>CM050165.1:3951788-4330246 GCA_027410445.1 Discoglossus pictus | reverse complement strand
GAGAAAGAAAGGGGGACAGAGAAGGAAG
Source organism: Discoglossus pictus (assembly GCA_027410445.1). Taxonomy (NCBI): domain Eukaryota; kingdom Metazoa; phylum Chordata; class Amphibia; order Anura; family Alytidae; genus Discoglossus; species Discoglossus pictus. The sequence goes on along the minus strand of CM050165.1, from coordinate 4,330,218 downwards.
AGAGAGGGGAGAGACAGGGGAGGGACAGAAAGGGGAGAGAAAGGGGAAGGAGAGACAGGGGAGGGAGAGGGGAGAGACAGGATGAGAGAGACAGGGAGGGAGAGGGCAGAGAGACAGAGGAGGGAGAGGGGAGAGCGACAGAGGAGGGAGAGGGGAGAGAGATAGGGGTGATAGAGGGGAGAGACAGGGGAGGGAGAGGAGAGAGACAGGGGAGGGAGAGGAGAGAGACGGGGGAGGGAGACACAGGGGAGGGAGAGAAAAGAGACAGGGGAGGGAAAGGAGAGAGACAGGGGAGGGAGAGGAGAGACAGGGGGAGAGAGACAGGGGGAGAGAGACACAGGGAAAAGAGACAGAGGAGGGAGAGAGAGATAGGGGAGACAGGGGGAGAGAGACAGGGAAGAGAGAGAGAGGTAAGGGAGAGGAGAGAGACAGGAGAGGGAGAGGAGAGAGACAGGGGAGGGAGAGGAGAGAGACAGGGGAGAGAGACACGAGGAAAAGACAGGGGAGGGAGAGGAGAGAGAGATAGGGGAGGGAGAGTAGAGAGACAGGGGGAGAGAGACAGGGAAAGGAGAGGAGAGAGATAAGGGGAGAGAGACAGGGGATGGAGAGGAGAGAGACAGGGGGAGGGAGACACAGGGGAGGGAGAGGAGAGAGACAGGGGAGGGAAAGGAGAGAGACAGGGGAGGGAGAGGAGAGACAGGGGGAGAGAGACAGGGGGAGGGATACACAGGGAAAAGAGACAAAGGAGGGAGAGGAGAGAGAGATAGGGGAGACAGGGGAGAGAGACAGGGAAGAGAGAGAGAGGGAAGGGAGAGGAGAGAGACAGGAGAGGGAGAGGAGGGAGACAGGGGGAGAGAGACAGGGGAGGGAGAGACAAGGGGAGGGAGAGGAGAGAGACAGGGGAGGGAGACACAGGGGAGGGAGAGGAGAGAGACAGGGGAGGGAGAGACAGGGGAGGGAGAGGAGATACAGGGGGAGAGAGACACAGGGAAAAGAGACAGAGGAGGGAGAGGAGAGAGAGATAGGGGAGACAGGGGAGAGAGAGAGGGAAGGGAGAGGAGAGAGACAGGAGAGGGAGAGGAGAGAGACAGGGGAGGGAGAGGAGAAAGACAGGGGAGAGAGACACAAGGAAAAGACACGGGAGGGAGAGTAGAGAGAGATAGGGGAGGGAGAGTAGAGAGACAGGGGGAGAGAGACAGGGAAAGGAGAGGAGAGAGATAAGGGGAGAGAGACAGGGGAGGGGGAGCGGGGAGAGACAGGGGAGAGAGACAAGGAAGGGAAAGGAGAGAAGATAGATAAGGGGAGAGAGACAGGGGATGGAGAGGAGAGAGACAGGGGGAGAGAGACAGAGGAGGGAGAGACAGGGGAGGGAGACGAGAAAGATAATGAGAGAGAGACAGGAGAGCGAGAGGGGAGAGACAGGGGCAGAGAGACGGGGAAGAGGAAGGAGAGGAGAGAGATAAGGGGAGAGAGACAGGAGAGGGAGACAGGGAAAGGAGATAGATAAGGGGAGAGAGACAGGGGAGGGACAGGGGAGAAACAGGGGGAGTGAGAGGGGAGAGACGGGAGAGAGACAGGGAAGGGAGAGGAGAGAGACAGGGGGAGAGAGACAGGGGAGAGAAACCGGGGAGGGAGAGGAGAGAGACAGTTGGGGGAGAGGAGAGAGACAGTAGAGGAAGAGGAGAGAGACAGGGGAGGGAGAGGAGAGAGACAGGGGAGGGAGAGAAGAGAGACAGGGGAGAGAGAGGAGAGACAGGGGGAGAAAGACACAGGGAAGAGAGACACAGGGAAAAGAGGAGAGAGAGATAGGGGGAGAGAGACAGTAGAGGGTGAGGAGAGAGACAGGGGGAGAGAGACAGGGAAGGGAGAGGAGAGAGCTAGGGGGAGAGAGACAGGGGAGAGAAAGGGAAGGGAGAGGAGAGAGACAGGGGAGGTAGAGGAGAGAGTTAGGGGAGGGAGAGGGGAGAGAAAGAGGGGAGGAAGAGGAGAGAGACAGGGGAGGGAGAGGAGAGAGACAGCGGAGGGAGAGGAGAGAGACAGCGGAGGGAGAAGAGAGAGACAGCAGAGGGAGAGGAGAGAGACAAGGGAGGGAGAGGAGAGAGACAGCGGAGGGAGAGGAGAGAGACAGCGGAGGGAGAGGAGAGAGACAGCAGAGGGAGAGGAGAGAGACAAGGGAGGTAGAGGAGAGAGACAGCAGAGGGAGATGAGAGAGACAAGGGAGGGAGAGAAGAGAGAGACAAGGGAGGGAGGGGAGAGGAGAGATACAGGGGGAGCGAGAAAGGGGGAGAGACACAGGGAAAAGAGACAGGGGAGGCAGAGGAGAGAGAGATCGGGGGAGAGAGACAGGGGAGGGAGAAGGGAGAGACAGGGGGACAGAGATGGAAGAGACAGGGGAGGGAGAGGGGAGAGACAAGGGGAGACACGGGAGGGAGAGACAGGGGGAGAGAGACAGGGGAAGGAGAGGTAAGGGGGAAGGGAGAGAAGGGAAGGAAGAGGAGAGCGACAGGGGAGGGAGAGGAGAGAGACAGGGGAGGGAGAGGAGAGAGACAGTGGAGGGAGAGGAGAGAGACATGGCAGGGAGAGGAGAGAGACAAGGGAGGGAGAGGAGAGAGATAAGGGAGGGAGAGGAGAGAGACAGGGGAGGTAGAGGAGAGAGACGGGGAGAGAGAGGGAGAGAGATAGAGGAGGGACAGGGGAAAAACAGGGGAGGGAGAGGGGAGAGACTGGGGAGGGAGAAACAGGGGTGGTAGAGACAGGGGAGGGAGAGGGGAGAGGGGGATAGAGACAAGGGAATAGAGACATGGGAGGGAGAGGGGAGAGAAAGGGGGAGAGAGAAGGAAGAGAGACAGGGGAGGGAGAGGGGAGAGAAAGGGGGATAAAGACAGGGGAGGTAGAGACAGAGGGAGAGAGACAGGGGGGGAGAGACAGGGGAGGGAGAGGGGAGAGACAGGGGGAGAGAGACAGGGAGGGAGAGGGGAGAAAGACAGAGGAGGGAGAGGGGAGAGAGACAGAGGAGGGAGAGACAGAGGAGGGAGAGGGGAGAGAGACAGAGGAGGGAGAGGGGAGAGAAAGAGGTGGAAGAGGGGAGAGAGACAGAGGAGGGAGAGGGGAGAGAGACAGGGGTGGGAGAGGGGAGAGACAGGGGAGGGAGAGGAGAGAGACAGGGGAGGGAGAGGGGAAAGACAGGGAAGGGAGAGGAGATAGACAGGGGAGGGAGAGACAGTGAAGGGAAAGGAGAGGAGAGAGATAAGGGGAGAGAGACAGGGGAGGGAGTGGAGAGAGACAGGGGAGGGAGAGAGATAGGGGAGGGACAAGGGAAAAACAGGGGAGGGAGAGGGTAGAGACAAGGGAGGGAGAAACAGGGGTGGTAGAGACAGGGGAGGGAGAGGGGAGAGACAGGGGAGGTAGAGGAGAGAGATAGAGGAGGGAGAGGGGAGAGAAAGAGGGGAGGAAGAGGAGAGAGACAGGGGAGGGAGAGGAGAGAGACAGGGGAGGGAGAGGAGAGAGACAGCGGAGGGAGAGGAGAGAGACAGCAGAGGGAGAGGAGAGAGACAAGGGAGGGAGAGAGACAGCGGAGGGAGAGGAGAGAGACAGCGGAGGGAGAGGAGAGAGACAGCAGAGGGAGAGGAGAGAGACAAGGGAGGGAGAGGAGAGAGACAGCAGAGGGAGAGGAGAGAGACAGGGGGAGCGAGACAGGGGGAGAGACACAGGGAAAAGAGACAGGGGAGGCAGAGGAGAGAGAGATCGGGGGAGAGAGACAGGGGAGGCAGAGGGGAGAGACAAGGGGAGACACGGGAGGGAGAGACAGGGGGAGAGAGACAGGCGAGGGAGATGGGAGAGAAATGGGGAGAGAAACAGGGGAGGGAGAGACAGGGGAGGCAGAGGGGAGAGACAGGGTGAGAGAGACAGGGGAAGGAGAGGGAAGGGGGAAGGGAGAGACAGGGAAGGAAGAGGAGAGCGACAGGGGAGGGAGAGGAGAGAGACAGGGGAGGGAGAGGAGAGAGACAGGGGAGGGAGAGGAGAGAGACAGAAGAGGGAGAGGAGAGAGACAAGGCAGGGAGAGGAGAGAGACAAGGGAGGGAGAGGAGAGAGACAAGGGAGGGAGGGGAGAGAGGCAGGGGAGGGAGAGGAGAGAGACAGCTGAGGGAGAGGAGAGAGACAGGGGAGGGAGAGGAGAGAGACAGGGGAGGGAGAGGAGAGAGGCAGGGAAGGGAGAGGAGAGAGGCAGGGGAAGGAGAGGAGAGAGGCAGGGGAGGGAGAGGAGAGAGGCAGGGGAGAGGCAGGGAAGGGAGAGGAGAGAGGTAGGGGAGGGAGAGGAGAGAGGCAGGGGAGAGAGACAAGGGGAGCGAGATACATAAAATATTATTATTAACTAGCTACTTACCCGTCAAAAATGACAGGAATAAAATTGTAAGCCTGGCAATGCTGTTTGTCACACAATGCAAGGCTATGGCCCCTTTGAGCACCTTCGGCGCTCATCGTGAGCCACTCTCGTTTACTTTACAGTCCTTGAGATGAGCGCTGAAGGCTTCGCCGCTCATTGCAGGTTTTTGGGAAGCCACAAATTTCCTGTTTTGCAATGATCACCTTCGGCGCTCATCGGGAGCCTCTCCACCCTCTCTCCCCGTGTACAAATGTTGTTTGCCACACAATGCGAGACTCTGCCCCCTCTGAGCACCTTCGGCGCTCATTGCAAGCCCAGCGTAGCTCGCAATGAGCGCCTTTGGCGCTCATTGCGAGCATCTCCTTCGGTCTACTTTATGGAGCTTGGTTCTCATTGCAGGTGTCGTCCAAACCGCAACTTTGGTGTTTTGCAATGATCACCCGCGGTTTGCGAGGTCTGCAATTGCATCTATGGGCTTTCGGTCCTAAGTCCTATGGGCCTCGCGATGAGCGCCTGTGGCACTCATTGTGAGGCCTGCAATGAGCTCCTCGCTTTTCGAGATCTGCAGTTGCGGCCCTCACTTTGCGAGGCTGCAATTATTTAACATTGCGTGACCAACATTCGTAAGATCCACAACTATATATGTGATAACAGTGACAAGTTGAATTACTCGTCATTTAAAGCCATATCTACTTTTCCCTGTCTCTAATCTGACACCTACGGCTGATATCCCACCCCCCAGAGCTGCTTACATAGGCACCTGATACCTACCAATAGAAACACTGCATTTGGGTATGGCTTTTAACCCTAAACTATCCTTCAAGTCAACAGAAGCACAATGCAAAGATCTATAGAGCAATGTCTGGCTCCTCCTTACTTCCTTGTGCAGGGCACTACACATCCCATGATGCCTTGCTGCACAAACTGCTATCACAGATTGCTATTGGTTATAGTGTAGTATTAGCTGTTTGTGATTGGCCAAAACAAATTATGCTAATTTTAGCTTGGAAATGCAGGGGTGTTAACTGCTTGCAAACTCAAAAGATTGATCAAACATCAGGGTGAGTGCGTTCATGTTTATATTGTGACTAGCGACTTGCCCGTCAAAAAAATGAAGGCAATAAGATTGTAAGGCAGGTAATGGTGTTTGGTTGCGACATTAATTTTGTTGGTGCTCCGGGATCCTTCAGTACTCATTGTGAGCCTTGCGCTGAGCACGTTCGGCGCTCATCGCGTGGCTCGTAATGAGCGCCGGCTGTTGGTTGTTTGTGTGCTATGAGCAGCGTTGGCAGTCGTTTTTTGTATGCTAATGAAATAATTAATAAATGAATATACTTTACCTTTTTGCAAGTAATATCTGCAGGATGCATTGTGCTGAAGAGCTGACAATCTGTCTTGATGTCCCTGCAGCATACAATGTTTGTTTTCATTGTTGCTGAGGTGTAAGTGTCAGCAATGTGTGCAGTGTGTAGTGTAAATAGGCTGCGTGCGCGGGGGGAAGCCGTTAGTATTGCTGTGTACTTCCGCATTGTGTAAGTTAGTGTTGTAAAATGGCGGCGATTGTGTGGTACGCGGCTGTGGGTGATTTTGCGTCCGTGTTCTTGGACCTTTTACGGCTTTTTGGGTTAATCCGTATGTGCTTGGTGGTGTTTTGGGTCCTGTAGCCTTGTGTACTTTTTTTTCGGGGGCCATTTTTTCTCTCGCTTAGGTGATTTTCGTGTCTAAACTCTTTGTATTTGGACTTAAATGGAGGTGTAACTTCACTAACAGCGGTCCTGGGAGCCCCCCTTGCTGTGTGTAAGCTTTTTATGTATTTTTTGTGGGTATTTATTGTGTTTTTAATGTTTTCAGGTTCGCTTCGTGAGGCCCGCAGCGTTAGCAACAATTTTTGCCAACCCGCACTGCTGACAACTATATATTGTGATATTTTCATGCCCACAATGTTGTCATACTACTGATTCTCCTCCATCAGATGATTCATACTCCAGGACACTTAGATATGTCTTTAAGAAATGATAAAGAGCTAATAACACTAATGCTCCAGCCGTGATACTTGTCATTAAACATTTCTAGCAACACAATGGCGCACAATGAGTTAATATAGTCTGCTCAGAGCCCCTTATAGATTACATACAAATCGGCCTCATTATGGATGGAATTATATTTATTTACTTATAAAACCTCAGACAAAGCATAAACATGACTGAATCCCACAATGCACCGCTGCACAAAGCCGCACCGCGCGGTGCCAGGAATAAGGAGACGCATGAGTAACATCAGGGGTGGAGCTACAGGGCCCCTTTACAAATCCCTTTGGGGCCCCATGCACCGGGAAGGCTCTATACACATATATATAGGTGCTCAGATCCTCCATAGGGGGATTACATCACATTTCTAGAAAGATAATTATGAATAAATGAAGAATCCCCTTTTACAGGTGATAGGACCGTGTGTGACCTGGGGAGGAGCTACCGCCGGTGCAACCGGTGCATTGCGGGACATTCAGCGCACACAGGGAAGGAACAGGGGGGAGATGGTGGGAAGAGACACATGGCATTCCCAAGCACAATACTGCCAGGTTAACGAACCCTACAATAAGCAGCCAGTACAGTAGGTGAGAGGAAAGGGTCGCAATGAGCGCCCAAGGTAATCCGTGCAAAGCAAGAAAGTTCAAGGACACGGGGGAGAGGCTCAGGATGAGCTCCAAGGGTGCTCAGAGGGGCCATATCCTTGTATTGTGTGACAAACCGCATTGACTGTTTTACAATTTTATTGACGTCATATATATATGTATGTATATGTGTGTGTATATATATATATATATATATATTATAGTACTGGACGGGTCAGACAAAAATTGCCCCTCCTTCCTGGGGGGAGTGGGCAAAATATTTTTTTTCGTCGAGGTCCTCCATTTACTAGTTCCACCACTGTGTAGCATGATCAGCTGGGTATAATGAGTAGGAGTATCATTACTATAGTTACTGAGTATCATTGCTGAGTATCATTACTATAGTTACTGAGTATCATTACTGTAGTTACTGAGTATCATTGCTGAGTATCATTACTATAGTTACTGAGTATCATTACTATAGTTACTGAGTATCATTACTGTAGTTGCTGAGTATCATTACTATAGTTACTGAGTATCATTACTGTAGTTACCGAGTATCATTACTATAGTTACTGAGTATCATTACTGTAGTTACTGAGTATCATTGCTGTAGTTACTGAGTATCATTACTATAGTTACTGAGTATCATTACTTTAGTTACTGAGTATCATTACTGTAGTTACTGAGTATCATTGCTGAGTATCATTACTATAGTTACTGAGTATCATTACTGTAGTTACTGAGTATCATTGCTGAGTATCATTGCTGAGTATCATTACTATAGTTACTGAGTATCATTACTGTAGTTACTGAGTATCATTGCTGAGTATCATTGCTGAGTATCCTTACTATAGTTACTGAGTATCATTACTGTAGTTACTGAGTATCATTGCTGAGTATCATTACTATAGTTACTGAGTATCATTACTATAGTTACTGAGTATCATTACTGTAGTTACTGAGTATCATTGCTGAGTATCATTACTATAGTTACTGAGTATCATTACTGTAGTTACTGAGTATCATTACTATAGTTACTGAGTATCATTACTATAGTTAATGAGTATTATTACTGAGTATCATTACTATAGTTACTGAGTATCATTACTGTAGTTACTGAGTATCATTACTATAGCTACTGAGTATCATTACTATAGTTACTGAGTATCATTACTGAGTATCATTACTATAGTTACTGAGTATCATTACTGTAGTTACTGAGTATCATTGCTGAGTATCATTGCTGAGTATCATTACTATAGTTACTGAGTATAATTACTGTAGTTACTGAGTATCATTGCTGAGTATCATTACTATAGTTACTGAGTATCATTACTATAGTTACTGAGTATCATTACTGTAGTTACTGAGTATCATTACTATAGCTACTGAGTATCATTACTATAGTTACTGAGTATCATTACTGAGTACCATTACTATAGTTACTGAGTATCATTACTATAGTTACTGAGTATCATTACTGAGTATCATTACTATAGTTACTGAGTATCATTACTATAGTTACTGAGTATCATTACTGTAGTTACTGAGTATCATTGCTGAGTATCATTACTATAGTTACTGAGTATCATTACTATAGTTACTGAGTATCATTACTGTAGTTACTGAGTATCATTACTATAGCTACTGAGTATCATTACTATAGTTACTGAGTATCATTACTGAGTATCATTACTATAGTTACTGAGTATCATTACTATAGTTACTGAGTATCATTACTGTAGTTACTGAGTATCATTACTATAGTTACTGAGTATCATTGCTGAGTATCATTACTATAGTTACTGAGTATCATTACTGTAGTTACTGAGTATCATTACTATAGTTACTGAGTATCATTACTGTAGTTACTGAGTATCATTACTATAGTTACTGAGTATCATTGCTGAGTATCATTACTATAGTTACTGAGTATCATTACTATAGTTACTGAGTATCATTACTGTAGTTACTGAGTATCATTGCTATAGTTGCTGAGTATCATTACTGTAGTTACTGAGTATCATTACTGTAGTTGCTGAGTATCATTACTGTTGTTACTGAGTATCATTACTATAGTTACTGAGTATCATTACTATAGTTACTGAGTATCATTGCTGAGTATCATTACTATAGTTACTGAGTATCATTACTGTAGTTACTGAGTATCATTACTATAGTTGCTGAGTATCATTACTGTAGTTACTGAGTATCATTACTATAGTTACTGAGTATCATTGCTGAGTATCATTACTATAGTTACTGAGTATCATTACTATAGTTACTGAGTATCATTACTGTAGTTACTGAGTATCATTGCTGTAGTTGCTGAGTATCATTACTGTAGTTACTGAGTATCATTACTGTAGTTGCTGAGTATCATTACTGTTGTTACTGAGTATCATTACTATAGTTACTGAGTATCATTGCTGAGTATCATTACTATAGTTACTGAGTATCATTACTATAGTTACTGAGTATCATTACTGTAGTTACTGAGTATCATTACTATAGTTACTGAGTATCATTGCTGAGTATCATTACTATAGTTACTGAGTATCATTACTATAGTTACTGAGTATCATTACTGTAGTTACTGAGTATCATTACTATAGCTACTGAGTATCATTACTATAGTTACTGAGTATCATTACTGAGTATCATTACTATAGTTACTGAGTATCATTACTATAGTTACTGAGTATCATTACTGTAGTTACTGAGTATCATTACTATAGTTACGGAGTATCATTGCTGAGTATCATTACTATAGTTACTGAGTATCATTACTGTAGTTACTGAGTATCATTACTATAGTTACTGAGTATCATTACTGTAGTTACTGAGTATCATTACTATAGTTACTGAGTATCATTGCTGAGTATCATTACTATAGTTACTGAGTATCATTACTATAGTTACTGAGTATCATTACTGTAGTTACTGAGTATCATTGCTATAGTTGCTGAGTATCATTACTGTAGTTACTGAGTATCATTACTGTAGTTGCTGAGTATCATTACTGTTGTTACTGAGTATCATTACTATAGTTACTGAGTATCATTACTATAGTTACTGAGTATCATTGCTGAGTATCATTACTATAGTTACTGAGTATCATTACTGTAGTTACTGAGTATCATTACTATAGTTGCTGAGTATCATTACTGTAGTTACTGAGTATCATTACTATAGTTACTGAGTATCATTGCTGAGTATCATTACTATAGTTACTGAGTATCATTACTATAGTTACTGAGTATCATTACTGTAGTTACTGAGTATCATTGCTGTAGTTGCTGAGTATCATTACTGTAGTTACTGAGTATCATTACTGTAGTTGCTGAGTATCATTACTGTTGTTACTGAGTATCATTACTATAGTTACTGAGTATCATTGCTGAGTATCATTACTATAGTTACTGAGTATCATTACTATAGTTACTGAGTATCATTACTGTAGTTACTGAGTTTTATTACTATAGTTACTGAGTATCATTGCTGAGTATCATTACTATAGTTACTGAGTATCATTACTGTAGTTACTGAGTATCATTGCTGTAGTTGCTGAGTATCATTACTGTAGTTACTGAGTATCATTACTGTAGTTGCTGAGTATCATTAATATAGTTACTGAGTATCATTACTGTAGTTACTGAGTATCATTACTATAGTTACTGAGTATCATTGCTGTAGTTACTGAGTATTATTACGGAGTATCATTACTATAGTTACTGAGTATCATTACTATAGTTACTGAGTATCATTGCTGTAGTTACTGAGTATCATTACTGTAGTTACTGAGTATCATTACGGAGTATCATTACTGTAGTTACTGAGTATCATTGCTGTAGTTACTGAGTATCATTACTGTAGTTACTGAGTATCATTACGGAGTATCATTACTATAGTTACTGAGTATCATTACTATAGTTACTGAGTATCATTGCTGTAGTTACTGAGTATCATTACTGTAGTTACTGAGTATCATTGCTGAGTATCATTACTGTAGTTACTGAGTATCATTGCTGAGTATCATTACTATAGTTACTGAGTATCATTGCTGAGTATCTGCTACTGTCTGACATGACAATCAAGGCCTGAGTAGGACATGCAAGTTTAAGTGCGACTTCTGCTTCTCAGCGTGTGTTAAAGGGGAAGGTATCAAATACGAAAAGCAAATCTGAAACAACCAATGAAACAGCAGAACCCTTTCCTCTCCTGCTCCTGAATAGATACAAAATAGCACACCCCTCAGGCTCCAAGCCAGCAGGAAGTGGTGAAGTCAGGCAGTATGGGATTCCTTAGTCTGCTAAAACTAAAATATATTTCTGCTCATGGCTTCTACGCGCCCCCTGCCAGCGTGGCGGTCCCTCCCCATGTGTTCCCATACATTAATAAGGCGAGGAAGTGTAATGCATCGGGGCCCTCCTCTGGGGGCCCCAGTGCTGTCACATTTATTTGTTATTTCTTTTTTTGCTATTTGCCTCTGGGGTGCTGTAGTATTACAAAAGATCAATATACGGGGGCGCTGCGTTTACACTATTGTTATTCTCGCTCTCTTTTCTGTGGTTCCAACAAAACAAGATAAATATGAAGAAAAGAACCAGAGGAAGCGCCTGAGTGTTATATTATTGTGTGCGGGTCATTATACAGCGATCAGTGGGGTCACTACCAAACATCTCTTACTTAAAGTATGAGGGGGCGGGGGTCCAATTCCAGTACATTAAGCTGCTAAGATACAGCTTCCTATCTAAGTATAAATACCCACAGTATTATGTGGGCAAGTTGATTAAATGAATCCTAGATAACTCAGATTTTCCGGATAGTCCACATACTTCAGGCATGTTCCGCCTGTCACATGACACATACTTATTCCGTGTTTCTATCCACAGCTGAGATCCTGCTTCTGATTGGAGGGGAGTGTTCTGGATCCTAAACGGTCATGGTGGGGGGGAGGGGATGCGTCTAAATGATTTTACACCCAATGACCCATTATATCCTCTTGCAAGCCCCCTGTTTGTGGGGTCCCCATAAAGCTGCAGCGTGTCTATATATATATATATATATACCCCCCCCCCCCCCAAGTGTCGGGGTCCCCAGCTGTCTCCGTGTGTGTCTGTGAGTCACAATCATCCCATTGTGTTAGTGATCCCTGAGCACAGCTGTGTGGGGGGTCAGCTGTCTGCCCATCCCACCACCTGGGACCCTCAGCATTAACCCATGCACGGCCAGAGCCTGCAGTGTACACGCACAGAAACAGTGGCCACAAATACATGTCACCCCAGGTCATCGCAGTGGCCGTATCGGTGATAACATAACATTACATTGTATATATATGCATTATACTGACCGCTTACTATATACATGCATTATACTGACCGCTTACTATATACATGCATTATACTGACCACTTACTATATACGTGCATTATACTGACCACTTACTATATACGTGCATTATACTGACCACTTACTATATACGTGCATTAAACTGACCGTTTACTATATACATGCATTATACTGACCGCTTACTATATACATGCTTTATACTGACCGCTTACTATAAACGTGCATTAAACTGACCGTTTACTATATACATGCATTATACTGACCGCTTACTATATACATGCATTATACTGACCGCTTACTATATACATGCATTATACTGACCACTTACTATATACGTGCATTATACTGACCACTTACTATATACGTGCATTATACTGACCGCTTACTATATACATGCATTATAGTGACCACTTACTATATCCATGCATTATACTGACCGCTTACTATATACATGCATTATACTGACCACTTACTATATACATGCATTATACTGACCACTTACTATATACGTGCATTATACTGACCGCTTACTATATACATGCATTATACTGACCGCTTACTATATAAATACATTATACTGACCGCTTACTATATAAATGCATTATACTGACCGCTTACTATATACATGCATTATACTGACCGCTTACTATATATATGCATTATACTGACCGCTTACTATATACATGCATTTATACTGACCGCTTACTATATACACGCATTATACTGACCACTTACTATATAAATGCATTATACTGACCGCTTACTATATACATGCATTATACTGACCGCTTACTAAATACACGCATTATACTGACCGCTTACTATATACATGAATTATACTGACCGCTTACTATACACATGCATTATACTGACCACTGGCTATATACATCCATTATAATGACCGCTTACTATATAAATACATTATACTGACCGCTTACTATATAAATGCATTATACTGACCGCTTACTATATACATGCATTATACTGACCACTGGCTATATACATGCATTATACTGACCGCTTACTATACACATGCATTATACTGACCGCTTACTATATAAATACATTATACTGACCGCTTACTATATAAATGCATTATACTGACCGCTTACTATACACATGCATTATACTGACCGCTTACTATATACATGCATTATACTGACCACTGGCTATATACATGCATTATACTGACCGCTTACTATACACATGCATTATACTGACCGCTTACTATATATATGCATTATACTGACCGCTTACTATATACATGAATTATACTGACCGCTTACTATATACATACATTATACTGACCACTGGCTATTTACATGCATTATACTGACCGCTTACTATATACATGAATTATACTGACCGCTTACTATATACATGCATTATACTGACCACTTACTATATACGTGCATTATACTGACCGCTTACTATATATATGCATTATACTGACCGCTTACTATATACATGCATTATACTGACCACTTACTATATACGTGCATTATACTGACCGCTTACTATATACATGCATTATACTGACCGCTTACTATATAAATACATTATACTGACCGCTTACTATATAAATGCATTATACTGACCGCTTACTATATACATGCATTATACTGACCGCTTACTATATATATGCATTATACTGACCGCTTACTATATTTATGCATTATACTGACCGCTTACTATATAAATGCATTATACTGACCGCTTACTAAATACACGCATTATACTGACCGCTTACTATATAAATGCATTATACTGACCGCTTACTATACACATGCATTATACTGACCACTGGCTATATACATCCATTATAATGACCGCTTACTATATAAATGCATTATACTGACCGCTTACTATATACATGCATTATACTGACCACTGGCTATATACATGCATTATACTGACCGCTTACTATACACATGCATTATACTGACCGCTTACTATATAAATACATTATACTGACCGCTTACTATATAAATGCATTATACTGACCGCTTACTATACACATGCATTATACTGACCGCTTACTATATACATGCATTATACTGACCGCTTACTATATTCATGCATTATACTGACCACTGGCTATATACATGCATTATACTGACCGCTTACTATACACATGCATTATACTGACCGCTTACTATATACATGCATTATACTGACCGCTTACTATATATATGCATTATACTGACCGCTTACTATATACATGAATTATACTGACCGCTTACTATATACATACATTATACTGACCACTGGCTATTTACATGCATTATACTGACCGCTTACTATATACATGAATTATACTGACCGCTTACTATATACATGCATTATACTGAACACTGGCTATATACATGCATTATACTGACCGCTTACCATATACATGCATTATACTGACCGCTTACTATATATATGCATTATACTGACCGCTTACTATATACATGCATTATACTGACCGCTTACCATATACATGCATTATACTGACCGCTTACTATATACATGCATTATACTGACCGCTTACTATATAAATGCATTATACTGACCGCTTACTATATACATGCATTATACTGACCGCTTACTATATATATGCATCATACTGACCGCTTACTATATATATGCATTATACTGACCGCTTACTATATACGTGCATTATACTGACCGCTTACTATATACATGCATTATACTGACCGCTTACTATATACATGCATTATACTGACCGCTTACTATACACATGCATTATACTGACCGCTTACTATATATATGCATTATACTGACCGCTTACTATATAAATGTATTATACTGACCGCTTACTATATACATGCATTATACTGACCACTTCCTATATACATGCATTATACTGACCGCTTACTATATACATGCATTTATACTGACTGCTTACTATATACATGCATTATACTGACCGCTTACTATATACATGCATTTATACTGACCGCTTACAATATACATGCATTATACTGACCGCTTACTATATACATGCATTTATACTGACCGCTTACCATATACATGAATTATACTTACCGCTTACTATATAAATGCATTATACTGACCGCTTACTATACACATGCATTATACTGACCGCTTACCATATACATGCATTATACTGACCGCTTACTATATACATGCATTTATACTGACCGCTTACCATATACATACATTATACTGACCGTTTACTATATATATGCATTATACTGACCGCTTACTATATATATGCATTATACTGACCGCTTACTATATACATGCATTATACTGACCACTAGCTATATACATGCATTATACTGACCGCTTACCATATACATGCATTATACTGACCGCTTACTATATAAATGCATTATACTGACCGCTTACCATATACATGCATTATACTGACCGCTTACTATATAAATGATTATACTGACCGCTTACCATATACATGCATTATACTGACCGCTTACTATATAAATGCATTATACTTACCGCTTACTATATATATGCATTATACTTACCGCTTACTATATAAATGCATTATACTGACCGCTTACCATATACATGCATTATACTGACCGCTTACTATATAAATGCATTATACTGACCGCTTACCATATACATGCATTATACTGACCGCTTACTATATGCATGCATTTATACTGACCGCTTACCATATACATACATTATACTGACCGCTTACTATATATATGCATTATACTGACCGCTTACTATATACATGCATTATACTGACCACTAGCTATATACATGCTTTATACTGACCGCTTACCATATACATGCATTATACTGACCGCTTACTATATAAATGCATTATACTGACCGCTTACCATATACATGCATTATACTGACCGCTTACTATATGCATGCATTTATACTGACCGCTTACCATATACATACATTATACTGACCGCTTACTATATATATGCATTATACTGACCGCTTACTGTATACATGCATTATACTGACCGCTTACTATATACATGCATTATACTGACCACTAGCTATATACATGCATTATACTGACCGCTTACCATATACATGCATTATACTGACCGCTTACTATATAAATGCATTATACTGACCGCTTACCATATACATGCATTATACTGACCGCTTACTATATAAATGCATTATACTGACCGCTTACCATAGACATGCATTATACTGACCGCTTACTATATAAATGCATTATACTGACCGCTTATTATATAAATGCATTATACTGACCGCTTACCATATACATGCATTATACTTACCGCTTACTATATAAATGCATTATACTGACCGCTTACCATATACATGCATTATACTGACCGCTTACTATATAAATGCATTATACTGACCGCTTACCATATATATGCATTATACTGACCGCTTACTATATGCATGCATTTATACTGAACGCTTACCATATACATACATTATACTGACCGCTTACTATATATATGCATTATACTGACCGCTTACTATATACATGCATTATACTGACCACTAGCTATATACATGCTTTATACTGACCGCTTACCATATACATGCATTATACTGACCGCTTACTATATAAATGCATTATACTGACCGCTTACCATATACATGCATTATACTGACCGCTTACTATATGCATGCATTTATACTGACCGCTTACCATATACATGCATTATACTGACCGCTTACTGTATACATGCATTATACTGACCGCTTACTATATACATGCATTATACTGACCACTAGCTATATAAATGCATTATACTGACCGCTTAACATATACATGCATTATACTGACCGCTTACCATATACATGCATTATACTGACCGCTTACTATATAAATACATTATACTGACCGCTTACTATATAAATGCATTATACTGACCGCTTACTATACACATGCATTATACTGACCGCTTACTATATACATGCATTATACTGACCGCTTACTATATTCATGCATTATACTGACCACTGGCTATATACATGCATTATACTGACCGCTTACTATACACATGCATTATACTGACCGCTTACTATATACATGCATTATACTGACCGCTTACTATATATATGCATTATACTGACCGCTTACTATATACATGAATTATACTGACCGCTTACTATATACATACATTATACTGACCACTGGCTATTTACATGCATTATACTGACCGCTTACTATATACATGAATTATACTGACCGCTTACTATATACATGCATTATACTGACCACTGGCTATATACATGCATTATACTGACCGCTTACCATATACATGCATTATACTGACCGCTTACTATATATATGCATTATACTGACCGCTTACTATATACATACATTATACTGACCTCTTACCATATACATGCATTATACTGACCGCTTACTATATACATGCATTATACTGACCGCTTACTATATAAATGCATTATACTGACCGCTTACTATATACATGCATTATACTGACCGCTTACTATATATATGCATCATACTGACCGCTTACTATATATATGCATTATACTGACCGCTTACTATATACGTGCATTATACTGACCGCTTACTATATACATGCATTATACTGACCGCTTACTATATAAATGTATTATACTGACCGCTTACTATATACATGCATTATACTGACCACTTACTATATACATGCATTATGCTGACCGCTTACTATATACATGCATTTATACTGACCGCTTACTATATACATGCATTTATACTGACCGCTTACCATATACATACATTATACTGACCGTTTACTATATATATGCATTATACTGACCGCTTACTATATATATGCATTATACTGACCGCTTACTATATACATGCATTATACTGACCACTAGCTATATACATGCATTATACTGACCGCTTACCATATACATGCATTATACTGACCGCTTACTATATAAATGCATTATACTGACCGCTTACCATATACATGCATTATACTGACCGCTTACTATATAAATGCATTATACTGACCGCTTACTATATATATGCATTATACTGACCACTGGCTATATATATGCATTATACTTACCGCTTACTATATAAATGCATTATACTGACCGCTTACCATATACATGCATTATACTGACCGCTTACTATATAAATGCATTATACTGACCGCTTACTATATATATGCATTATACTGACCACTGGCTATATATATGCATTATACTTACCGCTTACTATATAAATGCATTATACTGACCGCTTACCATATACATGCATTATACTGACCGCTTACTATATACGTGCATTATACTGACCACTTACTATATACATGCATTATACTGACCACTTACTATATACGTGCATTATACTGACCGCTTACTATATATATGCATTATACTGACCGCTTACTATATACATGCATTATACTGACCACTTACTATATACGTGCATTATACTGACCGCTTACTATATACATGCATTATACTGACCGCTTACTATATAAATACATTATACTGACCGCTTACTATATAAATGCATTATACTGACCGCTTACTATATACATGCATTATACTGACCGCTTACTATATATATGCATTATACTGACCGCTTACTATATTTATGCATTATACTGACCGCTTACTATATAAATGCATTATACTGACCGCTTACTAAATACACGCATTATACTGACCGCTTACTATATAAATGCATTATACTGACCGCTTACTATACACATGCATTATACTGACCACTGGCTATATACATCCATTATAATGACCGCTTACTATATAAATGCATTATACTGACCGCTTACTATATACATGCATTATACTGACCACTGGCTATATACATGCATTATACTGACCGCTTACTATACACATGCATTATACTGACCGCTTACTATATAAATACATTATACTGACCGCTTACTATATAAATGCATTATACTGACCGCTTACTATACACATGCATTATACTGACCGCTTACTATATACATGCATTATACTGACCGCTTACTATATTCATGCATTATACTGACCACTGGCTATATACATGCATTATACTGACCGCTTACTATACACATGCATTATACTGACCGCTTACTATATACATGCATTATACTGACCGCTTACTATATATATGCATTATACTGACCGCTTACTATATACATGAATTATACTGACCGCTTACTATATACATACATTATACTGACCACTGGCTATTTACATGCATTATACTGACCGCTTACTATATACATGAATTATACTGACCGCTTACTATATACATGCATTATACTGAACACTGGCTATATACATGCATTATACTGACCGCTTACCATATACATGCATTATACTGACCGCTTACTATATATATGCATTATACTGACCGCTTACTATATACATGCATTATACTGACCGCTTACCATATACATGCATTATACTGACCGCTTACTATATACATGCATTATACTGACCGCTTACTATATAAATGCATTATACTGACCGCTTACTATATACATGCATTATACTGACCGCTTACTATATATATGCATCATACTGACCGCTTACTATATATATGCATTATACTGACCGCTTACTATATACGTGCATTATACTGACCGCTTACTATATACATGCATTATACTGACCGCTTACTATATAAATGTATTATACTGACCGCTTACTATATACATGCATTATACTGACCACTTCCTATATACATGCATTATACTGACCGCTTACTATATACATGCATTTATACTGACTGCTTACTATATACATGCATTATACTGACCGCTTACTATATACATGCATTTATACTGACCGCTTACAATATACATGCATTATACTGACCGCTTACTATATACATGCATTTATACTGACCGCTTACAATATACATGCATTATACTTACCGCTTACTATATAAATGCATTATACTGACCGCTTACTATACACATGCATTATACTGACCGCTTACCATATACATGCATTATACTGACCGCTTACTATATACATGCATTTATACTGACCGCTTACCATATACATACATTATACTGACCGTTTACTATATATATGCATTATACTGACCGCTTACTATATATATGCATTATACTGACCGCTTACTATATACATGCATTATACTGACCACTAGCTATATACATGCATTATACTGACCGCTTACCATATACATGCATTATACTGACCGCTTACTATATAAATGCATTATACTGACCGCTTACCATATACATGCATTATACTGACCGCTTACTACATAAATGCATTATACTGACCGCTTACCATATAAATGCATTATACTGACCGCTTACCATATACATGCATTATACTGACCGCTTACTATATAAATGATTATACTGACCGCTTACCATATACATGCATTATACTGACCGCTTACTATATAAATGCATTATACTTACCGCTTACTATATAAATGCATTATTCTGACCGCTTACCATATACATGCATTATACTGACCGCTTACTATATAAATGCATTATACTGACCGCTTACCATATACATGCATTATACTGACCGCTTACTATATGCATGCATTTATACTGACCGCTTACCATATACATACATTATACTGACCGCTTACTATATATATGCATTATACTGACCGCTTACTATATACATGCATTATACTGACCACTAGCTATATACATGCTTTATACTGACCGCTTACCATATACATGCATTATACTGACCGCTTACTATATAAATGCATTATACTGACCGCTTACCATATACATGCATTATACTGACCGCTTACTATATGCATGCATTTATACTGACCGCTTACCATATACATACATTATACTGACCGCTTACTATATATATGCATTATACTGACCGCTTACTGTATACATGCATTATACTGACCGCTTACTATATACATGCATTATACTGACCACTAGCTATATACATGCATTATACTGACCGCTTACCATATACATGCATTATACTGACCGCTTACTATATAAATGCATTATACTGACCGCTTACCATATACATGCATTATACTGACCGCTTACTATATAAATGCATTATACTGACCGCTTACCATAGACATGCATTATACTGACCGCTTACTATATAAATGCATTATACTGACCGCTTATTATATAAATGCATTATACTGACCGCTTACCATATACATGCATTATACTTACCGCTTACTATATAAATGCATTATACTGACCGCTTACCATATACATGCATTATACTGACCGCTTACTATATAAATGCATTATACTGACCGCTTACCATATATATGCATTATACTGACCGCTTACTATATGCATGCATTTATAATGAACGCTTACCATATACATACATTATACTGACCGCTTACTATATATATGCATTATACTGACCGCTTACTATATACATGCATTATACTGACCACTAGCTATATACATGCTTTATACTGACCGCTTACCATATACATGCATTATACTGACCGCTTACTATATAAATGCATTATACTGACCGCTTACCATATACATGCATTATACTGACCGCTTACTATATGCATGCATTTATACTGACCGCTTACCATATACATGCACCTTAATGTATACATGCATTATACTGACCGCTTACTATATACATGCATTATACTGACCACTAGCTATATAAATGCATTATACTGACCGCTTACCATATACATGCATTATACTGACCGCTTACCATATACATGCATTATACTGACCGCTTACTATATAAATACATTATACTGACCGCTTACTATATAAATGCATTATACTGACCGCTTACTATACACATGCATTATACTGACCGCTTACTATATACATGCATTATACTGACCGCTTACTATATTCATGCATTATACTGACCACTGGCTATATACATGCATTATACTGACCGCTTACTATACACATGCATTATACTGACCGCTTACTATATACATGCATTATACTGACCGCTTACTATATATATGCATTATACTGACCGCTTACTATATACATGAATTATACTGACCGCTTACTATATACATGCATTATACTGACCACTGGCTATTTACATGCATTATACTGACCGCTTACTATATACATGAATTATACTGACCGCTTACTATATACATGCATTATACTGACCACTGGCTATATACATGCATTATACTGACCGCTTACCATATACATGCATTATACTGACCGCTTACTATATACATGCATTATACTGACCGCTTACTATATACATACATTATACTGACCTCTTACCATATACATGCATTATACTGACCGCTTACTATATACATGCATTATACTGACCGCTTACTATATAAATGCATTATACTGACCGCTTACTATATACATGCATTATACTGACCGCTTACTATATATATGCATCATACTGACCGCTTACTATATATATGCATTATACTGACCGCTTACTATATACATGCATTATACTGACCGCTTACTATATAAATGTATTATACTGACCGCTTACTATATACATGCATTATACTGACCACTTACTATATACATGCATTATGCTGACCGCTTACTATATACATGCATTTATACTGACCGCTTACTATATACATGCATTATACTGACCGCTTACTATATACATGCATTTATACTGACCGCTTACTATATACATGCATTATACTGACCGCTTACTATATACATGCATTTATACTGACCGCTTACCATATACATGCATTATACTTACCGCTTACTATATAAATGCATTATACTGACCGCTTACCATATACATGCATTATACTGACCGCTTACTATATGCATGCATTTATACTGACCGCTTACCATATACATACATTATACTGACCGTTTACTATATATATGCATTATACTGACCGCTTACTATATATATGCATTATACTGACCGCTTACTATATACATGCATTATACTGACCACTAGCTATATACATGCATTATACTGACCGCTTACCATATACATGCATTATACTGACCGCTTACTATATAAATGCATTATACTGACCGCTTACCATATACATGCATTATACTGACCGCTTACTATATAAATGCATTATACTGACCGCTTACTATATATATGCATTATACTGACCACTGGCTATATATATGCATTATACTTACCGCTTACTATATAAATGCATTATACTGACCGCTGGCTATATACATGCATTATACTGACCACTTACTATATACATGTATTATACTGACCGCTTACCATACACATGCATTATACTGACCGCTTACTATATACATGCATTATACTGACCGCTTACTATATACATGCATTATACTGACCACTGGCTATATAAATGCATTATACTGACCACTTACTATATACATGCATTATACTGACCACTTACTATATACGGGCATTATACTGACCGCTTACTAGTATATTAGTGTTACATTGTATACTTTAGTGTCAGACTGTATCTGGTGATGTAATAATAATGTGAGATATCTGTCTGTTTAATATTGTGAATATTTAATATTGTTTAATATTATTATTATTATTATTATTATTATTATTATTATTATTATTATCTTTATTTATATCGCGCCAACATATTCCGTAGCGCTGTACAGGGGTTGAGTACATAGCAAAAAACAAACTTAACACCTTGTAAAGAATGGGGGGCCCTGTTTTTGAGCTTATAATGAAATGTACATGGAGCTTGTTTCCAAGACACGGACACACAATTGAAAACTCGCAAACTTGCAATCTAAGACTACATTATTATTGTAATATATCAGACTAAATAATTATTACAGAACCGTAGGACTTATCACGGGGAGTGATGGCCGGTCCTTGTGGGCCTTGCGGTTCTTATTCTTTTTATTTCATATAATATTTGTTTTTAAACTCAAAGGTCTCTTCTCATCTTGTAAGGACGTCTTTAAGGGTTTGTTATGTCTAAGGTCGGTGACCCTGTAATGTGTTTATAAGGAGCGTATCGGGTGCGAGTGCCTGGGGGGGGGGGGTGACAAGATCTGTCAGCAATCCATGTATAGAGTGATTTACATAACATTACCCACAATCGATAGCGACCCTGCTCAGGACACATAGGGGGCTCAGAACAGATTTTGTTTTCTGATCTCCCCGAGTGGTAATTGCTGACACTTTGTGACCTCCTGACCTCCTTGTTTTGCATAGATTTATTTAAGTATCTCCAGTAATAATCTATATAGACATATACTGGGGAAATAGTATTAGCCATAACAGGAAAAGGTCAGCAGCCGTCCCACCTGTCACTAATGAGGTGCCCACTGCTGATGGGCAGGAGCCGGCTGTCCTGGGGGGCACAGAAATGACTGGTATTAGCAGATATTAGAGGAAATCCAAATGTTTGGAGACTCGGTTTATATTGGAAGATCCGTCTTCTCTTTGTTACCACTTCCTGAGAGTTGGAGCACGAGGGGTGTTTTATTTCATCCGTGGAAGGAAGGTGTTATGGAGGAGGCGTAGTCCAATGTGTTTTAGGTAATTGGTTTTCACTGATTTTGATAACAAATTCCCAGCTCATGTCCAGGTACAAATGTTACCAAAGTATCATGGATGCCCCCAGTGACCAGCAGAGGAATCCGTTTGTTTTTCTTTTTACCCCCCAGCGTTGAGCTTTCCCTGGCTAATTATGCTCATGTTTACAATCATCAGAGTCTAATCACATATTATAATTGTCTAACTACGATTCGTCGTCACGTTGTGTTGCGTAGTGCGTACGACTTAGCGATGAGCGCCACAGGCGCTCATTGCCCGGCGAGCCTCGCGCAGCGAGGCGAGCCGTTAAATCGTACCACTTTGCCGATCGCAGCGAGGCGAGCCGTTATATCGTAGCACTTTGGCAATGAGCGCCTGCGGCGCTCATTGCAGGCGAGCCATTAAACCGTAGCACTTAGAAAAAAAATACGAGATGAAAAAAATTACGAGATAAGCGGCGGAACCAAAACAATAAAAAAAACACTAAACACACAAAAAAATAAAAAAAGGTCACTTACAGCATGGGGAACCAGGCAGGACGTCTGGAAGTGAGTTGGAACTGCAATTTACATCGATTTAGCCGAGTTACAAAGATCGAAAATCAGCGAGAAAAAAATGGCCGCCGAAAAAAAATGAAAACGAGGCTATACTACTACGAACTGCGTAAAACACAGCCACAGACGTAGGTGTTTGAAAAACAACGAGATAAAGGATGCGGATTAACCGTGCAATGAGTAAAAAGATAGTAGTGAGTACATTTTACAAAACGCAATTACAGATTTAACGCCTTTGTCTCGCGCAACATCGGATTTCCCGCCTAAAACAACGCATTTGATGAAATATAAGTTGAAACTTACAAAAATAAAAAGTAAAAAAAAAAAAAATGTGTATTTATTTTAAGAAAAAAAAGGGACAAATGTAGCGTCATGTTGTGTGGCAAACATATTTCACAACATTTAATTTCTATTGACCGTCATTTGACCGTTTTACCATATTTACTGTTAAACCGTAGTACTTTAGCGGGCTTAGCGATGAGCGCCGCAGCGCAGCGAGACGTTAAACCGTAGTAAGTTGGCAATGAGCGCTACAGAAAAAATGGCGATTTTAGGATAATGCGGAAGTACACAGCTACGTTAACGGTTTGGTCTCGCGCACACACACTACATCACGCTTACACAGCACCTCCACACCACTAATGATGCTGCAACATCATCACAGATTGCCAGCTCTTCAACACAATGCATAAAAATACATAAATTCATTTATTAATTTGAATTCTTTATTTCAGTAGTACACAGAAAACAACATTAGCTACCTTACAATACCATGTGTATATTAATAACTAAACAACTTTAAAAACATACACATCTGATTGCCGTCATTTTTTGACGGGCAATACGCTAGTATATATATATTGTTGCTAATAAACTGGTTATAACGATGGCCCAGACCGTCCGGCTGATGGGGGGGGTCCCAGAATATAAAATACACATTAATTACACTGAGGACGGGAGCTCAGCTATATCTGTAGGGTGGGTGCGCTCCTAATGTTTTTTCCACCCCTGGCCAGTTCAAATTGACAGGATATGACTTAAGAGGGTGGGCGCTCAAAGTGACCGCACTGACTCAGCGAGTTGTGGAGTTGCTGTGTGCAGTCTGTATAGCACTCGTGGATATTTATACATATATTAGGGCCATGGTACTGGCCGAGATGCGGAAAGAACAATATAAACAACATTTCAATTAATTGGTGAAAATGTTGCATTTCTGTGACAAAAATACCTGTTTTCCCCTGATCGTTAGACTTAAGCTCCTCCCATGTTTGTGGCAGAGTGTGCAGCACATTCCCTAACAAAAAAAGCTGTGTTGCCAATGCACATCTGCAAGTACGTGTGCTCCACACTCTGCTACAGTTTGTAAAAGATTGAATTTAAATTATTCATTAAGTTATCGTAACTTTACCCAACATACACTTTAGGGCACATGCAACCTATGACATGTAACATGCTGGAAATACCGGACTGCTTATGGTATGAGCCACAGCCTGCACTCGCCCTAAATCATACATGGGCTAAAAGGACCCCTGAAGTACTCATACAGTATCTGATTAATAATAAAATCAGTATTTCAAGATAAAAAATTCACTACAACTTTTAAACTCACGTTCGAACTTCTAGTGGCTCAGACTTCAGCAGATTTGCTTTTCTCCACCTCTTACCTGCAGTCCTGATAGGCCACGTTATCTGCCTCCTTCCCTTAAGTGGCCAGAGAGAAGAAGCACTATGAAACAAAAGGTCAAATGTCAATTTTTTTTTACTTATTTTCTTCAAAAATTGATGTTATTGCTAATTATGTATTAAATTAACAAATGGCGCCATATTGTATGAGCTCTATAGTTTTCTTTTAATGGAGTAACATAGAGCATAGACCTGAATGGATTCCACCGGTTCGATCCTCAGTCCAATGAATGGATCCCAGGGGTTAGGTCCTCTGCGCTTCCCGTGTATTGGTGTTAGGGATTCCCTGGAAGGAGGCGGCTTCAGGATCTAGGCAAGATGGCAGTCAGTAAGTTACTCCCAAGCACTGAATAGGAAATGGTTTGATGCATCTTGTTTCCTCACTATGTCTCACACACAGCAAAAAGTAGAGAGGAAGTATTAGGTATCCATAATGTTAGGATAATTCCTCTGAGCTCATGACACAAACACCACTTAGTCTCACACAGAAAGGTAAAATTCACTTTCACTGTTGCCATGGCAACCACAGCAGCACTTCACTTCAAGATTTTCCCCAACAAAGCTGTCATATCAGGGTATAGGCTGATTCCTTCTTATCTATTGTTGGATTATTATTATTATTTTTATTGTTTATTTATAACGCACCAACATATTCCGTAGCGCTGTACATAAGATTAGTTCAAGAGAAATACAAATGAAACATAGCTAAGCAAGGAGGGCCCTGTTTTTCAGCCTTGAATCCAGTGTCCATAGTGCTTTCGCAAACTTACAACCTAAAGGTTGGATGAATAGTTTGCGCTCTTTATTCACATTACTAGTGACCCCTGATCTTCGATCACCCCATGACTGGCTGTTGGTTGATGAATTAGTACACGTCATGTGACCCCCACGCACAGTACATCAGTAGGCGGCTGAAAACAATGATTATTTCTGAGCAAATGTGGCCAGGTCTCGGGAGCCGCGCGTGTTTCCTTTCATATTAGTTTGTAAGTCAGAAGTAAAACTCTTAAAGGGATCAATTCCATGGAAAAATGCTATGGAGTAACGTTTGTGACTAGGAAGCCACTGAGTATCACATATAATAGTTGTCAAACTACGATACATTGTCACGCTTTTCATGGTGCTTCCGAGTTAGGCGATGAGTGACAAAGGCGCTCATCTCTTGTGAGGCGAGCCGTTAACGCAGAGCACTTTGGTTCTCAAAGCAGCGAGGCGAGCCGTTAACGCGGAGCACTTAGTCGATGAAGGCCGAAGGTGCTTGTAACGGAGCTGGGACACGCAGTCCAAAATCTCCGCTGGTATACGATAAAATACCCACGAGGCACTACAGTTTCACCATCCCCGACCTCCCATATTGGACGACACACAATTTGGGAGTCAAATGAATACTGACTTTATTTTGTTATTGCAGAACTATATATACATCTCTTTGGCCACAGGCAATACACATGCCCATATTTGGCTACACACAATACACACAAAGAGAACAATAGGGGGGTCACACCTCCCTGGCAACTTTGATACAATCAGACACTGATTCAATTACACCTCTTTGTTCTTATCAGAGAATTAAAACACTTTGGAAAATGCAAGGATCCTTTACAACTTTCTTATCTCTTGAATCTCTGTAACAGGATTATCTATTAGCCTAGGTCTGCAAAAGTCTGGCTAATATTCTGCAGAGCATCAACCAGCATACATATTGTAGGATCATATTTTAACCAAGAATAATCATAAAACAGGGTAAAACAGTGATGGGTTCCGCTACACACCTCCCCCGTGACCATAAGCCGGCATACACGGTCTGATCCCAACGGATCGGCCTGGGGATGTCCGGACAAAAGTATTTGTTGGTCAATTCTCTAGTTTGACAACCCATCAGCATTACTGCAATTCACATTTACTCACATTTCCCATATCCCCAGATAGCTGGGATCTGAGCGCACAAAACCACCGAATAGCGCTCAGATCCTCTTCACACAGTTCAATTGCCATGTAGCTAAAGTCTTTCCCATAGTCTTGCATCCTATGAATGGGCTCCATGGCATAGTTATCTGGGGTATCACCGCTCCCACAGGGCAAGTACAGAATGACCCCCCTGTATGTAAAGGGCCAGAATGAGTGACTTACACTCTGGTATGGCCGAACACTGGTTCCAAAGGGCAATATGTACCAGGGCCATAGTCGCAGGGCAGGAGGCTGGCAAACAGTCCTCTCCAAGCCAAAGTGGCGAAGGGCACTTCGTCACACATCTCCCCTTTGGGGGGAAGTCTAACCAGGCACCTGGATATTTTGCTGGGGTGATGGTGCAACACGCTGAGGGGACTTGAGGGGCAGAGGCCAGCGGCACTCTGCCCTGATGCCAGCTCTTCTGCTGATATAACCTGCAGGACCTTCTGCTCTGTACAAGGGACAAAGGGAGGGCAGAGGCCGACTGCACTCTGTCCCACTGTCAGCTCTTCTGCTGGGGTACTTGGGACATATTCCGGCTCAGTAGCCAGGGAAACGTGGGGGTCAGTGGGGGTTAACATTTCCTCTGTTAACCCTGGGGCCACATTAGAAGTTAGCTGGGGAGGGGAATTTGTACTTACCCCCTCCTCCGGTTGTCCCAGTGACGGTAGTTGGGGATCTGGACAAGCTGTGGGCGCAGAGACCATGGTCCCATCTGCGCCGTCTGGGAGATTGGTGTCTCCACTGGTTAGGTTAAACTGTCGCTGGGGGGGAAGGACGACACCTTCTGCCCCCTGTGTTTCACACTGCCGCTGGGGGGGAAGGACGACACCTTTGGCCCCCTGGGGTACCCACTGCCGCTGTGGAGGAAGGTCGACACCTTCTGCTCCCTGAGGTACACACTGCCGCTGGGGGGGAAGGACGACACCTTCTGCTCCCTGGGGTTCACACTGCCGCTGAGGGGGAAGGACGACACCTTCTGCCCCCTGGGGTTCACACTGCCGCTGGGGGGAAAGGACGACACCTTCTGCCCCCTGGGGGTCACACTGCCGCTGGGGAGGAAGGACGACACCTTCTGCCCTCTGGGGTTCACACTGCCGCTGGGGGGGAAGGACGACACCTTCTGCCCCCTGGGGTTCACACTGCCGCTGAGGGGGAAGGACGACACCTTCTGCCCCCTGGGGTTCACACTGCCGCTGGGGGGAAAGGACGACACCTTCTGCCCCCTGGGGTTCACACTGCCGCTGGGGAGGAAGGACGACACCTTCGGCTCCCTGGGGAACACACTGCCGCTGGGGAGGAAGGACGACACCTTCAGCTCCCTGGGGTACACACTGCCGCTGGGGGGGAAGGACGACACCTTCAGCCCCCTGGGGTACACACTGCCGCTGAGGGGGAAGGACGACACCTTCTGCCCCCTGGGGTTCACACTGCCGCTGGGGGGAAGGGACGACACCTTCTGCCCCCTGGGGTTCACACTGCCGCTGGGGAGGAAGGACGACACCTTCGGCTCCCTGGGGAACACACTGCCGCTGGGGAGGAAGGACGACACCTTCAGCTCCCTGGGGTACACACTGCCGCTGGGGGGGAAGGACGACACCTTCAGCCCCCTGGGGTACACACTGCCGCTGGGGGAGAAGGACGACACCTTCGGCCCCCTGGGGTACACACTGCTGCTGGGAGGTGGAATTAGTTGGAGTATTCCACGTGGAGCGGTTTCTGTTTCTGAGACAGTCTCTCTGCATGTGACCCTGCTGGTTACACGTGTGGCACCTGATGTACCGTGGAGGGGTTTGGTAGTTCCCACCACCCGGACGCAGTGCTGGGGGGGGTTTAATGGTGGGAGGTGGGTTAGCAGCTCCCCAGATGGACCGCTCCCGTGCCCGCTGCTTTTCCATTATGGATTTGTGGACGTCCGTCATTAACCATTCCAAGGTTTTCATGGGAAGCGTATCTGGGAAAAAGGCCAGTCTGCTTTGGAGTTCTCTTCCAAACTCATTCTGTGGGGTAATACGAGGTACTGTAACCATGAGTTCCTTTCTGTCTGCATCCCTGTAGTCTGCGGCCGCCTCCTCATGATGGAACGCTGTCTGAAAACTAGCCGGTTCCATCCTGCTGTAGCCAGGGGCGCTGTACGGATACTAGCGTTGCCCTCAATTTGTACTCCACAGAATGGTGTCTCCTGTAGCTGTCCTTCTGACCGTGAGAACAATCCCGCCACTTGCCAACAAATGTAACGGAGCTGGGACACGCAGTCCAAAATCTCCGCTGGTATACGATAAAATACCCACAAGGCACTACAGTTTCACCATCCCCGACCTCCCATATTGGACGACACACAATTTGGGAGTCAAATGAATACTGACTTTATTTTGTTATTGCAGAACTATATATACATCTCTTTGGCCACAGGCAATACACATGCCCATATTTGGCTACACACAATACACACAAAGAGAACAATAGGGGGGTCACACCTCCCTGGCAACTTTGATACAATCAGACACTGATTCAATTACACCTCTTTGTTCTTATCAGAGAATTAAAACACTTTGGAAAATGCAAGGATCCTTTACAACTTTCTTATCTCTTGAATCTCTGTAACAGGATTATCTATTAGCCTAGGTCTGCAAAAGTCTGGCTAATATTCTGCAGAGCATCAACCAGCATACATATTGTAGGATCATATTTTAACCAAGAATAATCATAAAACAGGGTAAAACAGTGATGGGTTCCGCTACAGTGCTTATCGCCTGAGAGCCTCGCGTAGCGAGGCAAGCCCTTAAGGCTCTAAAACTCGCAGCACAAAGGCGATGAGCGCCAAAGGGGAACACCCACGAAGTCCAGGAGTGAGGTGGAACACGAATTTAAGTCGATCTTGATGAGTTTAGGCACTCGAAAATCGTCTAAGCGAGAAATAAAATGGCTGCCCCCCAAAAATCAAAACGAGGCTACACGACCCCGGACTGCGCAAAACACTGCCAAATGTATGAAAAACGTATGAAATACAAAATAAACTATTACAAATGACGGAAAATGGTTGCGAGCCGCGTTAACACATTAATAACATTACGGATCTACAATGGCGCTTTACACAATAACAGTTGGGACATTCATTACACTTTATCATCAGGGCACCAACACTCACTGTACATTATATGCTGCCGGAAAATACAAACAGATTGTTAGCTCTTCGGGCTATTGATTGCTGGAAAAATTAATTACAAATCGGTAAAGTATATTCATTTAAGAACTAATTCATTCATTATTAGTTAACTAAATATATATATATATATCTCTTTCTGATGAGTGCCGAAGGTGCTCAGAGGAGCAAAAGCACATCAGAGGAGAGGCTTGCAATGAGCGCCGAAGGTCCTCAGGGTACAAAAAGCTTTACATTGTGTGTCAAACAGCATTGCCATGGCTTCACATTTTATTGCCCGTCATTTTGGACGGGCTAGTCGCTAGTGTTTAATATTGGTCATTTAGATGAATTTTAAAAATGGATTGGATATTTTTGAATAAAAAGGGCATTGAGGGAAGGAGTACTGATCCAGGGAGTAGTCCGATCGCCAGTATCTGTGTTACTTTGATAGCTATGTGAGTGCGTCACACATCTGAGTACTCTCATTATAACATTTACTGCGCACCCCAGAGCCATCAGATCCCCAGGAGCCATCAGATCCCCAGGGGCCTTATGTATAATTATATATGTATATGGCCGGTATATCGCACATACAATGTGTAATCACATTCCTCACACACAAGAACCTGCTGATAATACTATATAGTTGATTGTTTATTTTTAAATAATACTTTAATGTAATTAGATCTGGTGGTGACTGTAGTAACAGGTGTCATGCTGTTGGGATAATCATATTTTGAACTTTCTCTGTGCGTTTAATTATTATTATCACTGTGTCCTATTTAATCCAATTGTGTTACCCAGAGGTGTCACGGCAGCCACTTTTTTTCCTGCCAGGAGAGCTATTTTCCACTGTAGCTAAGGATTCTGGGTAGTGACATGCAAATAAGGTTTAAAACATACCATCTGCCTCAGACCCACTCACATGGGAATCCATTTATGACAATGGGTCCAGCTCTGGATAATTATTATTATTAGTTTTGCTGTATTTTACTTATATAGTGCCAATATATTAAATAGGGGAATGATAATAGTGCTGTCTGTGGGGGTCGATCTCCTAACTTGTGCATAATTCATCCTATGCTATGCTTAAACCTGTGTAATACAGTGAGCATATGACTAAATGGAGCAATGTATAAAGTGGTATTGGATTAAGGGGTTAACATGCATTGTGGGCTCATTTGCATGTCCCTGTCTAGTTTCCCAGAATGCAGTGCAAAGACTGGATTTCTGAGCATAAAATATGTTTTTAACTTATTTGTAGACATTCAAGTGTGAACACAAATGTATTTATATATATATATATATATATATATATATATATATATATATATATATATATATATATATAGTGTATGGTGAGCAAAAGAGTAAGAGCAACCTCCACCGTACAGAAAGGGGATAGCACATTTATAAGCCCATCTGAAAGTCAAAAAATAAGTTAAATACATATTATCTGCTCAGGTTTCCCAGAAATACAGTCATCGTGCTGCATTCTGGTGGGACTGGGCAGGGACATGCAGATGAGATACAATGTGCCTTTGTCTTTGAATCCAATATATATATATATATGTATATATATATATATATATATATATATATATATATATATATATATATATATATATATATATAGTATTAAAAGCCTACAGCCTTATTATATTGCGATTCGGCCAATTGAATAGGGCTCTATATAACCACAGAGCATATTTTTTTACAGAAGTTTTTAGTTAGTGACTTCTATCCAAAAGCAAGGTCTTCACTAACTAAAAACTTGTGTAAAATATATGCTCTGTGCTTATATAGAGCCCTATTCAATTGCCCAAAATGCAATTTAATAAGGCTGTTAGTGTGTGGGGGATCCTCGCCAATGTGCAGCTATGAGGAGGTGGGGAAAAGTAAATCCAGCCCTGGGTGTAAGTAGGTAGCCGAGGATTAGTGTACAGTGCCACTGGTCAGGGTTATTGGTGTGTAGTATAACAATAGCTCACAACACCACCATGTGGACTGTATGTGAACTACAACTGTGAGATCAAAAAGATGGAAAGTAACCACATGAGAAAGTGGATCTGGGGCCTGGGCACCATGTACATACATGACCTGACAAAGTGATACGTGATAAGTTCCTGGGTATTAACAGGTATATAATATCCCAGGATATCTATTTAATGACATATACTTTATTTTATTAAGAAAGTGCTTATAAGCTCTGTATTTACTGCCTAAAATCACACAAATAGTCCCTGTATGGGTCTGCCCTCTGCAGCGTATGCAGATACAGACTCCATAACTCTAGGTGTGCTGTGTCACATACTAACCAATCAGTGAGCATCTCTCTGCAACGCTCTGTAAGGAACTGATGAGACGTGGTTGCTGATAGGCTAGGACACTACACTAGCACCATTTCATCACATTGCTCCAGGCTTAGCCCTAATACTTTATATCATAAATGTGACATTAAAGACATTATCATTACACGGGAACACACAAGTTATTGTTTTTTACATTTTATTAAAGAAAATACTAGAATTTCATTAGAAAATATTATAAAATGTGATAAGTAAATGTGTGATGTGAGAATGATTATATAGTGACCTAGAAGATTCCGCGTTGTTGGTGTGTGTTACTGTTTTGGGCGCTGTGTATTTTCTAAGTCCGGCGTGCCTGGCGTTGTCGTGTGTGTTACTGTTTTGGGCGTTGTGTATTGTCTAAGTCCAGCGTGCCTGGCGTTGTCCGTGTGTGTTACTGTTTTGGGCGCTGTGTATTGTCTAAGTCCCGCGTGCCTGGCGTTGTCTGTGTGTGTTACTGTTTTGGGCGCTGTGTATTTTCTAAGTCCCGCGTGCCTGGCGTTGTCCGTGTGTGTTACTGTTTTGGGCGTTGTGTATTTTCTAAGTCCCGCGTGCCTGGCGTTGTCGTGTGTGTTACTGTTTTGGGCGTTGTGTATTTTCTAAGTCCCGCGTGCCTGGCGTTGTCCGTGTGTGTTACTGTTTTGGGCGTTGTGTACTTTCTAAGTCCAGCGTGCCTGGCGTTGTCCGTGTGTGTTACTGTTTTGGGCGCTGTGTATTGTCTTTGTCCCGCGTGCCTGGCGTTGTCCGTGTGTGTTACTGTTTTGGGCGCTGTGTATTTTCTAAGTCCCGCGTGCCTGGCGTTGTCCGTGTGTGTTACTGTTTTGGGCGTTGTGTATTTTCTAAGTCCCGCGTGCCTGGCGCTGTCCGTGTGTGTTACTGTTTTGGGCGCTGTGCATTGTCTAAGTCCCCCGTGCCTGGCGTTGTCCGTGTGTGTTACTGTTTTGGGCGTTGTGTATTTTCTAAGTCCCGCGTGCCTGGCGTTGTCCGTGTGTGTTACTGTTTTGGGCGTTGTGTATTTTCTAAGTCCTGCGTCCCTGGCGTTGTCCGTGTGTGTTACTGTTTTGGGTGTTGTGTATTTTCTAAGTCCCGCGCGCCTGGCGTTGTCCGTGTGTGTTACTGTTTTGGGCGTTGTGTATTGTCTAAGTCCTGCGTACCTGGCGCTGTCCGTGTGTGTTACTGTTTTGGGCGTTGTGTATTGTCTAAGTCCCGCGTGCCTGGCGTTGTCCGTGTGTGTTACTGTTTTGGGCGCTGTGTATTGTCTAAGTCCCGCGTGCCTGGCGTTGTCTGTGTGTGTTACTGTTTTGGGCGCTGTGTATTTTCTAAGTCCCGCGTGCCTGGCGCTGTCCGTGTGTGTTACTGTTTTGGGCGCTGTGTATTTTCTACGTCCCGCATGCCTGGCGTTGTCCGTGTGTGTTACTGTTTTGGGCGCTGTGTATTTTCTACGTCCCGCATGCCTGGCGTTGTCCGTGTGTGTTACTGTTTTGGGCGTTGTGTATTGTCTAAGTCCCGCGTGCCTGGCGTTGTCCGTGTGTGTTACTGTTTTGGGCGTTGTGTATTGTCTAAGTCCCGCGTGCCTGGTGTTGTTGGTGTGTGTTACTGTTTTGGGCGTTGTGTATTTTCTAAGTCCCCCGTGCCTGGCGCTGTCGTGTGTGTTACTGTTTTGGGCGCTGTGTATTGTCTAAGTCCCGCGTGCCTGGCGTTGTCCGTGTGTGTTACTGTTTTGGGCGTTGTGTATTTTCTAAGTCCCGCGTCCCTGGCGTTGTCCGTGTGTGTTACTGTTTTGGGTGTTGTGTGTTTTCTAAGTCCCGCGTGCCTGGCGTTGTCCGTGTGTGTTACTGTTTTGGGCGCTGTGTATTGTCTAAGTCCCGCGTGCCTGGCGTTGTCCGTGTGTGTTACTGTTTTGGGCGCTGTGTATTTTCTAAGTCCCGCGTGCCTGGCGTTGTCCGTGTGTGTTACTGTTTTGGGCGCTGTGTATTTTCTAAGTCCCGCGTGCCTGGCGTTGTCCGTGTGTGTTACTGTTTTGGGCGTTGTGTATTTTCTAAGTCCCGCGTGCCTGGCGTTGTCCGTGTGTGTTACTGTTTTGGGCGTTGTGTATTGTCTAAGTCCCGCGTGCCTGGCGTTGTCTGTGTGTGTTACTGTTTTGGGCGCTGTGTATTTTCTAAGTCCCGCGTGCCTGGCGTTGTCCGTGTGTGTTACTGTTTTGGGCGTTGTGTATTTTCTAAGTCCCGCGTGCCTGGCGTTGTCTGTGTGTGTTACTGTTTTGGGCGTTGTGTATTTTCTAAGTCCCGCGTGCCTGGCGTTGTCTGTGTGTGTTACTGTTTTGGGCGCTGTGTATTTTCTAAGTCCCGCGTGCCTGGCGTTGTCCGTGTGTGTTACTGTTTTGGGCGTTGTGTATTTTCTAAGTCCCGCGTCCCTGGCGTTGTCCGTGTGTGTTACTGTTTTGGGTGTTGTGTATTTTCTAAGTCCCGCGTGCCTGGCGTTGTCCGTGTGTGTTACTGTTTTGGGCGTTGTGTATTTTCTAAGTCCCGCGTGCCTGGCGTTATCTGTGTGTGTTACTGTTTTGGGCGTTGTGTATTTTCTAAGTCCCGCGTGCCTGGCGTTGTCTGTGTGTGTTACTGTTTTGGGCGCTGTGTATTTTCTAAGTCCCGCGTGCCTGGCGTTGTCTGTGTGTGTTACTGTTTTGGGCGCTGTGTATTTTCTAAGTCCCGCGTGCCTGGCGTTGTCCGTGTGTGTTACTGTTTTGGGCGTTGTGTATTTTCTAAGTCCCGCGTGCCTGGCGTTATCTGTGTGTGTTACTGTTTTGGGCGTTGTGTATTTTCTAAGTCCCGCGTGCCTGGCGCTGTCCGTGTGTGTTACTGTTTTGGGCGCTGTGTATTTTCTAAGTCCCGCGTGCCTGGCGTTGTCTGTGTGTGTTACTGTTTTGGGCGCTGTGTATTTTCTAAGTCCCGCGTGCCTGGCGTTGTCCGTGTGTGTTACTGTTTTGGGCGTTGTGTATTTTCTAAGTCCCGCGTCCCTGGCGTTGTCCGTGTGTGTTACTGTTTTGGGTGTTGTGTATTTTCTAAGTCCCGCGTGCCTGGCGTTGTCCGTGTGTGTTACTGTTTTGGGCGTTGTGTATTGTCTAAGTCCCGCGTGCCTGGCGTTGTCCGTGTGTGTTACTGTTTTGGGCGTTGTGTATTGTCTAAGTCCCGCGTGCCTGGCGTTGTCTGTGTGTGTTACTGTTTTGGGCGCTGTGTATTTTCTAAGTCCCGCGTGCCTGGCGTTGTCCGTGTGTGTTACTGTTTTGGGCGTTGTGTATTGTCTAAGTCCCGCGTGCCTGGCGTTGTTCGTGTGTGTTACTGTTTTGGGCGTTGTGTATTTTCTAAGTCCCGCGTGCCTGGCGTTATCTGTGTGTGTTACTGTTTTGGGCGCTGTGTATTTTCTAAGTCCCGCGTGCCTGGCGTTGTCCGTGTGTGTTACTGTTTTGGGCGTTGTGTATTGTCTAAGTCCCGCGTGCCTGGCGTTGTTCGTGTGTGTTACTGTTTTGGGTGTTGTGTATTTTCTAAGTCCCGCGTCCCTGGCGTTGTCCGTGTGTGTTACTGTTTTGGGCGTTGTGTATTTTCTAAGTCCTGCGTGCCTGGCGTTGTCCGTGTGTGTTACTGTTTTGGGCGTTGTGTATTGTCTATGTCCCCCGTGCCTGGCGTTGTCCGTGTGTGTTACTGTTTTGGGCGTTGTGTATTGTCTAAGTCCCGCGTGCCTGGCGTTGTTCGTGTGTGTTACTGTTTTGGGCGCTGTGTATTTTCTAAGTCCCGCGTGCCTGGCGTTGTCCGTGTGTGTTACTGTTTTGGGCGCTGTGTATTTTCCAAGTCCCGCGTCCCTGGCGTTGTTCGTGTGTGTTACTTTTTTGGGCGCTGTGTATTTTCTAAGTCCCGCGTGCCTGGCGTTGTCCGTGTGTGTTACTGTTTTGGGCGTTGTGTATTGTCTAAGTCCCGCGTGCCTGGCGTTGTTCGTGTGTGTTACTGTTTTGGGCGTTGTGTATTTTCTAAGTCCCGCGTGCCTGGCGTTATCTGTGTGTGTTACTGTTTTGGGCGCTGTGTATTGTCTAAGTCCCGCGTGCCTGGCGTTGTTCGTGTGTGTTACTGTTTTGGGCGCTGTGTATTTTCTAAGTCCCGCGTGCCTGGCGTTGTTCGTGTGTGTTACTGTTTTGGGCGTTGTGTATTTTCTAAGGCCCGCGTGCCTGGCGTTGTTCGTGTGTGTTACTGTTTTGGGCGCTGTGTATTGTCTAAGTCCCGCGTGCCTGGCGTTGTTCGTGTGTGTTACTGTTTTGGGCGCTGTGTATTTTCTAAGTCCCGCGTGCCTGGCGTTGTCCGTGTGTGTTACTGTTTTGGGCGCTGTGTATTTTCTAAGTCCCGCGTGCCTGGCGTTGTCCGTGTGTGTTACTGTTTTGGGCGCTGTGTATTTTCTAAGTCCCGCGTGCCTGGCGTTGTCCGTGTGTGTTACTGTTTTGGGCGTTGTGTATTTTCTAAGTCCCGCGTGCCTGGCGTTGTCTGTGTGTGTTACTGTTTTGGGCGCTGTGTATTTTCTAAGTCCCGCGTGCCTGGCGTTGTCCGTGTGTGTTACTGTTTTGGGCGTTGTGTATTGTCTAAGTCCCGCGTGCCTGGCGTTGTTCGCGTGTGTTACTGTTTTGGGCGCTGTGTATTGTCTAAGTCCCGCGTGCCTGGCGTTGTCCGTGTGTGTTACTGTTTTGGGCGCTGTGTATTTTCTAAGTCCCGCGTGCCTGGCGTTGTCCGTGTGTGTTACTGTTTTGGGCGTTGTGTATTTTCTAAGTCCTGCGTGCCTGGCGTTGTCTGTGTGTGTTACTGTTTTGGGCGCTGTGTATTTTCTAAGTCCCGCGTGCCTGGCGTTGTCCGTGTGTGTTACTGTTTTGGGCGTTGTGTATTGTCTAAGTCCCGCGTGCCTGGCGTTGTTCGCGTGTGTTACTGTTTTGGGCGCTGTGTATTGTCTAAGTCCCGCGTGCCTGGCGTTGTCCGTGTGTGTTACTGTTTTGGGCATTGTGTATTTTCTAAGTCCCACGTGCCTGGCGCTGTCCGTGTGTGTTACTGTTTTGGGCGTTGTGTATTTTCTTAGTCCCGCGTGCCTGGCGCTGTCCGTGTGTGTTACTGTTTTGGGCATTGTGTATTTTCTTAGTCCTGTGTGCCTGGCGTTGTCCGTGTGTGTTACTGTTTTGGGCGTTGTGTATTGTCTAAGTCCCGCATGCCTGGCGTTGTCTGTGTGTGTTACAGTTTTGGGCGCTGTGTATTTTCTAAGTCCCACGTGCCTGGCGTTATCCGTGTGTGTTAAAGTTTTGGGCGCTGTGTATTTTCTAAGTCCCGCGTGCCTGGCGCAGTCCGTGTGTGTTACTGTTTTGGGCGCTGTGTATTGTCTAAGTCCCGCGCGCCTGGCGTTGTCCGTGTGTGTTACTGTTTTGGGCGCTGTGTATTTTCTAAGTCCTGCGTGCCTGGCGTTGTCTGTGTGTGTTACTGTTTTGGGTGTTGTGTATTGTCTAAGTCCTGCGTGCCTGGCGTTGTTCGTGTGTGTTACTGTTTTGGGTGTTGTGTATTGTCTAAGTCCTGCGTGCCTGGCGTTGTCTGTGTGTGTTACTGTTTTGGGTGTTGTGTATTGTCTAAGTCCTGCGTGCCTGGCGTTGTTCGTGTGTGTTACTGTTTTGGGTGTTGTGTATTGTCTAAGTCCTGCGTGCCTGGCGTTGTCCGTGTGTGTTACTGTTTTGGGTGTTGTGTATTTTCTAAGTCCCGCGTGCCTGGCGTTGTCCGTGTGTGTTACTGTTTTGGGCGTTGTGTATTTTCTAAGTCCTGCGTGCCTGGTGTTGTTGGTGTGTGTTACTGTTTTGGGCGTTGTGTATTTTCTAAGTCCCGCGTGCCTGGCGTTGTCCGTGTGTGTTACTGTTTTGGGTGTTGTGTATTGTCTAAGTCCCGCGTGCCTGGCGTTGTTCGTGTGTGTTACTGTTTTGGGCGTTGTGTATTTTCTAAGTCCTGCGTGCCTGGTGTTGTTGGTGTGTGTTACTGTTTTGGGCGCTGTGTATTTTCTAAGTCCCGCGCGCCTGGCGCTGTCCGTGTGTGTTACTGTTT
The DNA here is from genome assembly GCA_027410445.1 of Discoglossus pictus. Lineage (NCBI taxonomy): Eukaryota > Metazoa > Chordata > Amphibia > Anura > Alytidae > Discoglossus > Discoglossus pictus. The sequence continues at coordinate 4,289,641 of CM050165.1, read as the reverse complement.
TGGGCGCTGTGTATTTTCTTAGTCTTGCGTGCCTGGCGTTATCTGTGTGTGTTACTGTTTTGGGCGTTGTGTATTGTCTAAGTCCCGCGTGCCTGGCGTTGTTCGTGTGTGTTACTGTTTTGGGCGTTGTGTATTGTCTAAGTCCCGCGTGCCTGGCGTTGTTCGTGTGTGTTACTGTTTTGGGCGCTGTGTATTTTCTAAGTCCCGCGTGCCTGGCGTTGTTCGTGTGTGTTACTGTTTTGGGCGTTGTGTATTGTCTAAGTCCCGCGTGCCTGGCGTTGTTCGTGTGTGTTACTGTTTTGGGCGCTGTGTATTTTCTAAGTCCCGCGTGCCTGGCGTTGTCCGTGTGTGTTACTGTTTTGGGCGCTGTGTATTTTCTAAGTCCCGCGTGCCTGGCGTTGTCCGTGTGTGTTACTGTTTTGGGCGCTGTGTATTTTCTAAGTCCCGCGTGCCTGGCGTTGTCCGTGTGTGTTACTGTTTTGGGCGTTGTGTATTTTCTAAGTCCTGCGTGCCTGGCGTTGTCTGTGTGTGTTACTGTTTTGGGCGCTGTGTATTTTCTAAGTCCCGCGTGCCTGGCGTTGTCCGTGTGTGTTACTGTTTTGGGCGTTGTGTATTGTCTAAGTCCCGCGTGCCTGGCGTTGTCCGTGTGTGTTACTGTTTTGGGCGTTGTGTATTTTCTAAGTCCCGCGTGCCTGGCGTTGTCCGTGTGTGTTACTGTTTTGGGCGTTGTGTATTGTCTAAGTCCCGCGTGCCTGGCGTTGTCTGTGTGTGTTACTGTTTTGGGCGCTGTGTATTTTCTAAGTCCCGCGTGCCTGGCGTTGTCCGTGTGTGTTACTGTTTTGGGCGTTGTGTATTTTCTAAGTCCCGCGTGCCTGGCGTTATCTGTGTGTGTTACTGTTTTGGGCGTTGTGTATTTTCTAAGTCCCGCGTGCCTGGCGTTGTCTGTGTGTGTTACTGTTTTGGGCGCTGTGTATTTTCTAAGTCCCGCGTGCCTGGCGTTGTCCGTGTGTGTTACTGTTTTGGGCGTTGTGTATTTTCTAAGTCCCGCGTCCCTGGCGTTGTCCGTGTGTGTTACTGTTTTGGGTGTTGTGTATTTTCTAAGTCCCGCGTGCCTGGCGTTGTCCGTGTGTGTTACTGTTTTGGGCGTTGTGTATTTTCTAAGTCCCGCGTGCCTGGCGTTATCTGTGTGTGTTACTGTTTTGGGCGTTGTGTATTTTCTAAGTCCCGCGTGCCTGGCGTTGTCTGTGTGTGTTACTGTTTTGGGCGCTGTGTATTTTCTAAGTCCCGCGTGCCTGGCGTTGTCCGTGTGTGTTACTGTTTTGGGCGTTGTGTATTTTCTAAGTCCCGCGTGCCTGGCGTTGTCCGTGTGTGTTACTGTTTTGGGTGTTGTGTATTTTCTAAGTCCCGCGTGCCTGGCGTTGTCCGTGTGTGTTACGGTTTTGGGCGTTGTGTATTGTCTAAGTCCCGCGTGCCTGGCGTTGTCCGTGTGTGTTACTGTTTTGGGCGTTGTGTATTGTCTAAGTCCCGCGTGCCTGGCGTTGTCTGTGTGTGTTACTGTTTTGGGCGCTGTGTATTTTCTAAGTCCCGCGTGCCTGGCGTTGTCCGTGTGTGTTACTGTTTTGGGCGTTGTGTATTGTCTAAGTCCCGCGTGCCTGGCGTTGTTCGTGTGTGTTACTGTTTTGGGTGTTGTGTATTTTCTAAGTCCCGCGTCCCTGGCGTTGTCCGTGTGTGTTACTGTTTTGGGCGTTGTGTATTTTCTAAGTCCTGCGTGCCTGGCGTTGTCCGTGTGTGTTACTGTTTTGGGCGTTGTGTATTGTCTATGTCCCCCGTGCCTGGCGTTGTCCGTGTGTGTTACTGTTTTGGGCGTTGTGTATTGTCTAAGTCCCGCGTGCCTGGCGTTGTTCGTGTGTGTTACTGTTTTGGGCGCTGTGTATTTTCTAAGTCCCGCGTGCCTGGCGTTGTCCGTGTGTGTTACTGTTTTGGGCGCTGTGTATTTTCCAAGTCCCGCGTCCCTGGCGTTGTTCGTGTGTGTTACTTTTTTGGGCGCTGTGTATTTTCTAAGTCCCGCGTGCCTGGCGTTGTCCGTGTGTGTTACTGTTTTGGGCGTTGTGTATTGTCTAAGTCCCGCGTGCCTGGCGTTGTTCGTGTGTGTTACTGTTTTGGGCGTTGTGTATTTTCTAAGTCCCGCGTGCCTGGCGTTATCTGTGTGTGTTACTGTTTTGGGCGCTGTGTATTGTCTAAGTCCCGCGTGCCTGGCGTTGTTCGTGTGTGTTACTGTTTTGGGCGCTGTGTATTTTCTAAGTCCCGCGTGCCTGGCGTTGTTCGTGTGTGTTACTGTTTTGGGCGTTGTGTATTTTCTAAGTCCCGCGTGCCTGGCGTTGTTCGTGTGTGTTACTGTTTTGGGCGCTGTGTATTGTCTAAGTCCCGCGTGCCTGGCGTTGTTCGTGTGTGTTACTGTTTTGGGCGCTGTGTATTTTCTAAGTCCCGCGTGCCTGGCGTTGTCCGTGTGTGTTACTGTTTTGGGCGCTGTGTATTTTCTAAGTCCCGCGTGCCTGGCGTTGTCCGTGTGTGTTACTGTTTTGGGCGCTGTGTATTTTCTAAGTCCCGCGTGCCTGGCGTTGTCCGTGTGTGTTACTGTTTTGGGCGTTGTGTATTTTCTAAGTCCTGCGTGCCTGGCGTTGTCCGTGTGTGTTACTGTTTTGGGCGCTGTGTATTTTCTAAGTCCCGCGTGCCTGGCGTTGTCCGTGTGTGTTACTGTTTTGGGCGTTGTGTATTGTCTAAGTCCCGCGTGCCTGGCGTTGTTCGCGTGTGTTACTGTTTTGGGCGCTGTGTATTGTCTAAGTCCCGCGTGCCTGGCGTTGTCCGTGTGTGTTACTGTTTTGGGCGCTGTGTATTTTCTAAGTCCCGCGTGCCTGGCGTTGTCCGTGTGTGTTACTGTTTTGGGCGTTGTGTATTTTCTAAGTCCTGCGTGCCTGGCGTTGTCTGTGTGTGTTACTGTTTTGGGCGCTGTGTATTTTCTAAGTCCCGCGTGCCTGGCGTTGTCCGTGTGTGTTACTGTTTTGGGCGTTGTGTATTGTCTAAGTCCCGCGTGCCTGGCGTTGTTCGCGTGTGTTACTGTTTTGGGCGCTGTGTATTGTCTAAGTCCCGCGTGCCTGGCGTTGTCCGTGTGTGTTACTGTTTTGGGCATTGTGTATTTTCTAAGTCCCACGTGCCTGGCGCTGTCCGTGTGTGTTACTGTTTTGGGCGTTGTGTATTTTCTTAGTCCCGCGTGCCTGGCGCTGTCCGTGTGTGTTACTGTTTTGGGCATTGTGTATTTTCTTAGTCCTGTGTGCCTGGCGTTGTCCGTGTGTGTTACTGTTTTGGGTGTTGTGTATTGTCTAAGTCCTGCGTGCCTGGCGTTGTCCGTGTGTGTTACTGTTTTGGGTGTTGTGTATTTTCTTAGTCCTGTGTGCCTGGCGTTGTCCGTGTGTGTTACTGTTTTGGGTGTTGTGTATTGTCTAAGTCCTGCGTGCCTGGCGTTGTTCGTGTGTGTTACTGTTTTGGGTGTTGTGTATTGTCTAAGTCCTGCGTGCCTGGCGTTGTCCGTGTGTGTTACTGTTTTGGGTGTTGTGTATTGTCTAAGTCCCGCGTGCCTGGCGTTGTTCGTGTGTGTTACTGTTTTGGGCGTTGTGTATTTTCTAAGTCCTGCGTGCCTGGTGTTGTTGGTGTGTGTTACTGTTTTGGGCGTTGTGTATTTTCTAAGTCCCGCGCGCCTGGCGTTGTCCGTGTGTGTTACTGTTTTGGGTGTTGTGTATTGTCTAAGTCCCGCGTGCCTGGCGTTGTTCGTGTGTGTTACTGTTTTGGGCGTTGTGTATTTTCTAAGTCCTGCGTGCCTGGTGTTGTTGGTGTGTGTTACTGTTTTGGGCGCTGTGTATTTTCTAAGTCCCGCGCGCCTGGCGCTGTCCGTGTGTGTTACTGTTTTGGGCGCTGTGTATTTTCTTAGTCTTGCGTGCCTGGCGTTATCTGTGTGTGTTACTGTTTTGGGCGTTGTGTATTGTCTAAGTCCCGCGTGCCTGGCGTTGTTCGTGTGTGTTACTGTTTTGGGCGTTGTGTATTGTCTAAGTCCCGCGTGCCTGGCGTTGTTCGTGTGTGTTACTGTTTTGGGCGCTGTGTATTTTCTAAGTCCCGCGTGCCTGGCGTTGTTCGTGTGTGTTACTGTTTTGGGCGTTGTGTATTGTCTAAGTCCCGCGTGCCTGGCGTTGTTCGTGTGTGTTACTGTTTTGGGCGCTGTGTATTTTCTAAGTCCCGCGTGCCTGGCGTTGTCCGTGTGTGTTACTGTTTTGGGCGCTGTGTATTTTCTAAGTCCCGCGTGCCTGGCGTTGTCCGTGTGTGTTACTGTTTTGGGCGCTGTGTATTTTCTAAGTCCCGCGTGCCTGGCGTTGTCCGTGTGTGTTACTGTTTTGGGCGTTGTGTATTTTCTAAGTCCTGCGTGCCTGGCGTTGTTGGTGTGTGTTACTGTTTTGGGCGCTGTGTATTTTCTAAGTCCCGCGTGCCTGGCGTTGTCCGTGTGTGTTACTGTTTTGGGCGTTGTGTATTGTCTAAGTCCCGCGTGCCTGGCGTTGTTCGCGTGTGTTACTGTTTTGGGCGCTGTGTATTGTCTAAGTCCCGCGTGCCTGGCGTTGTCCGTGTGTGTTACTGTTTTGGGCGCTGTGTATTTTCTAAGTCCCGCGTGCCTGGCGTTGTCCGTGTGTGTTACTGTTTTGGGCGTTGTGTATTTTCTAAGTCCTGCGTGCCTGGCGTTGTCTGTGTGTGTTACTGTTTTGGGCGCTGTGTATTTTCTAAGTCCCGCGTGCCTGGCGTTGTCCGTGTGTGTTACTGTTTTGGGCGTTGTGTATTGTCTAAGTCCCGCGTGCCTGGCGTTGTTCGCGTGTGTTACTGTTTTGGGCGCTGTGTATTGTCTAAGTCCCGCGTGCCTGGCGTTGTCCGTGTGTGTTACTGTTTTGGGCGTTGTGTATTTTCTAAGTCCCGCGTGCCTGGCGCTGTCCGTGTGTGTTACTGTTTTGGGCGTTGTGTATTTTCTTAGTCCCGCGTGCCTGGCGCTGTCCGTGTGTGTTACTGTTTTGGGCATTGTGTATTTTCTTAGTCCTGTGTGCCTGGCGTTGTCCGTGTGTGTTACTGTTTTGGGCGTTGTGTATTGTCTAAGTCCCGCATGCCTGGCGTTGTCTGTGTGTGTTACAGTTTTGGGCGCTGTGTATTTTCTAAGTCCCACGTGCCTGGCGTTATCCGTGTGTGTTAAAGTTTTGGGCGCTGTGTATTTTCTAAGTCCCGCGTGCCTGGCGCAGTCCGTGTGTGTTACTGTTTTGGGTGCTGTGTATTGTCTAAGTCCCGCGCGCCTGGCGTTGTCCGTGTGTGTTACTGTTTTGGGCGCTGTGTATTTTCTAAGTCCTGCGTGCCTGGCGTTGTCTGTGTGTGTTAGTGTTTTGGGTGTTGTGTATTGTCTAAGTCCTGCGTGCCTGGCGTTGTTCGTGTGTGTTACTGTTTTGGGTGTTGTGTATTGTCTAAGTCCTGCGTGCCTGGCGTTGTCTGTGTGTGTTACTGTTTTGGGTGTTGTGTATTGTCTAAGTCCTGCGTGCCTGGCGTTGTTCGTGTGTGTTACTGTTTTGGGTGTTGTGTATTGTCTAAGTCCTGCGTGCCTGGCGTTGTCCGTGTGTGTTACTGTTTTGGGTGTTGTGTATTGTCTAAGTCCCGCGTGCCTGGCGTTGTTCGTGTGTGTTACTGTTTTGGGCGTTGTGTATTTTCTAAGTCCTGCGTGCCTGGTGTTGTTGGTGTGTGTTACTGTTTTGGGCGTTGTGTATTTTCTAAGTCCCGCGCGCCTGGCGTTGTCCGTGTGTGTTACTGTTTTGGGTGTTGTGTATTGTCTAAGTCCCGCGTGCCTGGCGTTGTTCGTGTGTGTTACTGTTTTGGGCGTTGTGTATTTTCTAAGTCCTGCGTGCCTGGTGTTGTTGGTGTGTGTTACTGTTTTGGGCGCTGTGTATTTTCTAAGTCCCGCGTGCCTGGCGTTGTCCGTGTGTGTTACTGTTTTGGGCGCTGTGTATTTTCCAAGTCCCGCGTCCCTGGCGTTGTCCGTGTGTGTTACTGTTTTGGGCGTTGTGTATTTTCTAAGTCCTGCGTGCCTGGCGTTGTCCGTGTGTGTTACTGTTTTGGGCGTTGTGTATTGTCTATGTCCCGCGTGCCTGGCGTTGTCCGTGTGTGTTACTGTTTTGGGCGTTGTGTATTGTCTAAGTCCCGCGTGCCTGGCGTTGTTCGTGTGTGTTACTGTTTTGGGCGCTGTGTATTTTCTAAGTCCCGCGTGCCTGGCGTTGTCCGTGTGTGTTACTGTTTTGGGCGCTGTGTATTTTCCAAGTCCCGCGTCCCTGGCGTTGTTCGTGTGTGTTACTTTTTTGGGCGCTGTGTATTTTCTAAGTCCCGCGTGCCTGGCGTTGTCCGTGTGTGTTACTGTTTTGGGCGTTGTGTATTGTCTAAGTCCCGCGTGCCTGGCGTTGTTCGTGTGTGTTACTGTTTTGGGCGTTGTGTATTTTCTAAGTCCCGCGTGCCTGGCGTTATCTGTGTGTGTTACTGTTTTGGGCGCTGTGTATTGTCTAAGTCCCGCGTGCCTGGCGTTGTTCGTGTGTGTTACTGTTTTGGGCGCTGTGTATTTTCTAAGTCCCGCGTGCCTGGCGTTGTTCGTGTGTGTTACTGTTTTGGGCGTTGTGTATTTTCTAAGTCCCGCGTGCCTGGCGTTGTTCGTGTGTGTTACTGTTTTGGGCGCTGTGTATTGTCTAAGTCCCGCGTGCCTGGCGTTGTTCGTGTGTGTTACTGTTTTGGGCGCTGTGTATTTTCTAAGTCCCGCGTGCCTGGCGTTGTCCGTGTGTGTTACTGTTTTGGGCGCTGTGTATTTTCTAAGTCCCGCGTGCCTGGCGTTGTCCGTGTGTGTTACTGTTTTGGGCGCTGTGTATTTTCTAAGTCCCGCGTGCCTGGCGTTGTCCGTGTGTGTTACTGTTTTGGGCGTTGTGTATTGTCTAAGTCCTGCGTGCCTGGCGTTGTCTGTGTGTGTTACTGTTTTGGGCGCTGTGTATTTTCTAAGTCCCGCGTGCCTGGCGTTGTCCGTGTGTGTTACTGTTTTGGGCGTTGTGTATTGTCTAAGTCCCGCGTGCCTGGCGTTGTTCGCGTGTGTTACTGTTTTGGGCGCTGTGTATTGTCTAAGTCCCGCGTGCCTGGCGTTGTCCGTGTGTGTTACTGTTTTGGGCGCTGTGTATTTTCTAAGTCCCGCGTGCCTGGCGTTGTCCGTGTGTGTTACTGTTTTGGGCGTTGTGTATTTTCTAAGTCCTGCGTGCCTGGCGTTGTCTGTGTGTGTTACTGTTTTGGGCGCTGTGTATTTTCTAAGTCCCGCGTGCCTGGCGTTGTCCGTGTGTGTTACTGTTTTGGGCGTTGTGTATTGTCTAAGTCCCGCGTGCCTGGCGTTGTTCGCGTGTGTTACTGTTTTGGGCGCTGTGTATTTTCTAAGTCCCGCGTGCCTGGCGTTGTCCGTGTGTGTTACTGTTTTGGGCATTGTGTATTTTCTAAGTCCCACGTGCCTGGCGCTGTCCGTGTGTGTTACTGTTTTGGGCGTTGTGTATTTTCTTAGTCCCGCGTGCCTGGCGCTGTCCGTGTGTGTTACTGTTTTGGGCGTTGTGTATTTTCTTAGTCCTGTGTGCCTGGCGTTGTCCGTGTGTGTTACTGTTTTGGGCGTTGTGTATTGTCTAAGTCCCGCATGCCTGGCGTTGTCTGTGTGTGTTACAGTTTTGGGCGCTGTGTATTTTCTAAGTCCCACGTGCCTGGCGTTATCCGTGTGTGTTAAAGTTTTGGGCGCTGTGTATTTTCTAAGTCCCGCGTGCCTGGCGCAGTCCGTGTGTGTTACTGTTTTGGGCGCTGTGTATTGTCTAAGTCCCGCGCGCCTGGCGTTGTCCGTGTGTGTTACTGTTTTGGGCGCTGTGTATTTTCTAAGTCCTGCGTGCCTGGCGTTGTCTGTGTGTGTTAGTGTTTTGGGTGTTGTGTATTGTCTAAGTCCTGCGTGCCTGGCGTTGTTCGTGTGTGTTACTGTTTTGGGTGTTGTGTATTGTCTAAGTCCTGCGTGCCTGGCGTTGTCTGTGTGTGTTACTGTTTTGGGTGTTGTGTATTGTCTAAGTCCTGCGTGCCTGGCGTTGTTCGTGTGTGTTACTGTTTTGGGTGTTGTGTATTGTCTAAGTCCTGCGTGCCTGGCGTTGTCCGTGTGTGTTACTGTTTTGGGTGTTGTGTATTGTCTAAGTCCCGCGTGCCTGGCGTTGTTCGTGTGTGTTACTGTTTTGGGCGTTGTGTATTTTCTAAGTCCTGCGTGCCTGGCGTTGTTCGTGTGTGTTACTGTTTTGGGCGTTGTGTATTTTCTAAGTCCCGCGCGCCTGGCGTTGTCCGTGTGTGTTACTGTTTTGGGTGTTGTGTATTGTCTAAGTCCCGCGTGCCTGGCGCTGTCCGTGTGTGTTACTGTTTTGGGCGTTGTGTATTTTCTAAGTCCTGCGTGCCTGGTGTTGTTGGTGTGTGTTACTGTTTTGGGCGCTGTGTATTTTCTAAGTCCCGCGCGCCTGGCGCTGTCCGTGTGTGTTACTGTTTTGGGCGCTGTGTATTTTCTTAGTCTTGCGTGCCTGGCGTTATCTGTGTGTGTTACTGTTTTGGGCGTTGTGTATTGTCTAAGTCCCGCGTGCCTGGCGTTGTTCGTGTGTGTTACTGTTTTGGGCGTTGTGTATTGTCTAAGTCCCGCGTGCCTGGCGTTGTTCGTGTGTGTTACTGTTTTGGGCGCTGTGTATTTTCTAAGTCCCGCGTGCCTGGCGTTGTTCGTGTGTGTTACTGTTTTGGGCGTTGTGTATTGTCTAAGTCCCGCGTGCCTGGCGTTGTTCGTGTGTGTTACTGTTTTGGGCGCTGTGTATTTTCTAAGTCCCGCGTGCCTGGCGTTGTCCGTGTGTGTTACTGTTTTGGGCGCTGTGTATTTTCTAAGTCCCGCGTGCCTGGCGTTGTCCGTGTGTGTTACTGTTTTGGGCGCTGTGTATTTTCTAAGTCCCGCGTGCCTGGCGTTGTCCGTGTGTGTTACTGTTTTGGGCGTTGTGTATTTTCTAAGTCCTGCGTGCCTGGCGTTGTTGGTGTGTGTTACTGTTTTGGGCGCTGTGTATTTTCTAAGTCCCGCGTGCCTGGCGTTGTCCGTGTGTGTTACTGTTTTGGGCGTTGTGTATTGTCTAAGTCCCGCGTGCCTGGCGTTGTTCGTGTGTGTTACTGTTTTGGGCGCTGTGTATTGTCTAAGTCCCGCGTGCCTGGCGTTGTCCGTGTGTGTTACTGTTTTGGGCGCTGTGTATTTTCTAAGTCCCGCGTGCCTGGCGTTGTCCGTGTGTGTTACTGTTTTGGGCGTTGTGTATTTTCTAAGTCCTGCGTGCCTGGCGTTGTCTGTGTGTGTTACTGTTTTGGGCGCTGTGTATTTTCTAAGTCCCGCGTGCCTGGCGTTGTCCGTGTGTGTTACTGTTTTGGGCGTTGTGTATTGTCTAAGTCCCGCGTGCCTGGCGTTGTTCGCGTGTGTTACTGTTTTGGGCGCTGTGTATTGTCTAAGTCCCGCGTGCCTGGCGTTGTCCGTGTGTGTTACTGTTTTGGGCGTTGTGTATTTTCTAAGTCCCGCGTGCCTGGCGCTGTCCGTGTGTGTTACTGTTTTGGGCGTTGTGTATTTTCTTAGTCCCGCGTGCCTGGCGCTGTCCGTGTGTGTTACTGTTTTGGGCGTTGTGTATTTTCTTAGTCCTGTGTGCCTGGCGTTGTCCGTGTGTGTTACTGTTTTGGGCGTTGTGTATTGTCTAAGTCCCGCATGCCTGGCGTTGTCTGTGTGTGTTACAGTTTTGGGCGCTGTGTATTTTCTAAGTCCCACGTGCCTGGCGTTATCCGTGTGTGTTAAAGTTTTGGGCGCTGTGTATTTTCTAAGTCCCGCGTGCCTGGCGCAGTCCGTGTGTGTTACTGTTTTGGGTGCTGTGTATTGTCTAAGTCCCGCGCGCCTGGCGTTGTCCGTGTGTGTTACTGTTTTGGGCGCTGTGTATTTTCTAAGTCCTGCGTGCCTGGCGTTGTCTGTGTGTGTTAGTGTTTTGGGTGTTGTGTATTGTCTAAGTCCTGCGTGCCTGGCGTTGTTCGTGTGTGTTACTGTTTTGGGTGTTGTGTATTGTCTAAGTCCTGCGTGCCTGGCGTTGTCTGTGTGTGTTACTGTTTTGGGTGTTGTGTATTGTCTAAGTCCTGCGTGCCTGGCGTTGTTCGTGTGTGTTACTGTTTTGGGTGTTGTGTATTGTCTAAGTCCTGCGTGCCTGGCGTTGTCCGTGTGTGTTACTGTTTTGGGTGTTGTGTATTGTCTAAGTCCCGCGTGCCTGGCGTTGTTCGTGTGTGTTACTGTTTTGGGCGTTGTGTATTTTCTAAGTCCTGCGTGCCTGGTGTTGTTGGTGTGTGTTACTGTTTTGGGCGTTGTGTATTTTCTAAGTCCCGCGCGCCTGGCGTTGTCCGTGTGTGTTACTGTTTTGGGTGTTGTGTATTGTCTAAGTCCCGCGTGCCTGGCGTTGTTCGTGTGTGTTACTGTTTTGGGCGTTGTGTATTTTCTAAGTCCTGCGTGCCTGGTGTTGTTGGTGTGTGTTACTGTTTTGGGCGCTGTGTATTTTCTAAGTCCCGCGCGCCTGGCGTTGTCCGTGTGTGTTACTGTTTTGGGCGCTGTGTATTTTCTTAGTCTTGCGTGCCTGGCGTTATCTGTGTGTGTTACTGTTTTGGGCGTTGTGTATTTTCTAAGTCCTGCGTGCCTGGTGTTGTTGGTGTGTGTTACTGTTTTGGGTGTTGTGTATTGTCTAAGTCCTGCGTGCCTGGCGTTGTCCGTGTGTGTTACTGTTTTGGGCGTTGTGTATTTTCTAAGTCCCGCGTGCCTGGCGTTGTCCGTGTGTGTTACTGTTTTGGGCGTTGTGTATTGTCTATGTCCCGCGTGCCTGGCGTTGTTCGTGTGTGTTACTGTTTTGGGCGTTGTGTATTTTCTAAGTCCCGCGTGCCTGGCGTTGTCTGTGTGTGTTACTGTTTTGGGCGCTGTGTATTTTCTTAGTCTTGCGTGCCTGGCGTTGTCCGTGTGTGTTACTGTTTTGGGTGTTGTGTATTTTCTAAGTCCCGCGTGCCTGGCGTTGTCCGTGTGTGTTACTGTTTTGGGCGCTGTGTACTTTCTAAGTCCCGCGTGCCTGGCGTTGTTCGTGTGTGTTACTGTTTTGGGCGCTGTGTATTTTCTAAGTCCCGCGTGCCTGGCGTTGTCTGTGTGTGTTACTGTTTTGGGCGCTGTGTATTTTCTTAGTCTTGCGTGCCTGGCGCTGTCCGTGTGTGTTACTGTTTTGGGCGTTGTGTATTTTCTAAGTCCCGCGTGCCTGGCGTTGTCTGTCTGTGTTACTGTTTTGGGCGCTGTGTATTGTCTAAGTCCCGCGTGCCTGGCGTTGTCCGTGTGTGTTACTGTTTTGGGCGCTGTGTATTTTCTACGTCCCGCGTGCCTGGCGTTGTCCTTGTGTGTTACTGTTTTGGGCGCTGTGTATTTTCTACGTCCCGCGTGCCTGGCGTTGTCCGTGTGTGTTACTGTTTTGGGCGCTGTGTATTTTCTAAGTCCCGCACGCCTGGCGCAGTCCGTGTGTGTTACAGTTTTGGGCGCTGTGTATTTTCTAAGTCCTGCACGCCTGGCGCAGTCCGTGTGTGTTACAGTTTTGGGCGCTGTGTATTTTCTAAGTCCCGCGTGCCTGGCGTTGTCTGTGTTACTGTTTTGGGCGTTGTGTATTGTCTAAGTCCTGCGTGCCTGGCGTTGTCCGTGTGTGTTACTGTTTTGGGCGTTGTGTATTTTCTAAGTCCCGCGTGCCTGGCGTTGTCTGTGTTACTGTTTTGGGCGTTGTGTATTGTCTAAGTCCTGCGTGCCTGGCGTTGTCCGTGTGTGTTACTGTTTTGGGCGTTGTGTATTGTCTAAGTCCCGCGTGCCTGGCGTTGTCCGTGTGTGTTACTGTTTTGGGCGCTGTGTATTTTCTACGTCCCGCGTGCCTGGCGTTGTCCGTGTGTGTTACTGTTTTGGGCGCTGTGTATTTTCTACGTCCCGCGTGCCTGGCGTTGTCCGTGTGTGTTACTGTTTTGGGCGCTGTGTATTTTCTAAGTCCGGCGTGCCTGGCGTTGTCCGTGTGTGTTACAGTTTTGGGCGCTTTGTATTTTCTAAGTCCTGCACGCCTAGCGCAGTCCGTGTGTGTTACTGTTTTGGGCGCTGTGTATTGTCTAAGTCCCGCGTGCCTGGCGCAGTCCGTGTGTGTTACTGTTTTGGGCGTTGTGTACTTTCTAAGTCCCGCGTGCCTGGCGTTGTCTGTGTGTGTTACTGTTTTGGGCGTTGTGTATTGTCTATGTCCCCCGTGCCTGGCGTTGTCTGTGTGTGTTACTGTTTTGGGCGTTGTGTATTGTCTATGTCCCCCGTGCCTGGCGTTGTCTGTGTGTGTTACTGTTTTGGGCGTTGTGTATTGTCTAAGTCCCGCGTGCCTGGCGTTGTCTGTGTGTGTTACTGTTTTGGGCGTTGTGTATTTTCTAAGTCCCGCGCGCCTGGCGTTGTCCGTGTGTGTTACTGTTTTGGGCGCTGTGTATTGTCTATGTTCCCCGTTCCTGGCGTTGTCTGTGTGTGTTACTGTTTTGGGCGTTGTGTATTGTCTATGTCCCCCGTGCCTGGCGTTGTCCGTGTGTGTTACTGTTTTGGGCGTTGTGTATTGTCTAAGTCCCGCGTGCATGGCGTTGTCCGTGTGTGTTACTGTTTTGGGCGATGTGTACTTTCTAAGTCCCGCGTGCATGGCGTTGTCCGTGTGTGTTACTGTTTTGGGCGTTGTGTACTTTCTAAGTCCCGCGTGCCTGGCGCAGTCCGTGTGTGTTACTGTTTTGGGCGTTGTGTACTTTCTAAGTCCCGCGTGCCTGGCGTTGTCCGTGTGTGTTACTGTTTTGGGTGTTGTGTATTTTCTAAGTCCCGCGTGCCTGGCGTTGTTCGCGTGTGTTACTGTTTTGGGCGCTGTGTACTTTCTAAGTCCCGCGTGCCTGGCGTTGTTCGTGTGTGTTACTGTTTTGGGCGTTGTGTATTGTCTAAGTCCCGCGTGCCTGGCGTTGTCTGTGTGTGTTAGTGTTTTGGGTGTTGTGTATTGTCTAAGTCCCTCGTGCCTGGCGTTGTCTGTGTGTGTTACTGTTTTGGGCGCTGTGTATTTTCTACGTCCCGCGTGCCTGGCGTTGTCCGTGTGTGTTACTGTTTTGGGCGTTGTGTATCTTCCCGCGTGCCTGGCGTTGTCCGTGTGTGTTACTGTTTTGGGCGTTGTGTATCTTCCCGCGTGCCTGGCGTTGTTCGTGTGTGTTACTGTTTTGGGCGTTGTGTATTGTCTAAGTCCCGCGTGCCTGGCGTTGTCCGTGTGTGTTACTGTTTTGGGCGCTGTGTATTTTCTAAGTCCCGCGTCCCTGGCGTTGTCCGTGTGTGTTACTGTTTTGGGCGCTGTGTATTTTCAATGTCCCTCGTGCCTGGCGTTGTCTGTGTGTGTTACTGTTTTGGGAGTTGTGTATTTTCTAAGTCCAGCGTGCCTGGCGCTGTCCGTGTGTGTTACTGTTTTGGGAGTTGTGTATTTTCTAAGTCCCGCGTGCCTGGCGTTGTTCGTGTGTGTTACTGTTTTGGGCGCTGTGTATTTTCAATGTCCCTCGTGCCTGGCGTTGTCCGTGTGTGTTACTGTTTTGGGCGTTGTGTATTTTCTAAGTCCAGCGTGCCTGGCGTTGTCCGTGTGTGTTACTGTTTTGGGCGCTGTGTATTTTCTAAGTCCCGCGTCCCTGGCGTTGTCCGTGTGTGTTACTGTTTTGGGCGCTGTGTATTTTCAATGTCCCGCGTGCCTGGCGTTGTTCGTGTGTGTTACTGTTTTGGGCGTTGTGTATTGTCTAAGTCCCGCGTGCCTGGCGTTGTCCGTGTGTGTTACTGTTTTGGGAGTTGTGTATTTTCTAAGTCCCGCGTGCCTGGCGTTGTCTGTGTGTGTTACTGTTTTGGGCGTTGTGTATTTTCAATGTCCCGCGTGCCTGGCGTTGTTCGTGTGTGTTACTGTTTTGGGCGTTGTGTATTTTCTAAGTCCCGCGTGCCTGGCGTTGTCCGTGTGTGTTACTGTTTTGGGAGTTGTGTATTTTCTAAGTCCAGCGTGCCTGGAGCTGTCCGTGTGTGTTACTGTTTTGGGAGTTGTGTATTTTCTAAGTCCCGCGTGCCTGGCGTTGTCCGTGTGTGTTACTGTTTTGGGCGCTGTGTATTTTCTTAGTCTTGCGTGCCTGGCGCTGTCCGTGTGTGTTACTGTTTTGGGCGCTGTGTATTGTCTAAGTCCTGCGTGCCTGGCGCTGTCGTGTGTGTTACTGTTTTGGGCGCTGTGTATTTTCTAAGTCCTGCGTGCCTGGCGCTGTCCGTGTGTGTTACTGTTTTGGGCGTTGTGTATTTTCTAAGTCCCGCGTGCCTGGCGTTGTCGTGTGTGTTACTGTTTTGGGCGCTGTGTATTTTCTAAGTCCTGCGTGCCTGGCGCTGTCCGTGTGTGTTACTGTTTTGGGCGCTGTGTATTTTCTAAGTCCCGCGTGCCTGGCGTTGTCCGTGTGTGTTACTGTTTTGGGCGCTGTGTATTTTCTTAGTCTTGCGTGCCTGGCGCTGTCCGTGTGTGTTACTGTTTTGGGCGCTGTGTATTTTCTAAGTCCCGCGTGCCTGGCGTTGTCCGTGTGTGTTACTGTTTTGGGCGTTGTGTATTTTCTAAGACCCGCGTGCCTGGCGTTACTCAGCCTCGTTTTCATCCTGTTTCAGAATTTTTACGTTTTTTCGTCGGCCATATTTTCCCTCGCTTAGCCCATTTTCGAACAGCAGAAAAAAACAGCAAATATGGCTCTAATTTGTTTGCCACTTCACTCCTAGGCTCCCTGTCTCCCCCTGTGCCGTGTGTGAGTATTTTTTTATAATTATTTTGCTTGTTTTGGGCTTTTTTGTAGTTACGCGTTTGAACAAACTGCGCACTTCATTGGAGCCTAAGTCCCGCATGCCTCAACAGCTTGCATCACTCCACGAGGCTCGCAGTGCAATGAGTGCCTTTGGCACTTTTTGCAGCTTGTCCCGCGTGCGTTAACAGCTCACCTCGCTCCGCGAGGGACGCAAGAGCGTGGCCTCTTTGTGGGCTTTTGGTACAGTAGCGCTGTAGCCGACCCAAGTTCTCCCTTTCCGGGGTCATCTGACTTTTGTTGGGGCAGTGTAGGGCTTGGGCATAGTTTATGGCTTATAGTCCGCAATGCGGGCTAGTGTACTGTGTAACTGGGCTCTTCCATTTAAGTTTTATGAAGTGTACGGGAAGTCTGGGCCGATACAGTCTTGGAAAAAATGCAAATTTGCAGTTAACCGCAGACAGTGAATTAAAGGGATATCACCTACAAGGTACTTGACATCACTTAACCTTTGTTAGTTGGAACAAAGTGTTTCAACTGATGTCTGCTAGTCGACGACTCAATGAGCGAATCAGGAAGCCCCATACAAGTCTATGATGCAGGAAACGAGAGACCATGGGGGCGCGCCCATTAGATGACAAGTTGGATAACTGGGCAAAGAGCAAACTGGGTATACAGTTGGGCTATTGGATTTGGCAACTGGCCCAATCTTAAAGCGACACTACCCTTTAGTCATTATTACCCCCTCCCCTGAGGTTTAATGGTGTAAAGGTATAGCAGAACACGTAATATATATACAGAATAGGCAAAACATGGCACTCATGAGGATAAGTGGTATCGTCTTTGTTTCTTTAGAGGCTATTCGTATAGACACTGGAAAATAGAGTCTGGGGAAGGAAAGTCCGTTGATCTTCTCAGTCATTTTTCTCCCTTCCTGCCAATAGCAGCAGGAGATCTCCTGTCTCTGGACATGACCAAGCCCCTAACTCCACCAATATCTGTAATTGTCCTTGAGGAAACACTGGTGCTGTCTTGTGCAGATCTCTGTGGATGTGGATCATACGTAGATTAGACTCACAATAAGGAGAACAAGTGTCTCCCATACCTTAGAATGACCCTCACCAGGATCCATAGACCCTTCCTGCAGTGGTGAAACTCTTCCCTTATCTGCCCCATCAACAATGTTACAAATATGGCCTGGGCCTAAACCTGGGGTGGCAAAACAGTCCAATAGTTTGTTAAAAAAAAAACACTGGCCATGGGGGGCAGAGCTGGTAGCTGGACGGAGAGGACGCACATGGCATGACGTCCTACACACAACTGTACTGAGGGTCCAAAAATACAGCAAAGCAACTAAAATCAGCTTATTTATATTACGTTGGTTACACAGAAGATAAGCCCAATGAAGACCAGAATTCCACCAATGTCTTATCGCACAGTCGGGCCGCGGCCTACCTCATCTGACAACCCACCATTGTGACTCTACCCTGAAAGGTTCTTAGACCTGCTCCGGGAGAGAGGTTGAGACTGATTACATGGAGGTGGCCTCTAGAGAAGAGAGCTCAGAGGGTGAGCGGTTGAGACATTGGGCCATACTGAGAGTACACCTGGATGGTGATTGTGGAGGAGAAGCCACATCACCCTCAGAAGTTCCTCTATGATCATGGTGCAGAAGCCACGTCACCCTCAGAAGTTCCTCTATAATCATGGTACAAAAGTCACATCACCTTCAGAAGTTCCTCTATGATCATGGTACAGAAGCCACGTCACCCTCAGAAGTTCCTCTATGATTATGATACAGAAGCCACGTCACCCTCAGAAGTTCCTCTATGATCATGGTACAGAAGCCACGTCACCCTCAGAAGTTCCTCTATAATCATGGTACAGAAGCCACGTCAGCCTCAGAAGTTCATCTATGATCATGGTACAGAAGCCACGTCACCCTCAGAAGTTCCTCTATGATCATGGTACAGAAGCCACGTCACCCTCAGAAGTTCCTCTATAATCATGGTGCAGAAGCCACATCAGCCTCAGAAGTTCCTCTATGATCATGGTACAGAAGCCACGTCGCCCTCTGAAGTTCCTCTATAATCATGGTACAGAAGCCACGTCGCCCTCAGAAGTTCCTCTATGATTATGGTACAGGAGCCACGTCAGCCTCAGAAGTTTCTCTATGATCATGGTACAAAAGCCACGTCAGCCTCAGAAGTTTCTCTATGATCATGGTACAGAAGCCATGTCAGCCTCAGAAGTTCCTCTATGATCATGGTACAGAAGCCACGTCAGCCTCAGAAGTTCCTCTATGATTATGGTAACGAAGCCACGTCAGCCTCAGAAGTTCCTCTATAATCATGGTGCAGAAGCCACGTCACCCTCAGAAGTTCCTCTATGATTATGGTACAGGAGCCACGTCAGCTTTAGAAGTTCCTCTATAATCATGGTACAGAAGCCACGTCAGCCTCAGAAGTTCCTCTATGATTATTGTACAGAAGCCACATCAGCCTCAGAAGTTCCTCTATAATCATGGTGCAGAAGCAACGTCACCCTCAGAAGTTCCTCTATGATCATGGTGCAGAAGCCACGTCAGCCTCAGAAGTTCCTCTATAATCATGGTGCAGAAGCCACGTCAGCCTCAGAAGTTCCTCTATAATCATGGTGCAGAAGCCACGTCAGCCTCAGAAGTTCCTTTATGATTATGGTACAGAAGCCACGTCACCCTCAGAAGTTCCTATGTAATCATGGTACAGGAGCCACGTCACCCTCAGAAGTTCCTCTATGATCATGGTACAGGAGCCACGTCACCCTCTGAAGTTCCCTATATAATCATGGTACAGGAGCCACGTCACCCTCAGAAGTTCCTCTATGATCATGGTACAGAAGCCACGTCAGCCTCAGAAGTTCCTCTATGATCATGGTACAGGAGTCACATCACCCTCAAAAGTTCCTCTATGATCATGGTATAGGAGAACCCCTATAACTTTCTTGGCCAAAGTTGGAGCTGATTATTACTAGAGAGCTGTGAAAGTGACCGAGACTGACCACAGGATGCAGATTATCTCCGCATCGCCACTTCTGTCTTATAATGCCAAAACATTTCTGAAACACCATATAAGAAGATAAATAACTATTATTGTGGTATCTGGGAGCATATCTGTGTCTTCTAAGTGCTGCAAAGTTACTGTAGACATTGTGACCTCGATTACTTGGACTGGAGGAGAATCAATATCTTCAAAGCGAAGCCAAACAACAGCACCACCTACAGGCTGTATTGTAAATTACACAAATGCTGTGGTTGTCTATGTCTTCTCTCTGCTAAGGACTGTGACATATTTTTTTTTGGGGGGGAGGAAAGTCGTTTGGGAAGGAAAGCTCTGGCAAGTCTGAACAAGCTATTGCACAGTAAAGATATCACATTATCACCAGACGTCCGCACGGTTAGATCTTTGGTATTCCCAGAAGTAACATACGGATGTGAGGGTAGCACCACTTCAACGCGAGTGCTGAATGCGCCCCGACATCAGTGCGCCGACAATTACGCATCTGACAAATGCGTGCTGGCATTAATTAACACGCCCTGGTAGGTTGGCGCACATTCAGGACGCATTTAGCTGAAGGTGCGCTGCCGTGACCGGGCTGCCGGGCTCCTGAGGTTTGCTTGCTAGCTGGAGGATGTCACCAAGTTTTGGAACCGGAGACCAACCACTCAACAAGACTTCAGCAGAGCCGCATGACCAGCATTGTGCTGCATGTACTAGATATGGTGCTAAGAATATGCAGAGCAGTGTGTGTCTATGTGCGGAGCAGTGTGTGTCTATATGCAGAACCGTGTGTCTATATGCAGAGCCGTGTGTGTCTATATGCGGAGCAGTGTGTGTCTATGTGCAGAGCAGTGTGTGTTTATATGCAGAGCAGTGTGTGTCTATGTGCAGAGCAGTGTGTGTTTATATGCAGAGCCTTGTGTGTCTATATGCGGAGCAGTGTGCGTCTATATGCAGAGCAGTGTGACCAGCATTGTGCTGCATGTACTAGATATCGTACTAAGAATATGCAGAGCAGTGTGCGTCTATATGCGGAGCAGTGTGTGTCTATATGCAGAGCCGTGTGTGTCTATATGCGGAGCAGTGTGTGTCTATGTGCAGAGCAGTGTGTGTTTATATGCAGAGCCGTGTGTGTCTATATGCGGAGCAGTGTGTGTCTATATGCGGAGCAGTGTGCGTCTATATGCAGAGCAGTGTGACCAGCATTGTGCTGCATGTACTAGATATCGTACTAAGAATATGCAGAGCAGTGTGCGTCTATATGCAGAGCAGTGTGTGTCTATATGCGGAGCAGTGTGTGTCTATATGCAGAGCCGTGTGCGTCTATATGCAGAGCCGTGTGTCTATATGCAGAGCCGTGTGTCTATATGCGGAGCAGTGTGCGTCTATATGCGGAGCCATGTGTGTCTATATGCGGAGCAGTGTGCGTCTATATGCGGAGCCGTGTGTGTCTATATGCGGAGCAGTGTGCGTCTATATGCGGAGCAGTGTGCGTCTATATGCAGAGCCGTGTGTGTCTATATGCGGAGCAGTGTGTGTCTATATGCGGAGCCGTGTGTGTCTATATGCAGAGCAGTGTGCGTCTATATGCGGAGCAGTGTGCGTCTATATGTGGAGCATTGTGTGTCTATATGCGGAGCCGTGTGAGTCTATATGCAGAGCAGTGTGTCTATATGCAGAGCAGTGTGTGTCTATATGCAGAGCAGTGTGCGTCTATATGCGGAGCAGTGTGCGTCTATATGCGGAGCATTGTGTGTCTATATGCGGAGCCGTGTGAGTCTATATGCAGAGCAGTGTGTCTATATGCAGAGCAGTGTGCGTCTATATACAGAGCAGTGTGTGTGTGTGTATATGCAGAGCCGTGTGCGTCTATATGCAGAGCCGTGTGCGTCCATATGCAGAGCAGTGTGCGTCTATATGCAGAACAGTGTGTGTCTATATGCAGAGCATATTGCATGTTTATATGCGGAGCAGTGTCTGTATCTCAGCACAATAACAGAATGTAATCACCTGCAGAATGTGCTGCAACTTTAAATGATGTCATTAATAGCAGAGCAGTGTGTGTTTGTATGCAGAGCATCTTGTGAATTGCAGAGCATATTATTAATTGCACTTTTTGAGCATGACGGCTGTTATATACTGAATAGAGTTTGTGCAGAGCAAAGCTGATTTTCTGCAGTGCAAACTGTATGTGTGCAGAGCATTGTACATTTCTTGGAATCCAGAGCAGTATGTGCAGAGCAGTTTGTGTGCAGAGCATTGTGCATGCATAATGTATACACTTGCACAGTGTGCGTGTGTATATTTTGGGCTGGGCTCTGCACACATTGCTGCTCTGCAGTCTCACTGCTAGTGAAGGGGTTATGTGATGCTCAGAGTTGGGGGGGTACCCACAAGAAGCAACCGGCTGTGCAGAGCGGGCTGGGTGTGTGGGCGTGTGCACAGAAATGGACGCTAATTATTAAAAAGATAATTATCAGGAGCCGCTCTCTGGAGGACAGAGATGCTCTGCAGCCTGCAGACTGTGATCATGGAGCAGAGTGAGGCTGTGTGTGTGCAGTGAGGCTGTGTGTGTGCAGTGAGGCTGTGTGTGTGTGTGTGCAGAGAGGCTGTGTGTGTGCAGAGAGGCTGTGTGTGTGCAGTGAGGCTGTGTGTGTGTGTGTGTATGCAGTGAGGCTGTGTGTGTGTGCAGAGAGGCTGTGTATGTGTGTGCAGTGAGGCTGTGTGTGTGTGTACAGTGAGGCTGTGTGTGTGCAGTGAGGCTGTGTGTGTGTGCAGAGAGGCTGTGTGTGTGTGCAGTGAGGCTGTGTGTGTGTGTGCAGTGAGGCTGTGTGTGTGTGTGTGCAGAGAGGCTGTGTGTGTGTGTGCAGAGAGGCCGTGTGTGTGTGCAGAAAGGCTGTGTGTGCATAGAGGCTGTGTGTGTGTGCAGAGAGGCTATGTGTGTGCAGAGAGGCCGTGTGTGTGTGTGTGCAGAGAGGCCGTGTGTGTGTGTGTGCAGAGAGGCTGTGTGTGTGTGTGCAGAGAGGCTGTGTGTATGCAGAAAGGCTGTGTGTGTGCAGAGAGGCCGTGTGTGTGTGTGTGCAGAGAGGCCGTGTGTGTGTGTGTGCAGAGAGGCTGTGTGTGTATGTGCAGAGAGGCTGTGTGTATGCAGTGAGGCTGTGTGTGTGTGTGTGTATGCAGTGAGGCTGTGTGTGTGTGCAGAGAGGCTGTGTATGTGTGTGCAGTGAGGCTGTGTGTGTGTGTGTACAGTGAGGCTGTGTGTGTGCAGTGAGGCTGTGTGTGTGTGCAGAGAGGCTGTGTGTGTGTGCAGTGAGGCTGTGTGTGTGTGTGTGCAGTGAGGCTGTGTGTGTGTGTGCAGTGAGGCTGTGTGTGTGTGTGTGCAGAGAGGCTGTGTGTGTGTGTGCAGAGAGGCCGTGTGTGTGTGCAGAAAGGCTGTGTGTGCATAGAGGCTGTGT
This sequence comes from Discoglossus pictus, assembly GCA_027410445.1. NCBI lineage: Eukaryota > Metazoa > Chordata > Amphibia > Anura > Alytidae > Discoglossus > Discoglossus pictus. Next base: position 4,268,154 of record CM050165.1, on the reverse strand, counting down.
GTGTGTGCAGAGAGGCTGTATGTGTGCAGAGAGGCCGTGTGTGTGTGTGTGCAGAGAGGCCGTGTGTGTGTGTGTGCAGAGAGGCTGTGTGTGTGTGTGCAGAGAGGCTGTGTGTATGCAGAAAGGCTGTGTGTGTGTGTGCAGAGAGGCTGTGTGTATGCAGAAAGGCTGTGTGTGTGTGTGCAGTGAGGCTGTGTGTGTGTGCAGAGAGGCCGTGTGTGTGTGTGTGTGCAGAGAGGCTGTGTGTGTGTGTGCAGAGAGGCTGTGTGTGTGTGTGCAGTGAGGCTGTGTGTGTGTGCAGAGAGGCCGTGTGTGTGTGTGTGCAGAGAGGCTGTGTGTGTGTGTGCAGTGAGGCCATGTGTGTGTGTGCAGAGAGGCTGTGTGTGTGTGCAGAGAGGCCGTGTGTGTGTGTGCAGAGAGGCTGTGTGTGTGCAGAGAGGCCGTGTGTGTGTGTGCAGAGAGGCTGTGTGTGTGTGCAGAGAGGCCGTGTGTGTGTGTGTGCAGAGAGGCTGTGTGTGTGCAGAGAGGCCGTGTGTGTGTGTGTGCAGAGAGGCCGTGTGTGTGTGTGCAGTGAGGCTGTGTGTGTGTGCAGAGAGGCAGTGTGTGTGTGTGCAGTGAGGCTGTGTGTGTGTGCAGAGAGGCCGTGTGTGTGTGTGTGCAGAGAGGCTGTGTGTGTGTGTGCAGAGAGGCTGTGTGTGTGTGTGCAGTGAGGCTGTGTGTGTGTGCAGAGAGGCCGTGTGTGTGTGTGTGCAGAGAGGCTGTGTGTGTGTGTGCAGAGAGGCCGTGTGTGTGTGTGCAGAGAGGCTGTGTGTGTGTGCAGAGAGGCCGTGTGTGTGCAGAGAGGCTGTGTGTGTGTGTGCAGAGAGGCTGTGTGTATGCAGAAAGGCTGTGTGTGTGTGTGCAGTGAGGCTGTGTGTGTGTGCAGAGAGGCAGTGTGTGTGTGTGCAGTGAGGCTGTGTGTGTGTGCAGAGAGGCCGTGTGTGTGTGTGTGCAGAGAGGCTGTGTGTGTGTGTGCAGAGAGGCTGTGTGTGTGTGTGCAGTGAGGCTGTGTGTGTGTGCAGAGAGGCCGTGTGTGTGTGTGTGCAGAGAGGCTGTGTGTGTGTGTGCAGAGAGGCTGTGTGTGTGTGCAGAGAGGCCGTGTGTGTGTGTGCAGAGAGGCTGTGTGTGTGCAGAGAGGCCGTGTGTGTGTGTGCAGAGAGGCTGTGTGTGTGTGCAGAGAGGCCGTGTGTGTGTGTGTGCAGAGAGGCTGTGTGTGTGCAGAGAGGCCGTGTGTGTGTGTGTGCAGAGAGGCCGTGTGTGTGTGTGCAGTGAGGCTGTGTGTGTGTGCAGAGAGGCAGTGTGTGTGTGTGCAGTGAGGCTGTGTGTGTGTGCAGAGAGGCCGTGTGTGTGTGTGTGCAGAGAGGCTGTGTGTGTGTGTGCAGAGAGGCTGTGTGTGTGTGTGCAGTGAGGCTGTGTGTGTGTGCAGAGAGGCCGTGTGTGTGTGTGTGCAGAGAGGCTGTGTGTGTGTGTGCAGAGAGGCCGTGTGTGTGTGTGCAGAGAGGCTGTGTGTGTGTGCAGAGAGGCCGTGTGTGTGCAGAGAGGCTGTGTGTGTGTGTGCAGAGAGGCTGTGTGTATGCAGAAAGGCTGTGTGTGTGTGTGCAGTGAGGCTGTGTGTGTGTGCAGAGAGGCAGTGTGTGTGTGTGCAGTGAGGCTGTGTGTGTGTGCAGAGAGGCCGTGTGTGTGTGTGTGCAGAGAGGCTGTGTGTGTGTGTGCAGAGAGGCTGTGTGTGTGTGTGCAGTGAGGCTGTGTGTGTGTGCAGAGAGGCCGTGTGTGTGTGTGTGCAGAGAGGCTGTGTGTGTGTGTGCAGAGAGGCCGTGTGTGTGTGTGCAGAGAGGCTGTGTGTGTGTGCAGAGAGGCCGTGTGTGTGTGTGCAGAGAGGCTGTGTGTGTGTGCAGAGAGGCCGTGTGTGTGTGTGCAGAGAGGCTGTGTGTGTGTGCAGAGAGGCCGTGTGTGTGTGTGTGTGCAGAGAGGCTGTGTGTGTGTGTGTGCAGAGAGGCCGTGTGTGTGTGTGCAGAGAGGCCGTGTGTGTGTGTGCAGAGAGGCTGTGTGTGTGTGTGTGCAGAGAGGCTGTGTGTGTGTGTGCAGTGAGGCTGTGTGTGTGTGTGTGTGCAGAGAGGCTGTGTGTGTGCAGTGAGGCTGTGTGTGTGTGCAGTGAGGCTGTGTGTGTGTGCAGAGAGGCTGTGTGTGTGTGCAGTGAGGCTGTGTGTGTGTGTGCAGTGAGGCTGTGTGTGTGTGTGCAGAGATGCTGTGTGTGTGTGTGCAGTGAGGCTGTGTGTGTGCAGTGAGGCTGCGTGTGTGTGTGCAGAGAGGCTGTGTGTGTGTGTGTGCAGAGAGGCTGTGTGTGTGCAGTGAGGCTGCGTGTGTGTGTGCAGAGAGGCTGTGTGTGTGTGTGCAGAGAGGCTGTGTGTGTGCAGTGAGGCTGCGTGTGTGTGTGCAGAGAGGCTGTGTGTGTGTGTGCAGAGAGGCTGTGTGTGTGTGCAGTGAGGCCGTGTGTGTGTGTGCAGAGTCGGATATTACTGAACGACTAAGCAGTAACTCTACAACTGAGGCTCAAACCGCTCTTTTTGAGGAATCCTAAAGGTGTTAATTCTCAAGAAAAAATATTAGAAAAGAAAGTAAATAAATACCAAAAGGTAACGCAAAAAGAGAGGAGGTGAACAAAAAGATAAGAGAACTATGAAAGAGGAGGAAAAGTGTGTAAAACAACTAGAGTAATAGACAGGCATTGTGGTCGGGGCTTCTCTCTAGTGATGGAGCTTGAGGTGCAGCATGTGTAGCTTCATGGTCTTAGCCTGATTAGAGGGCTAGAGAGAGTGAAATTAAGCCAGAGAGAGATGGACATGTACGAAGAGGTCAGTATTTATTGGTTGTGGGACGTTCCAGACCCTCCAAACCCTCAGGTTTATTACCCAACGTTTATACCAGGACAACCTTCACTAATGTAGATATTCCAGATAATCCCTCTGTCTACTTCCTCCATTCTGTCTCATTTTCCCCCTCCTCTCCCTCCCTTGTGTCTCCTTTCACCCTCCCTCCCTTGTGTCTCTTGCCCTCCTCTCTCCCTTTTGTCTCTTGCCCTCCACTCTCCCTTGTGTCTCATTTACCCCCTCCTCTCCCTCCCTTGTGTCTCCTTTCCCCCCTCCCTCCCTTGTGTCTCCTTTCCCCCTCCCTCCCTTGTGTCTCTTGCCCTCCTCTCCTTCCCTTGTGTCTATTGCCCCCTCTCCCTCCCCTGTGTCTCTTACCCCCTCCCTCCCTTGTGTCTCTTGCCCTCCTCTCCCTCCCTTGTTTCTCTTGCCCCCTCTCCCTCCCCTGTGTCTCTTACCCCCTCGCTCACTTGTGTCTCTTGCCATCCTCTCCCTCCCATGTGTCTCTTGCCCCCTCTCCCTCCCCTGTGTCTTACCCCCTCGCTTCCTTGTGTCTCTTGGCCTCCTCTCTCTCCCTTGTGTCTCATTTTCCCCCTCCTCTCCCTCCTTGTGTCTCCTTTCCCCCTCCCTCCCTTGTGTCTCTTGCCCTCCTCTCCCTCCCTTGTGTCTCTTGCTCCCTCTCCCTCCCCTGTGGCTCTTACCCCCTCGCTCCCTTGTAACTCTTGGCCTCCTCTCTCTCCATTGTGTCTCCTTTCCCCCCTCCCTCCCTTGTGTCTCTTGCCCTCCTCTCCCTCCCTTGTGTCTCTTGCCCCCCTCTCCCTCCCTTGTGTCTCTTGCCCCCCTCTCCCTCCCTTGTGTCTCTTGCCCCCTCCCTCCCCTGTGTCTTTTGCCCCCTCTCTCCCTTATGTCTCTTGCCCTCCTCTGCCTCCCTTGTGTCTCTTGCCCCCCTCCCTCCCTTGTGTATCTTGCCCTCCTCTCCCTCCACTGTCTCTTGCCCACTCTCTCCCTTGTGTCTCTTGCCATCCTCTCCCTCCCTTGTGTCTCTTGCCCTCCTCTCTCTCCCTTGTGTCTCTTTCCCCCCTCCCTCCCTTGTGTCTCTTGCCCCCCTCTCCCTCCCTTGTGTCTCTTGCCCTCCTCTCTCTCCCTTGGGTCTCATTTCCACCCTCCTCTCCCTCCCTTGTGTCTCCTTTCCCCCTCCCTCCCTCCCTTGTGTCTTTTGCCCTCTTCTCCCTCCCTTGTGTCTCCTGCCCCCTCTCCCTCCCCTGTGTCTCTTACCCCCTCCCTCCCTTGTGTCTCTTGCCCTCCTCTCCCTCCCCTGTGTCTCTTGCCCCCTCTCCCTCCCCTGTGCCTCTTGCCCTCCTCTCCCTCCCTTGTGTCTCTTGCCCTTCTCTCCCTCCCTTGTGTCTCTTGTCCCCCTCCTTCCCTTGTGTCTCTTGCCCTCCTCTCCCTCCCCTGTGTTTCTTGCCCCCTCTCTCCCTTGTGTCTCTTGCCATCCTCTCCCTCCCTTGTGTCTCTTGCCCCCTCCCTCCCTTGTGTCTCTTGCGCTCTTTTCCCTCCCCTGTGTCTCTTGCCCCCTCCCTCTCTTGTGTCTCTTGCAATCCTCTCCCTTCCCTGTGTCTCTTGCCCCCATCTCTCCCTTGTGTCTCTTGCCCTCCTCTCCCTCCCTTGTGTTTCTTGCCCCCTCTCCCTCCCCTGTGTCTCTTGTCCCGCTCTCCCTCCCCTTGTGTCTCTTGCCCCCCTCTCCCTTCCTTGTGTCTCCTCCCCCCTCCATTGTGTCTCTTGCCCCCCTCTCCCTCCCCTGTGGCTCTTACCCCCTCCCTCCCTTGTGTCTCTTGCCCTCCTCTCCCTCCCTTGTGTCTCTTGCCCCCCTCTCCCTCCCCTGTGTCTGTTGACCCCTCCCTCCCCTGTGTCTTTTGCCCCCTCTCTCCCTTATGTCTCTTGCCCTCCTCTGCCTCCCTTGTGTCTCTTGCCCCCCTCCCTCCCTTGTGTATCTTGCCCTCCTCTCCCTCCACTGTCTCTTGCCCCCTCTCTCCCTTGTGTCTCTTGCCCTCCTCTCCCTCCCCTGTGTCTCTTGCCCCCTCCCTCCCTTGTGTTTCTTGCGCTCTTTTCCCTCCCCTGTGTCTCTTGCCCCTCCCACTCTTGTGTCTCTTGCAATCCTCTCCCTCCCCTGTGTCTCTTGCCCCCATCTCTCCCTTGTGTCTCTTGCCCTCCTCTCCCTCCCTTGTGTTTCTTGCCCCCTCTCCCTCCCCTGTGTCTCTTGTCCCCTCTCCCTCCCCTTGTGTCTCTTGCCCCCCTCTCCCTTCCTTGTGTCTCCTCCCCCCTCCCTTGTGTCTCTTGCCCCCCTCTCCCTCCCCTGTGTCTCTTGCCCCCTCCCTCCCTTGTGTCTCTTGCCCTCCTCTCCCTCCCCTGTGTCTCTTGCCCCCTCCCTCCCTTGGGTCTCTTGCCCTCCTCTCCCTCCCCTGTGTCTCTTGCCCCCTCCCTCCCTTGTGTCTCTTGCCCTCCTCTCCCTCCCCTGTGTCTCTTGCCCCCCTCTCCCTCCTCTTACCCTTATATAATGACATCTACTAATCAGAGAATTCATCCAGAAATGTAAAATGAGGAACATTTTTCATAAACAATAATCCTATGAAACAATATAATAAATATGTTTAGATATTCTTAGTTTCTCGAAAGGAGGTCCATGTATCTATCTGTAATCAGATCTAGATATCCCAGATAAAATAAAAGAACGAACCTTCTCAAGACGCCCTGGACCCATGAGGAACAACAACAGACACCTTCCTGCGCCAGTAACCTCGGGCATCTATTAGGAGACTTCCCGTTCCTCAAAAGAAAGACTACTCAATTATTTAGTATTGGATCCAGACAATCTGACCCTTTGACCAGAAATCATATCTTCTTGGAAGCTGAAGAATTGAAGATACCTTGAGGTGCAGGAATTTTGTATCTATTAAACCTGGGAAGAAATATAATATACTAGGAACCTGCCCGTCAAAAATGACGGTAATAAAATGTGAAGCCTGGCAATGCTGTTTGCCACACAATGGGAACCCCCCCCCCCCCCCTCCTTCTACTTTACTGGCCTCGTGATGAGCGCCTATGGCGCTCATCACAGGCCTCACATTGAGTGCCTTTGGCTCTCATCACGGGCCCTCCCCCCCCCCTCTACTTGACAGGAAACACTCATTGCGAGCCTCTCCCCCTCTACTTTACTTTACTGGCCTTGCGATGAGGTGCTCATTGCAAGTCTCTCCCTCTGTCTACTTCCTCCCTTTTGTCTCATTTCCCCCTCCTCTCCCTCCCTTGTGTCTCCTGACCCCCCCTCCCTGTGTTTTTTACCACCTCTCCCACCCCTGTGTCTTTCCCCCATTTCCCTCCCCTGTGTCTTTCCCCCTCCCCTCCCTCTTCTGTGTGTTTACCCCCTCCTCTCCCACCCCTGTGTGTCTCCCCCCTCCCCTGTGTCTCCCCCCCCTCTCCCTCCCCTGTGTGTCTCCCCCTTCCTCCCCTGTGACTCTCCCCCTCCTCTCCCTCTCCTGTGTCTCTTCCCCCCTCTCCCTCTCCTGTGTCTCTCTCCCCCCCTCCTCTCCCTCCCCTGTGTCTCTCCCCCTCCTCCTCTGTGTCTCCCCCTCCTGTGTGTCTCTTTCTCCCGTCTGTTTTCCTTTTTCTGGGTGCGCACTTTCGGCCGCTAGTGTGCCCGCCTCGCTGCAATGCTCATGTGCGTCCCGCAGCGTGCATGGGCAGCCGCTCATGCGCGCTCTCCGCCGCAATGCTAATGCGCAGGGGTTGCGGCAATCGTAATTGTCAAACCTCAATTTGTCGCAAGCGCAACGACGAATCGCAGTTTGGCAACTATTATATGTGATTCGCTGCTGACTTAAGATATATCTGCGTCTCTTATAATGGAGTCCTTTCAATGTTATACAGTATTACAAGATGGCATTTCTTCCGGAGTGTTACATTTACAAGGATTGACAAGTTTGTTGTGCATCTTATTGTTTAATGGCTGTCCGTGCCTCGGGCTCGTGGAATGGACCCTACTGCACAGGAACAATATATGTGAATTAACATGCTCAGGGGGTCCCCGGATCAAGGACGAGATGCGTTCCTGAGGACTTCCTTAAGTCGGATCCATGCTGAAGAATAATAATAATAATAATGACAAGAATTATTTCTTGTTAACGGTCACATCCTGTTATGGCACCTGAGGTCTGTTTATTTAACAAAAAATGCGCAATAATTATCACTATAACTTCCCTTTTATGTTTTTAGTATGAATATGGCGACCCTATCAGGCTGCGCAGACTTCATCCTTGAACAAAAAATTCAGTCAAATCTTTTTGTAGCAAAACAGGTAGATACAATTGGCATGGTCTTCTATTGGCATGGACATCTTCTAAATACAATACTGCACAGATCATCCCATCTTAATGTGATCTCTAGGGCTTGACTTAAAAACGCTTTTTACACCATTGTGCAGCCACGTGCTCCAATCCACGACCATATAATATAGATAAGATCATTGCTAACCCCATTACAGTACTACCTATATGTACGATCATATCTAACCCCATTACAGTACTGCCTATATGTATGATCATGTCTAACCCGATTACAGTATTACCTATATGTACGATCATGTCTAACACGATTACAGTACTATCTCTATGTACGATCATGTCTAACCCCATTACAGTACTACCTATATGTAAGATCATGTCTAACCCAATTACAGTACTGCCTATATGTATGATCATGTCTAACCAGATTACAGTACTGCCTATATGTATGATCATGTCTAACCCGATTACAATACTACCTATATGTATGATCATTTCTAACCCGATTACAGTACTGCCTATATGTATGATCATGTCTAACCCGATTACAGTACTGCCTATATGTATGATCATGTCTAACCTGATTACAGTACTGCCTATATGTATGATCATGTCTAACCAGATTACAGTACTGCCTATATGTATGATCATGTCTAACCCGATTACAGTACTGCCTATATGTATAATCATGTCTAACCAGATTACAGTACTGCCTATATGTATGATCATGTCTAACCCAATTACAGTACTGCCTATATGTATGATCATTTCTAACCCGATTACAGTACTACCTATATGTATGATCATTTCTAACCTGATTACAGTACTGCCTATATGTATGGTCATTTCTAACCTGATTACAGTACTGCCTATATGTATGATCATGTCTAACCCGATTACAGTACTACCTATATGTACGATCATGTCTAACCCCATTACAGTACTGCCTATATGTACGATCATGTCTAACCCCATTACAGTACTGCCTATATGTATGATCATGTCTAACCCCATTACAGTACTGCCTATATGTATGATCATGTCTAACCCCATTACAGTACTGCCTATATGTATGATCATGTCTAACCAGATTACAGTACTGCCTATATGTATGATCATGTCTAACCCAATTACAGTACTGCCTATATGTATGATCATTTCTAACCCGATTACAGTACTACCTATATGTATGATCATGTCTAACCCGATTACAGTACTACCTATATGTATGATCATTTCTAACCCGATTACAGTACTGCCTATATGTATGATCATTTCTAACCTGATTACAGTACTGCCTATATGTATGATCATGTCTAACCTGATTACAGTACTGCCTATATGTATGAACATTTCTAACCTGATTACAGTACTGCCTATATGTATGATCATGTCTAACCTGATTACAGTACTACCTATATGTATGATCATTTCTAACCTGATTACAGTACTGCCTATATGTATGATCATTTCTAACCTGATTACAGTACTGCCTATATGTATGATCATTTCTAACCTGATTACAGTACTACCTATATGTATGATCATGTCTAACCCGATTACAGTACTGCCTATATGAATGATCATTTCTAACCTGATTACAGTACTGCCTATATGTATGATCACGTCTAACCCGATTACAGTACTACCTATATGTATGATCATGTCTAACCCGATTACAGTACTACCTATATGTATGATCATTTCTAACCCGATTACAGTACTGCATATATGTGTGATAATTTCTAACCTGATTACAGTATTGCCTATATGTATGATCATTTCTAACCTGATTACAGTACTGCCTATATGTATGATCATTTCTAACCTGATAACAGTACTGCCTATATGTATGATCATGTCTAACCTGATTACAGTACTGCCTATATGTATGATCATGTCTAACCTGATTACAGTACTGCCTATATGTATGATAATTTCTAACCCGATTACAGTACTGAATATATGTATGATCATGTCTAACCTGATTACAGTACTGCCTATATGTATGATCATTTCTAACCTGATTACAGTACTGCCTATATGTATGATCATTTCTAACCCGATTACAGTACTACCTATATGTATGATCATTTCTAACCTGATTACAGTACTGCCTATATGTATGATTATTTCTAACCTGATTACAGTACTGCCTATATGTATGATTATTTCTAACCTGATTACAGTACTGCCTATATGTATGATCATTTCTAACCTGATTACAGTACTGCCTATATGTATGATCATTTCTAACCCGATTACAGTACTACCTATATGTATGATAATTTCTAACCTGATTACAGTACTGCCTATATGTATAATCATTTCTAACCTGATTACACTACTGCCTATATGTATGATCATTTCTAACCTGATTACAGTACTACCTATATGTATGATCATTTCTAACCCGATTACAGTACTACCTATATGTATGATCATGTCTAACCTGATTACAGTACTACCTATATGTATGATCATTTCTAACTAGATTACAGTAATGCCTATATGTATGATCATTTCTAACCTGATTACAGTACTGCCTATATGTACGATCATGTCTAACCCGATTACAGTACTGCCTATATGTATGATCATTTCTAACCTGATTACAGTACTGCCTATATGTATGATCATGTCTATCCCGATTACAGTACTACCTATATGTATGATCATGTCTAACCCGATTACAGTACTGCCTATAGTACTGCCTATATGTATGATCATGTCTAACCCGACAAAAGTACTGCCTATATGTATGATCATTTCTAACCTGAATACAGTACTGCCTATATGTACGATCATGTCTAACCCGATTACAGTACTACCTATATGTATGATCATTTCTAACCTGATTACAGTACTGCCTATATGTATGATCATTTCTAACCTGAATACAGTACTGCCTATATGTACGATCATGTCTAACCCGATTACAGTACTACCTATATGTATGATCATTTCTAACCTGATTACAGTACTGCCTATATGTATGATCATGTCTAACCCGATTACAGTACTACCTATATGTTTGATCATGTCTAACCCGATTATAGTATTGCCTATATGTATGATCATGTCTAACCCAATTACAGTACTGCCTATATGTATGATAATGTCTAACCTGATTACAGTATTACCTTTATGTATGATCATGTCTAACCAGATTACAGTACTGCCTATATGTATGATCATTTCTAACCTGATTACAATACTACCTATATGTATGATCATGTCTAACCCGATTACAGTACTACCTATATGTATGATCATGTCTAACCAGATTACAGTACTACCAATATGCATGATCATGTATAACCCGATTACAGTACTACCTATATGTATGATCATTTCTAACCAGATTACAGTACTGCCTATATGTATGATCATTTCTAACCAGATTACAGTACTACCTATATGTATGATCATGTCTAACCCGATTACAATACTACCTATATGTATGATCATTTCTAACCAGATTACAGTACTGCCTATATGTATGTTAATTTCTAACCAGATTACAGTACTACCTATATGTATGATCATTTCTAACCAGATTACAGTACTACCTATATGTATGATCATTTCTAACCTGATTACAGTACTGCCTATATGTTTGATCATTTCTAACCTGATTACAGTACTACCTATATGTATGATCATTTCTAACCAGATTACAGTACTGCTTATATGTATGATCATGTCTAACCTGATTACAGTACTGCCTATATGTTTGATCATTTCTAACCTGATTACAGTACTACCTATATGTATGATCATGTCTAACCAGATTACAGTACTGCCTATATGTATGATCATTTCTAACCTGATTACAGTACTGCCTATATGTATGATCATGTCTAACCCGATTACAGTACTACCTATATGTTTGATCATGTCTAACCCGATTACAGTATTGCCTATATGTATGATCATGTCTAACCCGATTACAGTACTGCCTATATGTATGATAATGTCTAACCTGATTACAGTACTACCTGTATGTATGATCATGTCTAACCAGATTACAGTACTGCCTATATGTATGATCATTTCTAACCTGATTACAATACTACCTATATGTATGATCATGTCTAACCCGATTACAGTACTACCTATATGTATGATCATGTCTAACCAGATTACAGTACTACCAATATGCATGATCATGTATAACCCGATTACAGTACTACCTATATGTATGATCATTTCTAACCAGATTACAGTACTGCCTATATGTATGATCATTTCTAACCAGATTACAGTACTACCTATATGTATGATCATGTCTAACCCAATTACAATACTACCTATATGTATGATCATTTCTAACCAGATTACAGTACTGCCTATATGTATGTTAATTTCTAACCAGATTACAGTACTACCTATATGTATGATCATTTCTAACCAGATTACAGTACTACCTATATGTATGATCATTTCTAACCTGATTACAGTACTGCCTATATGTTTGATCATTTCTAACCTGATTACAGTACTACCTATATGTATGATCATTTCTAACTAGATTACAGTACTACCTATATGTATGATCATTTCTAACCTGATTATAGTACTACCTATATGTATGATCATTTCTAACCTGATTACAGTACTGCCTATATGTATGATCATTTCTAACCTGATTACAGTACTGCCTATATGTATGATCATTTCTAACCAGATTACAGTACTGCCTATATGTATGATCATTTCTAACCTGAATACAGTACTACCTATATGTACGATCATGTCTAACCCGATTACAGTACTACCTATATGTATGATCATGTCTAACCTGATTACAGTACTACCTATATGTATGATCATTTCTAACTAGATTACAGTACTACCTATATGTTTGATCATGTCTAACCCGATTACAGTATTGCCTATATGTATGATCATGTCTAACCCGATTACAGTACTGCCTATATGTATGATAATGTCTAACCTGATTACAGTACTACCTGTATGTATGATCATGTCTAACCAGATTACAGTACTGCCTATATGTATGATCATTTCTAACCTGATTACAATACTACCTATATGTATGATCATGTCTAACCCGATTACAGTACTACCTATATGTATGATCATGTCTAACCAGATTACAGTACTACCAATATGCATGATCATGTATAACCCGATTACAGTACTACCTATATGTATGATCATTTCTAACCAGATTACAGTACTGCCTATATGTATGATCATTTCTAACCAGATTACAGTACTACCTATATGTATGATCATGTCTAACCCAATTACAATACTACCTATATGTATGATCATTTCTAACCAGATTACAGTACTGCCTATATGTATGTTAATTTCTAACCAGATTACAGTACTACCTATATGTATGATCATTTCTAACCAGATTACAGTACTACCTATATGTATGATCATTTCTAACCTGATTACAGTACTGCCTATATGTTTGATCATTTCTAACCTGATTACAGTACTACCTATATGTATGATCATTTCTAACCAGATTACAGTACTGCTTATATGTATGATCATGTCTAACCTGATTACAGTACTGCCTATATGTTTGATCATTTCTAACCTGATTACAGTACTACCTATATGTATGATCATTTCTAACCCGAATACAGTACTGCCTATATGTATGATCATTTCTAACCTGATTACAGTACTACCTATATGTATGATCATTTCTAACCAGATTACAGTACTACCTATATGTATGATCATTTCTAACCTGATTATAGTACTGCCTATATGTATGATCATGTCTAACCCGATTACAGTACTGCCTTTATGTATGATAATTTCTAACCTGATTACAGTACTACCTATATGTATGATCATGTCTAACCTGATTACAGTACTACCTATATGTATGATCATTTCTAACCTGAATACAGTACTGCCTATATGTATGATCATTTCTAACTAGATTACAATACTACCTATATGTATGATCATGTCTAACCCGATTACAGTACTGCCTATATGTATGATCATGTCTAACCCGATTACAGTACTGCCTATATGTATGATAATGTCTAACCTGATTACAGTACTACCTGTATGTATGATCATGTCTAACCAGATTACAGTACTGCCTATATGTATGATCATTTCTAACCTGATTACAATACTACCTATATGTATGATCATGTCTAACCCGATTACAGTACTACCTATATGTATGATCATGTCTAACCAGATTACAGTACTACCAATATGCATGATCATGTATAACCCGATTACAGTACTACCTATATGTATGATCATTTCTAACCAGATTACAGTACTGCCTATATGTATGATCATTTCTAACCAGATTACAGTACTACCTATATGTATGATCATGTCTAACCCGATTACAATACTACCTATATGTATGATCATTTCTAACCAGATTACAGTACTGCCTATATGTATGTTAATTTTTAACCAGATTACAGTACTACCTATATGTATGATCATTTCTAACCAGATTACAGTACTACCTATATGTATGATCATTTCTAACCTGATTACAGTACTGCCTATATGTTTGATCATTTCTAACCTGATTACAGTACTACCTATATGTATGATCATTTCTAACCAGATTACAGTACTGCTTATATGTATGATCATGTCTAACCTGATTACAGTACTGCCTATATGTTTGATCATTTCTAACCTGATTACAGTACTACCTATATGTATGATCATGTCTAACCAGATTACAGTACTGCCTATATATATGATCATTTCTAACCTGATTACAGTACTGCCTATATGTATGATCATGTCTAACCCGATTACAGTACTACCTATATGTTTGATCATGTCTAACCCGATTACAGTATTGCCTATATGTATGATCATGTCTAACCCGATTACAGTACTGCCTATATGTATGATAATGTCTAACCTGATTACAGTACTACCTGTATGTATGATCATGTCTAACCAGATTACAGTACTGCCTATATGTATGATCATTTCTAACCTGATTACAATACTACCTATATGTATGATCATGTCTAACCCGATTACAGTACTACCTATATGTATGATCATGTCTAACCAGATTACAGTACTACCAATATGCATGATCATGTATAACCCGATTACAGTACTATCTATATGTATGATCATTTCTAACCAGATTACAGTACTGCCTATATGTATGATCATTTCTAACCAGATTACAGTACTACCTATATGTATGATCATGTCTAACCCGATTACAATACTACCTATATGTATGATCATTTCTAACCAGATTACAGTACTGCCTATATGTATGTTAATTTCTAACCAGATTACAGTACTACCTATATGTATGATCATTTCTAACCAGATTACAGTACTACCTATATGTATGATCATTTCTAACCTGATTACAGTACTGCCTATATGTTTGATCATTTCTAACCTGATTACAGTACTACCTATATGTATGATCATTTCTAACCAGATTACAGTACTGCTTATATGTATGATCATGTCTAACCTGATTACAGTACTGCCTATATGTTTGATCATTTCTAACCTGATTACAGTACTACCTATATGTATGATCATTTCTAACCCGAATACAGTACTGCCTATATGTATGATCATTTCTAACCTGATTACAGTACTACCTATATGTATGATCATTTCTAACCAGATTACAGTACTACCTATATGTATGATCATTTCTAACCTGATTATAGTACTGCCTATATGTATGATCATGTCTAACCCGATTACAGTACTGCCTATATGTATGATAATTTCTAACCTGATTACAGTACTACCTATATGTATGATCATGTCTAACCTGATTACAGTACTACCTATATGTATGATCATTTCTAACCTGAATACAGTACTGCCTATATGTATGATCATTTCTAACTAGATTACAATACTACCTATATGTATGATCATGTCTAACCCGATTACAGTACTGCCTATATGTATGATAATTTCTACCTGATTACAGTACTACCTATATGTATGATCATGTCTAACCTGATTACAGTACTACCTATATGTATGATCATTTCTAACCAGATTACAGTACTACCTATATGTATGATCATTTCTAACTAGATTACAGTACTACCTATATGTATGATCATTTCTAACCTGATTATAGTACTACCTATATGTATGATCATTTCTAACCTGATTACAGTACTGCCTATATGTATGATCATTTCTAACCTGATTACAGTACTGCCTATATGTATGATCATTTCTAACCAGATTACAGTACTGCCTATATGTATGATCATTTCTAACCTGAATACAGTACTACCTATATGTACGATCATGTCTAACCCGATTACAGTACTACCTATATGTATGATCATGTCTAACCTGATTACAGTACTACCTATATGTATGATCATTTCTAACTAGATTACAGTACTACCTATATGTATGATCATTTCTAACCTGATTATAGTACTACCTATATGTATGATCATTTCTAACCTGATTACAGTACTGCCTATATGTATGATCATTTCTAACCAGATTACAGTACTGCCTATATGTATGATCATTTCTAACCTGATTATAGTACTACCTATATGTATGATCATTTCTAACCTGATTATAGTACTACCTATTTGTATGATCATTTCTAACCTGATTACAGTACTGCCTATATGTATGATCATTTCTTACCTGATTACAGTACTGCCTATATGTATGATCATTTCTAACCTGATTACAGTACTACCTATATGTATGATCATTTCTAACCTGAATACAGTACTACCTATATGTATGATCATGTCTAACCTGATTACAGTACTGCCTATATGTATGATCATTTCTAACCAGATTACAGTACTACCTATATGTATGATCATTTCTAACCTGATTACAGTACTGCTATATGTATGATCATGTAACTGCATTTATTCCTTTTCTTGTTTGCTCAGGTTCTGCCACAGTTATTATTTTATTGGATTGTAACCTGTCTGTCAAGAATTTGGTACAAAATTGTGTAAAAAGTGTCTGTAAGTTGTAGAGCGGTTGACCAGCCATCGGAGTGACTTCATTTATTTCTAACCAAATTAAATTATTACTAAAACAAATAAAGTCACTCTGATGAAGTCCACCTCATTGGGGCTGAAATACCACATATACTGTAGTTTAATCATTAATTAATTAGTTAGTAATACGTAATAAATAAGTAATGACACTGGTTGGTCATCGCTGCACTGTTCCTTGAGACGTTGTAGTTGAACTTGTATGGTAGGCCAATGACAGGCAGCATCTTCACATCCAATTATATCTACCCGTATGTTCTTTTCAATACAAATGACGTTTCTAGAAGTTCTTAAGAAAAATATACTCATACATTTGGCCCTATTTAGGGTAAATGATAAAAACGTATCTGTTTATAAATGTACATGACAGTGGGGTACAAGCGGACCCCCATGTTTTGGGTCACTTTGACCTTTCCCCTGATAATACCTCCCTGTTCTTTGTATTGTCCACATTGTTAACCTTTGTATTGATAAATGTATAGATTAATGTAAGTCACATGCGCAGTCAAAGAGGTCATTTGATTCTTGAACCGCCATTGTTCACTTCCCTTTTCCCTCCATGTTTTTCTCTGATGGCCTCAATGATGGTTGCCTTACTTTGTTTGTTTATTTTCCCTACCCCTTCCTTAATGCAGATCAATATAAACTTCAAGATATTTTGACAATACTTAATTCCATTAAAACACAAGATAAAAATGTCATTACAAATCATATCCTGATCAGTGGCGGAGCTAGTGAAGGGAGGGCCCTGGTGCAAAATAATTTGGGGCCCCCTTGCAACTCTTCTATCTACCCCTTGGGGTCAATTAAAAAGCCAAAAATATATTCAGATGACCTGATATCCTCCATGGTTATTAGATAACCTTTCTGTAGATTCATTATTTGCCATTCTCAGCTAATAAATTAAGATTCCTCATTTACTTCCAGTAGAGGGCCCCTATTCTGTTGTGGGCCCCGGTGCTTTGTACCTGTGGCACCAGCAGTAACTCCACAACTGATCCCAATACACACACGGACGTAATGTCCCACAGAAAAGAAGAATACTGAAGCTCTTAGAGACTTTTGAAAGACTAAAAGCTGATATAATATTTCTACAATAAACTCGCTTGCATGGGATATAAAAGTGAGGTGGGTTATGAAAATGTGCTGGGGGTGATGTCGACACCCCCAGCAACTGAGATTTGCATATTGGATATCTCATTTTTAATGAGAAACCCAATATGCAGCACATGCTCATGGTGATTGGCTAAAGGAAAGGAAAGTGTCTGACATCATGTGACATCCCATAGTAGGGCAGGCTTCAGGTGCTGACTGAGCATGTCTGCAACATCCCCAGGCAAAAAAGATACATTGTATAAGTTATGATAATTATACCTGGGAATTTCAGAGGGAGTCAACATTGAGAGAAAACACTTACATATACCTATAATAACCCGGCTCACTTACATATACCTATAATAACCCAGCTCACTTACATATACCTATAATAACCCTCCTCACATATACCTATAATAACCCGGCTCACTTACATATACCTATAATAACCCTCCTCACTTACATATACCTATAATAACCCTCCTCACTTACATATACCTATAATAACCCAGCTCACTTACATATACCTATAATAACCCTCCTCACTTACATATACCTATAATAACCCGGCTCACTTACATATACCTATAATAACCCACCTCACTTACATATACCTATAATAACCCAGCTCACTTACATATACCTATAATAACCCTCCTCACTTACATATACCTATAATAACCCAGCTCACTTACATATACCTACAATAACCCTCCTCACTTACATATACCTATAATAACCCGGCTCACTTACATATGCCTATAATAACCCGGCTCACTTACATATACCTATAATAACCCTCCTCACTTACATATACCTATAATAACCCGGCTCACTTACATATACCTATAATAACCCTCCTCACTTACATATACCTGTAATAACCCGGCTCACTTACATATACCTATAATAACCCGGCTCACTTACATATACCTATAATAACCTACCTCACTTACATATACCTATAATAACCCGGCTCACTTACATATACCTATAATAACCCTCCTCACTTACATATACCTATAATAACCCGGCTCACTTCCATATACCTATAATAACCCGGCTCACTTACATATACCTATAATAACCCGGCTCACTTACATATACCTATAATAACCCACCTCACTTCCATATACCTATAATAACCCACCTCACTTCCATGTACCTATAATAACCCGGCTCACTTACATATACCTATAATAACCCGGCTCACTTACATATACCTATAATAACCCGGCTCACTTACATATACCTGTAGCGGAACCCATCACTGTTTTACCCTGTTTTATGATTATTCTTGGTTAAAATATGATCCTACAATATGTATGCTGGTTGATGCTCTGCAGAATATTAGCCAGACTTTTGCAGACCTAGGCTAATAGATAATCCTATTACAGAGATCCAAGAGATAAGAAAGTTGTAAAGGATCCTTGCATTTTCCAAAGTGTTTTAATTCTCTGATAAGAACAAAGAGGTGTAATTGAATCAGTGTCTGATTGTATCAAAGTTGCCAGGGAGGTGTGACCCCCCTATTGTTCTCTTTGTGTGTATTGTGTGTAGCCAAATATGGGCATGTGTATTGCCTGTGGCCAAAGAGATGTATATATAGTTCTGCAATAACAAAATAAAGTCAGTATTCATTTGACTCCCAAATTGTGTGTCTTCCAATATGGGAGGTCGGGGATGGTGAAACTGTAGTGCCTCGTGGGTATTTTATCGTATACCAGCGGAGATTTTGGACTGCGTGTCCCAGCTCCGTTACATTTGTTGGCAAGTGGTGGAATTGTTCCCACGGTCAGAAGGACAGCTACAGGAGACACCATTCCGTGGAGTACAGATTGAGGGCAACGCTAGTATCCGTACAGCGCCCCTGGCTACAGCAGGATGGAACCGGCTAGTTTTTCGGACAGCGTTCCATGATGAGGATGAGAAGGAGGCCGCAGACTACAGGGAAACAGACAGAATGGAACTCTGGTATGATGCCCTGCAAGATGCCCAATGGCGGCGAGGTGAGAGTCTCCCCAGTGATGAGCAGCGGCTACAGAAGCGTGTGGCGATGCGGATGTATCTATTGGGAGAGCAGCCCCTGGATGAGTGGGTGACAAGACTAGAGACCCTGGTATGGCGAGAGATCTGGCTAGACAACGCATACCAGGCCCTCTGGTGGCATACCGTTCGACTTACCCCCTGGACGGCTGAACACGACTTACCGGAGGGGGATGATTATGATGGCCCGGGTTTATTATGGGATGCCTTGGAGGACGATATTGATCTTGGCAGCACGGAGGGGTCTAGGTTTTGGGACATCTACGACTACCGGATGGGCATGTATGTCTGGGATGATGAAGGCGAGGTGAGCAAAGACATGACCCACCTGGTAACGAGAGAGTGGGAGCTGGAGCAGGACTACCAACACCTGCTCAGCCTTGTGCCGCCCCAACCTACTCGACAAGCAGAACCAGACTTCATTGACTGGTCCTGGGATGACCTCCAGATGGCAGGTAGAGATGGGACCGAGGTCTCTCTACCGGCCCTCCAGGGGGCAGAAGGTGTCGTCCTTCCCCCTCAGCGGCAGTGTGAACCCCAGGGGGCAGGAGGTGTCGTCCTTCCCCCCCAGCGGCAGTGTGTACCTCAGGGAGCAGAAGGTGTCGACCTTCCTCCACAGCGGCAGTGGGTACCCCAGGGAGCCGAAGGTGTCGTCCTTCCTCCCCAGCGGCAGTGTGTACCCCAGGGGGCCGAAGGTGTCATCCTTTCTTCCCAGCGGCAGTGTGTACCCCAGGGAGCTGGAGGTGTCGGCCTTCCCCCCCAGCGGCAGTGTGAACCCCAGAGGGCAGAAGGTGTCGTCCTTCCTCCCCAGCGGCAGTGTGACCCCCAGGGGGCAGAAGGTGTCGTCCTTCCCCCTCAGCGGCAGTGTGAACCCCAGAGGGCAGAAGGTGTCGTCCTTCCTCCCCAGCGGCAGTGTGACCCCCAGGAGGCAGAAGGTGTCGTCCTTTCCCCCCAGCGGCAGTGTGAACCCCAGGGGGCAGAGGGTGTCGTCCTTCCCCCTCAGCGGCAGTGTGAACCCCAGGGGGCAGAAGGTGTCGTCCTTCCCCCCCAGCGGCAGTGTGTACCTCAGGGAGCAGAAGGTGTCGACCTTCCTCCACAGCGGCAGTGGGTACCCCAGGGGGCCAAAGGTGTCGTCCTTCCCCCCCAGCGGCAGTGTGAAACACAGGGGGCAGAAGGTGTCATCCTTCCCCCCCAGCGACAGTTTACCCTAACCAGGGGAGACACCAATCTCCCAGACGGCGCAGATGGGACCGCGGTCTCTGCGCCCACAGCTTGTCCAGATCCCCAACTACCGTCACTGGGACAACCGGAGGAGGGGGTAAGTACAAACTCCCCTCCCCAGCTAACTTCTAATGTGGCCCCAGGGTTAACAGAGGAAATGTTAACCCCCACTGACCCCCACGTTTCCCTGGCTACTGAGCCGGAATATGTCCCAAGTACCCCAGCAGAAGAGCTGACAGCGGGGCAGAGTGCAGTTGGCCTCTGCTCTCCCTTTGTCCCTGGTACAGAGCAGGAGGTCCTGCAGGTTATACCAGCAGAAGAGCTGGCATCAGGGCAGAGTGCCGCTGGCCTCTGCCCCTCAAGTCCCCTCAGCGTGTTGCCCCCTCACCACAGCAAAATATCCAGGTACCTGGTTAGACTTCCCCCCAAAGGAGAGATGTGTGACGAAGTGCCCTTCGCCACCTTGGCTTGGAGAGGACTGTTTGCCAGCCTCCTGCCCTGCGACTATGGCCCTGGTACATATTGCCCTTTGGAACCAGTGTTCGGCCATATCAGAGTGTAAGTCACTCATTCTGGCCCTTTACATACAGGGGGGTCATTCTGTACTTGCCCTGTGTGAACCATGATACCCCAGATAACTGTGCCATGAAGCCCATTCATATAATGAAAGACTATGGGAAAGACTTTAGCTACATGGCAATTGAACTGTGTGAAGAGGATCTGAGCGCTATTCGGTGGTTTTGTGCGCTCAGATCCCAGCTATCTGGGGATATGGGAAATGTGAGTAAATGTGAATTGCAGTAATGCTGATGGGTTGTCAAACTAGAGAATTGACCAACAAATACTTTTGTCCGGACATCCCCAGGCCGATCCGTTGGGATCAGACCGTGTATGCCGGCTTATGGTCACGGGGGAGGTGTGTAGCGGAACCCATCACTGTTTTACCCTGTTTTATGATTATTCTTGGTTAAAATATGATCCTACAATATGTATGCTGGTTGATGCTCTGCAGAATATTAGCCAGACTTTTGTAGACCTAGGCTAATAGATAATCCTATTACAGAGATTCAAGAGATAAGAAAGTTGTAAAGGATCCTTGCATTTTCCAAAGTGTTTTAATTCTCTGATAAGAACAAAGAGGTGTAATTGAATCAGTGTCTGATTGTATCAAAGTTGCCAGGGAGGTGTGACCCCCCTATTGTTCTCTTTGTGTGTATTGTGTGTAGCCAAATATGGGCATGTGTATTGCCTGTGGCCAAAGAGATGTATATATAGTTCTGCAATAACAAAATAAAGTCAGTATTCATTTGACTCCCAAATTGTGTGTCGTCCAATATGGGAGGTCGGGGATGGTGAAACTGTAGTGCCTCGTGGGTATTTTATCGTATACCAGCGGAGATTTTGGACTGCGTGTCCCAGCTCCGTTACAATACCTATAATAACTCACCTCACTTACATATACCTATAATAACCCTCCTCACTTACATATACCTATAATAACCCGGCTCACTTACATATACCTATAATAACCCAGCTCACTTACATATACCTATAATAACCCGGCTCACTTACATATACCTCTAATAACCCACCTCACTTACATATACCTATAATAACCCGGCTCACTTACATATACCTATAATAACCCGGCTCACTTACATATACCTATAATAACACGGCTCACTTACATATACCTATAATAACCCGGCTCACTTACATATACCTATAATAACCCACCTCACTTACATATACCTATAATAACCCATCTCACTTTCATATACCTATAATAACCCGGCTCGCTTACATATACCTGTAATGACCCGGCTCACTTACATATACCTATAATAACCCGACTCACTTACATATACCTATAATAACCCACCTCACTTACATATACCTATAATAACCCATCTCACTTCCATATACCTATAATAACCCAGCTCACTTACATATACCTATAATAACACGGCTCACTTACATATACCTATAATAACCCGGCTCACTTACATATACCTATAATAACCCACCTCACTTACATATACCTATAATAACCCATCTCACTTCCATATACCTATAATAACCCGGCTCGCTTACATATACCTGTAATGACCCGGCTCACTTACATATACCTATAATAACCCGGCTCACTTACATATAACTATAATAACCCACCTCACTTACATATACCTATAATAACCCGCCTCACTTACATATACCTATAATAACCCGCCTCACTTACATATACCTATAATAACCCAGCTCACTTACATATACCTATAATAACCCACCTCACTTACATATACCTATAATAACCCACCTCACTTACATATACCTATAATAACCCGCCTCACTTACATATACCTATAATAACCCGCCTCACTTACATATGCCTATAATAACCCGGCTCACTTACATATACCTATAATAACCCAGCTCACTTACATATACCTATAATAACCCGCCTCACTTACATATACCTATAATAACCCGCCTCACTTACATATACCTATGATAACCCGGCTCACTTACATATACCTATAATAACCCGCCTCACTTACATATACCTATAATAACCTGGCTCATATGCCTTTAAGAAAACCCAGATTCCAAATATGACATGGGAACACCTCTCCCAGTCTTATCACAATGGTGCCACAATGGTCACTAATGGTCACCGACCTCTCTTTAATACTGAATGGACATCTAGGACCCAATCCTATTACACTGTATATGCATCTTGTCAACCAACCCAACCATTATGGGACTCCTTGTCTTCAATGATCCAGCCCCAATAATAGGTGGGAGACTCGTCCCTCTGACCGATCCACTCAAGCTAATATGTAACCTTCAAGACAAGCAGTTCAAAATGATAAACCCTTAGGGAATGGATTGCTAGTTCTTGCACACCCACCCAAGATTATACCTCCTGCTCCAATCTGCACAAAACATACTCTAGAACTGAAATATTTCTGGTAGATAAATCGATGTTTTATAACAGAGCGCAACGACCCACGCCATCTAAATAGCATAAGGGCCCAAGAAGGGGTGCAGTGATTCCAGACCCCAAAAAGGACAGGCGCAGGAAGGCTATTGAGAGGCTCTTAAACTATTGTACATAGAGACTTTTGGCAAAACAAGACTTGCAAACTCAAAGATCATTCACTATGTTATATTCCTATGTGGACATATTATTGGAGCTGCCATAACACAAACACCTGTTGGGAAAACCCCTAAAGTGAATCATTTTTATTTCTTGTTTGCTTCTGGGAGAACTGGCTGGGGGACCATCTGCAGAGACAGGGGTGGCATGCCCAGAGTGATATAAATAGAGAATTAACCATAATAACCTTGCAGCTGTAGTGTCATGAAACCTGCATAAGTAGCGCCATCTTGTGGGCAAATAAAAATCTGCAAACTCAGACTTTTGGCAAGGAAGAGGGGCTATATCGCCATCTTGTGGACCTACAAAACAATTGCAGCCTGAAGAGAAATAGCAAAGGCAAGCTCAAAACCTGTCTGGGATTTATTTATACAGAACTTTTACCTCCATAGCAAGGTGTCTTATCATGTCTCAAACAGTTAAAACAAACATACTTTCTACAAAAAGGCAGATATTGTCTGATTGAAAGCAGAAGCTGCTTAACATCGCGTGCTTTATTTTTTGGATGCGGGAAGATAAGATTATACCCATTATGTAAGTGCACCCCATACCCCAGTTATTGTGTCACAATCTAGAGCAAAGTGACTTACCTGAAGAATACAGCTAAATCTCATGTTTAAAGCTCATAATAAAGCAATGGCTGGTATCTCAACCAGAAGGGCTGCTAAATCTATACAGGACTTTTGCACAACAAAAACAGACGCCCAGCCTTCCCGACAACCTCCTTTGACACCTGAGCGTTTATCAACATCTACTATGACTACAGCACCCAGCACAAAGGCAGATATACAAGATCTAAAAGATCTGATTTCCTCCTTTAGAACGGAAATTACAGGGAAAGGAAATCAAGAAAGTGGCTGTAGAACTCACTGGTGAAAGAAAAGCTGTTGATTCCAAGGTGACTGAGCTGGAGGCAAAATATGATAACCTATTGGAGGCGCATACCCGACTGGAGGGAGAGGTGTCGGCTTTGAGAGATGAACAAAGCCAATATGCACAAGAGGATCTGGAAAATCGATCCCGCCGTCAAAATGTCAGAATCCGAAATTTATCAGAAACAATCACAGATCTCCCAAACTATATGCTGGATCTCTGCAAAACTTTGCTACCAAACTTGGAAGAAGACGCCTTTAGACTAGATCAGATTCATAGAGCACTGGTGGGACATCCTGCCTCTGGAGAAAGACCTAGGGATGTGATTGCAAAATTCCACTATTACACAACCAAAGATCTTTTTATGAAGGCAGCAAGACCCCGCATTCCAGAGATTGCAGGTGGCCAATCTTGGATTTATGCTGATCTTTCCCCGACCACCTTGTATAAAAGAAGACTATTCAAACCTCTGTTGGAGATGGTTCTAGCCCATGGATGGAGATATACTTGGGGATTTCACTTCAAGTTGATCATTCTGAGGGACCTGAGAACATACCCAGTGTTTATATGGAGGAGGGCATGGCGTTGCTTACGTCCTGGAACATTCAGTTACCAGATCAGTTGGAAATTGCCCAACGCCCTGATACTAGACCTTACCGACGCTTCAGGCCTCAGCAGAGATCCTAAGTCTGAAACAACTTTCTATACTTTTGTATGTGGGGAATTCCAGAGCAGTTACTCTCAGAGGCAGATATTGCGTCAGGATGTTGCTATATGTCAGAGAGAGGACTAAGGAACCGTACATGTAAATGCATCGTTTTTGGTCTAAGCTTAGCTAAATTATAGTAATGTTTTAGTTCATTAAGGAATTTTCCCACTTATTAGACTTCAACTGCATTGATATAGTCACTTAAGTATTAATGTTTTGTATTTTTAAGAAGTGCCCCATAGGGGTTTAATTTTGTATATTTTTATATATTCTTATATATTATTTTTAAAAAGAGACCTGGTTCCTCACAGTAGGTTTTAGGAGGACAGCTCTTTGCTCTTCTCAATTTAGTTCAAATTGGACATTGTTTTGTGTATTTTTATTGTACTTAAAAAATACATATATATTTGAGTAATTATCTATTTACACTTTGTTAGACTGATTTATTGCACTGCAAAAATACATGATTGTTATTGCACATTGTACATTTCTTTCCTTCTTCTTCCTGGTTCTTCTCCCTCTTCTCCCTGGTGGAGTTCTGCGAGCCCATAGTTCCCAGTGGAGCGCAGTCCTTAGGTCATCAGCCCTCTGCGGATAATATACCTATCAGAGCCCCTATTTTCTGCCGGGCGATCGGTGTAGATGGTGAGTAATGGCTTTGCACATAGCATCTCATTATGTTCAGGGGTTAAATGAGCCGGTGAAGCGAGGGGTTGCCCTGGGTGAGTACAGTCGTGGGGTTAGACATTGTCATGATACAGGAAACCCATTTTAGGAAGATGGTATCTCAAGGTATTGGGGGAAACATCTCACGCAAATGTATCGCTCTACTGCTCCAGAAAAAAAGAGGGGCGTCAATTCTGATACACAAAAGGGCGAACTTCCAACACACTTCTACCCATAGAGGTCCGGAGGGAAGATTTATTCTAGTACTCAATCTAACTTTTTCACGTATTCGAATAAGCCAGACCGAATGCTGCCAAAAAGCTCAACCTCAAAGGGCAGACTCTTTTATTCCCAAATTAAAGGTGGAAAATGACAAGACCATCTATAAGCCGAATGATATTACAAAGGCATTTGACAAATGTTATGCTGATTTGTATTTAGCACCTGCTAGTTCGGGCACAATAGATCATTTGACCCAAATTGATCATTCTCTGTCCTCCATTAGTATTTGGAAACTTGAGAAAGTGCAATCTGATCTGCTAGACATCCCCAATATCATTAGATGAAGTTAAGAGAGTTATAAGAGAGACTAAATCACATAAAGCCCCTGGCCCCGATGGGTTCACGAATTCCTATTATAAGCAATTTATAGATACACTGGCACCTCATCTACAACTGCTCTTTAATGATTTCCTGTTTGGTAAGCCCATAAGAGCAGAATATTTGGAAGCTAAGGTGATAGTAATACCTAAGGAAGGTAAGGACCCATCTCAATGTAAGAGCTACCGTCCCATCTCATTGCGATACCAAATTCTACTAAAAAATTATAGCAAATAGGCTCTCTAAGGTGCTGCCAAGTAGGGTTTATTCAGGGTCGTGAGGCGCTAGATAACACCAGACGTATTTTAAATTTGCTTGATGTAGCGTCGGCTGAAAATACACCTTTGATGCTTCTCTCTCAATGCAGAAAAGGCTTTTGATCGAATTGACTGGGTGTACATGGCCGAGACCTTACATACGTTTGGCCTAAGTGATAAGCTGGTGAAGGGTATCTTAGCACAGCATATGTGGCATATCAGGGGTTTAAATTACAATCCTTTAAAATAACAAGAGGGACGCGCCAGGGTTGTCCTTTGTCCCCCCTCCTTTTTGCACTGTGCATTGACCCCTTAGCTACAGCCATCAGGGAAAACCTGAATATAAAGGGCGTTAGAGTGAGGGAGACAGAACATAAACTGAGCTTATTTGGGGATGATGTTACGCTGTTACTGAGCCTCTGACCAGTCTCCCTAATCTATTTTATGCTCTTGGACTTTTTGGCAGCATTTCTGGCTTTAAAATTAATGAGTAAGAGCGAAGCGTTAAATGTTTATTTTCCAAAGCATTTAGAATTCCAATTATCTGGGAAATTCAATAAATGGAATCCACACCATCTTAAATACTTAGGCCAGATTGTCTAGGAATATAAACCCCTAACGTATTCAGCAAATTTTCCCACACTCAAAAATACTCACTGACATTAACACGTGGTCCTCCCACAAAATCTCGTGGCTGGGCAGGATCCACACTATTAAAATGAATATCTTGCCCAAGCTTCCGTATCTTTTTCGCACTTTTCCAACGGCTGTTCGCACCAAGGACCTCTCGGTTCTTCAGGTGGGCCATCTCTCGCTTCCTTTGGGATTATAAAAGGCCTAGAATAAATAAGAAGGCCATAATGGGATCTAAAGCTAAAGGAGGGTTGGCTCTGCCGGATTTACTTCAGTATTATAAAGCTGCCAGATTAGCTCAAATCACCAAGTGCTTTGGTAAGGAATATTTACCAGTGTAGGTGGGGATAGAGAAAGATATCTTTGAAGAAAGTGGCCTTCACATTAGACAGTATTAGGGCTTTCCCTACATTTTCAAGTGAGTAATTCTTCCCTTCCCATGGTGCATGGTCCAGTCTTTGGCAGTTCTGACTCCGTGTAGAAGCAGGTCCTTGGCTTACCCCACTGTGGTTATTTCAGAAGTCAGCATCAATAAATAGATTTTCACAGTTTAAATGGTGGAAAGATAATTAGTTTACAATTGCTGCTGATCTGTTGAAGGAAAATCTACAAAATCTACAACATTTAGAGACCTACATCATTTTCCATTCAAGGAATGGCTTAACTTATCCCAGATACATATTAATGGGGGTAATAAAACGTAACTCCTCTGCTAAGGTCACTCCATTCAAAACATGCTGTTTTAACAACCCTAATGGCAAATGGAATATCTCCATTATTTATAATTACTTATTGGACCTAACCACACCGTCCAAACTCCATCACATTCTTGGGAGTCGGAGCTCGCCATTGATATAACGGATGCTCAGTGGAATAAGATACATAAGCAGGCCACAGGCTCCTCGCTAAATACAATATGAACACAAGACCATTTTTAGGTGGTACTGAACCCCAGCTAGGATGCAGCTCTCTAACCCATTCGTGGATGGTAACTGTTTTAGGGGATGTCACACTCTGGGCACCCTTACACGTGTTCTCTGGGACTGCCCTAAGATCGCCCACATTTGGTTGGAGACCTATGATATTTTGGAGAGACTATGGGGGCACATGATTCCCCAAAAGCCAGAAGAAGCTCTCTTAGGCCTCCCCATAGAGGGTTTCTGTAAAGAGGCTCAACTCTTATCACACCAAGTGTTTTTAGCAGTGAGGATTACGTTACCAAAACATGGACATCGGCAGTACCAAAATATAATGCAGTTTTGATTAAACTTAAATTTATATATAACATGAGCGTTATCTCAGCCAACTTGGACCAATCATATAGGAAATGCGCCTCATGTTGGGACACTTGGATTCTTAAGATTAAGTGGTAAATATGTAGAGTTGGATAATAGTTTAGGATGTCCCCTTGAAGAACAAAGATAACACTGAACTCCTTCTCATTTTGCCCCTCTCTTACCCTCTGTCGTCTTCTTTATTCTCTGTGTGTTCTTATAAGCTGTCAGCCTTTACAGTTGTACTTTAACACGTACACATGCGTGTAATATGCTTCCAGCTTAACTTAAAACAGAAATTACAAAAATGTCAAAGTTAGGTTTAAAAGATTATATGTACAGTATGTGTTGTCATTTATTAGATGTCCTGGTTATGTTACTAATGTTTTATTTTTGAAACACTTGTGTTATGGAATTAACCTTGTATTCTTAATAAAAAATATATAAAAAAAAAAAAAAAACAATGTGCCAGAGTGCTACAATAGATTTGTGTGAGCAGTTTGATTAGCTACAACTGACTTAAGACTACTTCTGGAATTTGAGTGTGGTCCGGTTTGCACGGCAGCTGGTATTGTGAGAGTCTGTGATTGAGACCTGTGAGAGTCTGTGATTGAGGCCTGTGAGAGTCTGTGATTGAGGCCTGTGAGAGGCTGTGATTGAGGCCTGTGAGAGGCTGTGATTGTGGCCTGTGAGAGGCTGTGATTGAGGCATGTGAGAGTCTGTGATTGAGGCCTGTGAGAGTCTGTGATTGAGGCCTGTGAGAGGCTGTGATTGAGGCCTGTGAGAGGCTGTGATTGAGGCCTGTGAGAGGCTGTGATTGAGGCCTGCGAGAGGCTGTGATTGAGGCCTGTGAGAGGCTGTGATTGAGGCCTGTGAGAGGCTGTGATTGAGGCCTGCGAGAGGATGTGATTGTGGTCTGTGAGAGGCTGTGATTGAGGCCTGTGAGAGGCTGTGATTGAGGCCTGCGAGAGGATGTGATTGTGGTCTGTGAGAGGCTGTGATTGAGGCCTGTGAGAGGCTGTGATTGAGGCCTGTGAGAGGCTGTGATTGAGGCCTGTGAGAGGCTGTGATTGAGGCATGTGAGAGGCTGTGATTGAGGCCTGTGAGAGGCTGTGATTGAGGCCTGTGAGAGGCTGCGATTGTGGCCTGTGAGAGGCTGTGATTGAGGCATGTGAGAGGCTGTGATTGAGGCCTGTGAGAGGCTGTGATTGTGGCCTGTGAGAGGCTGTGATTGAGGCATGTGAGAGGCTGTGATTGAGGCCTGTGAGAGGCTGTGATTGAGGCCTGTGAGAGGCTGTGATTGAGGACTGCGTGAGGCTGTGATTGTGGCTGGTGAGAGGCTGTGATTGAGGTCTGTGAGAGGATGTGATTGAGGCCTGTGACAGGCTGTGATTGAGACCTGTGAGAGGCTGTGATTGTGGCTGGTGAGAGGCTGAGTTTGAGGCCTGTGAGTGGCTGAATTTGAGGCCTGTGAGAGGCCTGTGAGAGGCTGAGATTGAGGCCTGTAAGAGGCTGAGTTTGAGGCCTGCGAGAGGCTGTGATTGTGGCTGGTGAGAGGCTGTGATTGAGGCCTGTGACAGGCTGTGATTGAGACCTGTGAGAGGCTGTGATTGTGGCTGGTGATTCATAGAGCACTGGTGGGACATCCTGCCTCTGGAGAAAGACCTAGGGATGTGATTGCAAAATTCCACTATTACACAACCAAAGATCTTTTTATGAAGGCAGCAAGTCCCCGCATTCCAGAGATTGCAGCTGGCCAATCTTGGATTTATGCTGATCTTTCCCCGACCACCTTGTATAAAAGGAGACTATCCAAACCTCTGTTGGAGATGGTTCTAGCCCATGGATGGAGATATACTTGGGGATTTCACTTCAAGTTGATCATTCTGAGGGACCTGAGAACATACCCAGTGTTTATATGGAGGAGGGCATGGCGTTGCTTACGTCCTGGAACATTCAGTTACCAGATCAGTTGGAAATTGCCCAACGCCCTGATACTAGACCTTACCGACGCTTCAGGCCTCAGCAGAGATCCTAAGTCTGAAACAACTTTCTATACTTTTGTATGTGGGGAATTCCAGAGCAGTTACTCTCAGAGGCAGATATTGCGTCAGGATGTTGCTATATGTCAGAGAGAGGACTAAGGAACTGTACATGTAAATGCATCGTTTTTGGTCTAAGCTTAGCTAAATTATAGTAATGTTTTAGTTCATTAAGGAATTTTCCCACTTATTAGACTTCAACTGCATTGATATAGTCACTTAAGTATTAATGTTTTGTATTTTTAAGAAGTGCCCCATAGGGGTTTAATTTTGTATATTTTTATATATTCTTATATATTCTTTTTAAAAAGATACCTGGTTCCTCACAGTAGGTTTTAGGAGGACAGCTCTTTGCTCTTCTCAATTTAGTTCAAATTGGACATTGTTTTGTGTATTTTTATTGTACTTAAAAAATACATATATATTTGAGTAATTATCTATTTACACTTTGTTAGACTGATTTATTGCACTGCAAAAATACATGATTGTTATTGCACATTGTACATTTCTTTCCTTCTTCTTCCTGGTTCTTCTCCCTCTTCTCCCTGGTGGAGTTCTGCGAGCCCATAGTTCCCAGTGGAGCGCAGTCCTTAGGTCATCAGCCCTCTGCGGATAATATACCTATCAGAGCCCCTATTTTCTGCCGGGCGATCGGTGTAGATGGTGAGTAATGGCTTTGCACATAGCATCTCATTATGTTCAGGGGTTAAATGAGCCGGTGAAGCGAGGGGTTGCCCTGGGTGAGTACAGTCGTGGGGTTAGACATTGTCATGATACAGGAAACCCATTTTAGGAAGATGGTATCTCAAGGTATTGGGGGAAACATCTCACGCAAATGTATCGCTCTACTGCTCCAGAAAAAAAGAGGGGCGTCAATTCTGATACACAAAAGGGCGAACTTCCAACACACTTCTACCCATAGAGGTCCGGAGGGAAGATTTATTCTAGTACTCAATCTAACTTTTTCACGTATTCGAATAAGCCAGACCGAATGCTGCCAAAAAGCTCAACCTCAAAGGGCAGACTCTTTTATTCCCAAATTAAAGGTGGAAAATGACAAGACCATCTATAAGCCGAATGATATTACAAAGGCATTTGACAAATGTTATGCTGATTTGTATTTAGCACCTGCTAGTTCGGGCACAATAGATCATTTGACCCAAATTGATCATTCTCTGTCCTCCATTAGTCTTTGGAAACTTGAGAAAGTGCAATCTGATCTGCTAGACATCCCCAATATCATTAGATGAAGTTAAGAGAGTTATAAGAGAGACTAAATCACATAAAGCCCCTGGCCCCGATGGGTTCACGAATTTCTATTATAAGCAATTTATAGATACACTGGCACCTCATCTACAACTGCTCTTTAATGATTTCCTGTTTGGTAAGCCCATAAGAGCAGAATATTTGGAAGCTAAGGTGATAGTAATACCTAAGGAAGGTAAGGACCCATCTCAATGTAAGAGCTACCGTCCCATCTCATTGCGATACCAAATTCTACTAAAAAATTATAGCAAATAGGCTCTCTAAGGTGCTGCCAAGTAGGGTTTATTCAGGGTCGTGAGGCGCTAGATAACACCAGACGTATTTTAAATTTGCTTGATGTAGCGTCGGCTGAAAATACACCTTTGATGCTTCTCTCTCAATGCAGAAAAGGCTTTTGATCGAATTGACTGGGTGTACATGGCCGAGACCTTACATACGTTTGGCCTAAGTGATAAGCTGGTGAAGGGTATCTTAGCACAGCATATGTGGCATATCAGGGGTTTAAATTACAATCCTTTAAAATAACAAGAGGGACGCGCCAGGGTTGTCCTTTGTCCCCCCTCCTTTTTGCACTGTGCATTGACCCCTTAGCTACAGCCATCAGGGAAAACCTGAATATAAAGGGCGTTAGAGTGAGGGAGACAGAACATAAACTGAGCTTATTTGGGGATGATGTTACGCTGTTACTGAGCCTCTGACCAGTCTCCCTAATCTATTTTATGCTCTTGGACTTTTTGGCAGCATTTCTGGCTTTAAAATTAATGAGTAAGAGCGAAGCGTTAAATGTTTATTTTCCAAAGCATTTAGAATTCCAATTATCTGGGAAATTCAATAAATGGAATCCACACCATCTTAAATACTTAGGCCAGATTGTCTAGGAATATAAACCCCTAACGTATTCAGCAAATTTTCCCACACTCAAAAATACTTACTGACATTAACACGTGGTCCTCCCACAAAATCTCGTGGCTGGGCAGGATCCACACTATTAAAATGAATATCTTGCCCAAGCTTCCTTATCTTTTTCGCACTTTTCCAATGGCTGTTCGCACCAAGGACCTCTCGGTTCTTCAGGTGGGCCATCTCTCGCTTCCTTTGGGATTATAAAAGGCCTAGAATAAATAAGAAGGCCATAATGGGATCTAAAGCTAAAGGAGGGTTGGCTCTGCCGGATTTACTTCAGTATTATAAAGCTGCCAGATTAGCTCAAATCACCAAGTGCTTTGGTAAGGAATATCTACCAGTGTAGGTGGGGATAGAGAAAGATATCTTTGAAGAAAGTGGCCTTCACATTAGACAGTATTAGGGCTTTCCCTACATTTTCAAGTGAGTAATTCTTCCCTTCCCATGGTGCATGGTCCAGTCTTTGGCAGTTCTGACTCCGTGTAGAAGCAGGTCCTTGGCTTACCCCACTGTGGTTATTTCAGAAGTCAGCATCAATAAATAGATTTTCACAGTTTAAATGGTGGAAAGATAATTAGTTTACAATTGCTGCTGATCTGTTGAAGGAAAATCTACAAAATCTACAACATTTAGAGACCTACATCATTTTCCATTCAAGGAATGGCTTAACTTATCCCAGATACATATTAATGGGGGTAATAAAACGTAACTCCTCTGCTAAGGTCACTCCATTCAAAACATGCTGTTTTAACAACCCTAATGGCAAATGGAATATCTCCATTATTTATAATTACTTATTGGACCTAACCACACCGTCCAAACTCCATCACATTCTTGGGAGTCGGAGCTCGCCATTGATATAACGGATGCTCAGTGGAATAAGATACATAAGCAGGCCACAGGCTCCTCGCTAAATACAATATGAACACAAGACCATTTTTAGGTGGTACTGAACCCCAGCTAGGATGCAGCTCTCTAACCCATTCGTGGATGGTAACTGTTTTAGGGGATGTCACACTCTGGGCACCCTTACACGTGTTCTCTGGGACTGCCCTAAGATCGCCCACATTTGGTTGGAGACCTATGATATTTTGGAGAGACTATGGGGGCACATGATTCCCCTAAAGCCAGAAGAAGCTCTCTTAGGCCTCCCCATAGAGGGTTTCTGTAAAGAGGCTCAACTCTTATCACACCAAGTGTTTTTAGCAGTGAGGATTACGTTACCAAAACATGGACATCGGCAGTACCAAAATATAATGCAGTTTTGATTAAACTTAAATTTATATATAACATGAGCGTTATCTCAGCCAACTTGGACCAATCATATAGGAAATGGGCCTCATGTTGGGACACTTGGATTCTTAAGATTGGGTGGTAACTATGTAGAGTTGGATAATAGTTTAGGATGTCCCCTTGAAGAACAAAGATAACACTGAACTCCTTCTCATTTTGCCCCTCTCTTACCCTCTGTCGTCTTCTTTATTCTCTGTGTGTTCTTATAAGCTGTCAGCCTTTACGGTTGTACTTTAACACGTACACATGCGTGTAATATGCTTTCAGCTTAACTTAAAACAGAAATTACAAAAATGTCAAAGTTAGGTTTAAAAGATTATATGTACAGTATGTGTTGTCATTTATTAGATGTCCTGGTTATGTTACTAATGTTTTATTTTTGAAACACTTGTGTTATGGAATTAACCTTGTATTCTTAATAAAAAATATATAAAAAAAAAAAAAAAAACAATGTGCCAGAGTGCTACAATAGATTTGTGTGAGCAGTTTGATTAGCTACAACTGATTTAAGACTACTTCTGGAATTTAAGTGTGGTCCGGTTTGCACGGCAGCTGGTATTGTGAGAGTCTGTGATTGAGACCTGTGAGAGTCTGTGATTGAGGCCTGTGAGAGTCTGTGATTGAGGCCTGTGAGAGGCTGTGATTGAGGCCTGTGAGAGGCTGTGATTGTGGCCTGTGAGAGGCTGTGATTGAGGCATGTGAGAGTCTGTGATTGAGGCCTGTGAGAGGCTGTGATTGAGGCCTGTGAGAGGCTGTGATTGAGGCCTGTGAGAGTCTGTGATTGAGGCCTGTGAGAGGCTGTGATTGAGGCCTGTGAGAGGCTGTGATTGAGGCCTGTGAGAGGCTGTGATTGTGGCCTGTGAGAGGCTGTGATTGAGGCATGTGAGAGTCTGTGATTGAGGCCTGTGAGAGTCTGTGATTGAGGCCTGTGAGAGGCTGTGATTGAGGCCTGTGAGAGGCTGTGATTGAGGCCTGTGAGAGGCTGTGATTGAGGCCTGCGAGAGGATGTGATTGTGGTCTGTGAGAGGCTGTGATTGAGGCCTGTGAGAGGCTGTGATTGAGGCCTGTGAGAGGCTGTGATTGAGGCCTGCGAGAGGATGTGATTGTGGTCTGTGAGAGGCTGTTATTGAGGCCTTTGAGAGGCTGTGATTGAGGCCTGCGAGAGGATGTGATTGTGGCCTGTGAGAGGTTGTGATTGTGGCCTGTGAGAGGCTGTGATTGAGGCATGTGAGAGGCTGTGATTGAGGCCTGTGAGAGGCTGTGATTGAGGCCTGTGAGAGGCTGTGATTGAGGCTTGTGACAGGCTGTGATTGAGACCTGTGAGAGGCTGTGATTGTGGCTGGTGAGAGGCTGAGTTTGAGGCCTGTGAGTGGCTGAATTTGAGGCCTGTGAGAGGCCTGTGAGAGGCTGAGATTGAGGCCTGTAAGAGGCTGAGTTTGAGGCCTGCGAGAGGCTGTGATTGTGGCTGGTGAGAGGCTGTGATTGAGGCCTGTGACAGGCTGTGATTGAGACCTGTGAGAGGCTGTGATTGTGGCTGGTGATTCATAGAGCACTGGTGGGACATCCTGCCTCTGGAGAAAGACCTAGGGATGTGATTGCAAAATTCCACTATTACACAACCAAAGATCTTTTTATGAAGGCAGCAAGACCCCGCATTCCAGAGATTGCAGGTGGCCAATCTTGGATTTATGCTGATCTTTCCCCGACCACCTTGTATAAAAGGAGACTATCCAAACCTCTGTTGGAGATGGTTCTAGCCCATGGATGGAGATATACTTGGGGATTTCACTTCAAGTTGATCATTCTGAGGGACCTGAGAACATACCCAGTGTTTATATGGAGGAGGGCATGGCGTTGCTTACGTCCTGGAACATTCAGTTACCAGATCAGTTGGAAATTGCCCAATGCCCTGATACTAGACCTTACCGACGCTTCAGGCCTCAGCAGAGATCCTAAGTCTGAAACAACTTTCCATACTTTTGTATGTGGGGAATTCCAGAGCAGTTACTCTCAGAGGCAGATATTGCGTCAGGATGTTGCTATATGTCAGAGAGAGGACTAAGGAACCGTACATGTAAATGCATCGTTTTTGGTCTAAGCTTAGCTAAATTATAGTAATGTTTTAGTTCATTAAGGAATTTTCCCACTTATTAGACTTCAACTGCATTGATATAGTCACTTAAGTATTAATGTTTTGTATTTTTAAGAAGTGCCCCATAGGGGTTTAATTTTGTATATTTTTATATATTCTTATATATTCTTTTTAAAAAGATACCTGGTTCCTCACAGTAGGTTTTAGGAGGACAGCTCTTTGCTCTTCTCAATTTAGTTCAAATTGGACATTGTTTTGTGTATTTTTATTGTACTTAAAAAATACATATATATTTGAGTAATTATCTATTTACACTTTGTTAGACTGATTTATTGCACTGCAAAAATACATGATTGTTATTGCACATTGTACATTTCTTTCCTTCTTCTTCCTGGTTCTTCTCCCTCTTCTCCCTGGTGGAGTTCTGCGAGCCCATAGTTCCCAGTGGAGCGCAGTCCTTAGGTCATCAGCCCTCTGCGGATAATATACCTATCAGAGCCCCTATTTTCTGCCGGGCGATCGGTGTAGATGGTGAGTAATGGCTTTGCACATAGCATCTCATTATGTTCAGGGGTTAAATGAGCCGGTGAAGCGAGGGGTTGCCCTGGGTGAGTACAGTCATGGGGTTAGATATTGTCATGATACAGGAAACCCATTTTAGGAAGATGGTATCTCAAGGTATTGGGGGAAACATCTCACGCAAATGTATCGCTCTACTGCTCCAGAAAAAAAGAGGGGCGTCAATTCTGATACACAAAAGGGCGAACTTCCAACACACTTCTACCCATAGAGGTCCGGAGGGAAGATTTATTCTAGTACTCAATCTAACTTTTTCACGTATTCGAATAAGCCAGACCGAATGCTGCCAAAAAGCTCAACCTCAAAGGGCAGACTCTTTTATTCCCAAATTAAAGGTGGAAAATGACAAGACCATCTGTAAGCCGAATGATATTACAAAGGCATTTGACAAATGTTATGCTGATTTGTATTTAGCACCTGCTAGTTCGGGCACAATAGATCATTTGACCCAAATTGATCATTCTCTGTCCTCCATTAGTCTTTGGAAACTTGAGAAAGTGCAATCTGATCTGCTAGACATCCCCAATATCATTAGATGAAGTTAAGAGAGTTATAAGAGAGACTAAATCACATAAAGCCCCTGGCCCCGATGGGTTCACGAATTTCTATTATAAGCAATTTATAGATACACTGGCACCTCATCTACAACTGCTCTTTAATGATTTCCTGTTTGGTAAGCCCATAAGAGCAGAATATTTGGAAGCTAAGGTGATAGTAATACCTAAGGAAGGTAAGGACCCATCTCAATGTAAGAGCTACCGTCCCATCTCATTGCGATACCAAATTCTACTAAAAAATTATAGCAAATAGGCTCTCTAAGGTGCTGTCAAGTAGGGTTTATTCAGGGTCGTGAGGCGCTAGATAACACCAGACGTATTTTAAATTTGCTTGATGTAGCGTCGGCTGAAAATACACCTTTGATGCTTCTCTCTCAATGCAGAAAAGGCTTTTGATCGAATTGACTGGGTGTACATGGCCGAGACCTTACATACGTTTGGCCTAAGTGATAAGCTGGTGAAGGGTATCTTAGCACAGCATATGTGGCATATCAGGGGTTTAAATTACAATCCTTTAAAATAACAAGAGGGACGCGCCAGGGTTGTCCTTTGTCCCCCCTCCTTTTTGCACTGTGCATTGACCCCTTAGCTACAGCCATCAGGGAAAACCTGAATATAAAGGGCGTTAGAGTGAGGGAGACAGAACATAAACTGAGCTTATTTGGGGATGATGTTACGCTGTTACTGAGCCTCTGACCAGTCTCCCTAATCTATTTTATGCTCTTGGACTTTTTGGCAGCATTTCTGGCTTTAAAATTAATGAGTAAGAGCGAAGCGTTAAATGTTTCTTTTCCAAAGCATTTAGAATTCCAATTATCTGGGAAATTCAATAAATGGAATCCACACCATCTTAAATACTTAGGCCAGATTGTCTAGGAATATAAACCCCTAACGTATTCAGCAAATTTTCCCACACTCAAAAATACTCACTGACATTAACACGTGGTCCTCCCACAAAATCTCGTGGCTGGGCAGGATCCACACTATTAAAATGAATATCTTGCCCAAGCTTCCGTATCTCTTTTTCGCACTTTTCCAATGGCTGTTCGCACCAAGGACCTCTCGGTTCTTTAGGTGGGCCATCTCTCGCTTCCTTTGGGATTATAAAAGGCATAGAATAAATAAAAAGGCCATAATGGGATCTAAAGCTAAAGGAGGGTTGGCTCTGCCGGATTTACTTCAGTATTATAAAGCTGCCAGATTAGCTCAAATCACCAAGTGCTTTGGTAAGGAATATCTACCAGTGTAGGTGGGGATAGAGAACGATATCTTTGAAGAAAGTGGCCTTCACATTAGACAGTATTAGGGCTTTCCCTACATTTTCAAGTGAGTAATTCTTCCCTTCCCATGGTGCATGGTCCAGTCTTTGGCAGTTCTGACTCCGTGTAGAAGCAGGTCCTTGGCTTACCCCACTGTGGTTATTTCAGAAGTCAGCATCAATAAATAGATTTTCACAGTTTAAATGGTGGAAAGATAATTAGTTTACAATTGCTGCTGATCTGTTGAAGGAAAATCTACAAAATCTACAACATTTAGAGACCTACATCATTTTCCATTCAAGGAATGGCTTAACTTATCCCAGATACATATTAATGGGGGTAATAAAACGTAACTCCTCTGCTAAGGTCACTCCATTCAAAACATGCTGTTTTAACAACCCTAATGGCAAATGGAATATCTCCATTATTTATAATTACTTATTGGACCTAACCACACCGTCCAAACTCCATCACATTCTTGGGAGTCGGAGCTCGCCATTGATATAACGGATGCTCAGTGGAATAAGATACATAAGCAGGCCACAGGCTCCTCGCTAAATACAATATGAACACAAGACCATTTTTAGGTGGTACTGAACCCCAGCTAGGATGCAGCTCTCTAACCCATTCGTGGATGGTAACTGTTTTAGGGGATGTCACACTCTGGGCACCCTTACACGTGTTCTCTGGGACTGCCCTAAGATCGCCCACATTTGGTTGGAGACCTATGATATTTTGGAGAGACTATGGGGGCACATGATTCCCCTAAAGCCAGAAGAAGCTCTCTTAGGCCTCCCCATAGAGGGTTTCTGTAAAGAGGCTCAACTCTTATCACACCAAGTGTTTTTAGCAGTGAGGATTACGTTACCAAAACATGGACATCGGCAGTACCAAAATATAATGCAGTTTTGATTAAACTTAAATTTATATATAACATGAGCGTTATCTCAGCCAACTTGGACCAATCATATAGGAAATGGGCCTCATGTTGGGACACTTGGATTCTTAAGATTGGGTGGTAACTATGTAGAGTTGGATAATAGTTTAGGATGTCCCCTTGAAGAACAAAGATAACACTGAACTCCTTCTCATTTTGCCCCTCTCTTACCCTCTGTCGTCTTCTTTATTCTCCGTGTGTTCTTATAAGCTGTCAGCCTTTACGGTTGTACTTTAACACGTACACATGCGTGTAATATGCTTTCAGCTTAACTTAAAACAGAAATTACAAAAATGTCAAAGTTAGGTTTAAAAGATTATATGTACAGTATGTGTTGTCATTTATTAGATGTCCTGGTTATGTTACTAATGTTTTATTTTTGAAACACTTGTGTTATGGAATTAACCTTGTATTCTTAATAAAAAATATATAAAAAAAAAAAAAAAACAATGTGCCAGAGTGCTACAATAGATTTGTGTGAGCAGTTTGATTAGCTACAACTGACTTAAGACTACTTCTGGAATTTGAGTGTGGTCCGGTTTGCACGGCAGCTGGTATTGTGAGAGTCTGTGATTGAGATCTGTGAGAGTCTGTGATTGAGGCCTGTGAGAGGCTGTGATTGTGGCCTGTGAGAGGCTGTGATTGAGGCATGTGAGAGTCTGTGATTGAGGTCTGTGAGAGTCTGTGATTGAGGCCTGTGAGAGGCTGTGATTGAGGCCTGTGAGAGGCTGTGATTGTGGCCTGTGAGAGGCTGTGATTGAGGCATGTGAGAGTCTGTGATTAAGGCCTGTGAGAGGCTGTGATTGTGGCCTGTGAGAGTCTGTGATTGAGGCATGTGAGAGTCTGTGATTGAGGCCTGTGAGAGGCTGTGATTGAGGCCTGTGAGAGGCTGTGATTGAGGCCTGTGAGAGTCTGTGATTGAGGCCTGTGAGAGGCTGTGATTGAGGCCTGTGAGAGGCTGTGATTGAGGCCTGTGAGAGGCTGTGATTGAGGCCTGCGAGAGGATGTGATTGTGGTCTGTGAGAGGCTGTGATTGAGGCCTGTGAGAGGCTGTGATTGAGGCCTGTGAGAGGCTGTGATTGAGGCCTGTGAGAGGCTGTGATTGAGGCCTGTGAGAGGCTGCGATTGTGGCCTGTGAGAGGCTGTGATTGAGGCATGTGAGAGACTGTGATTGAGGCCTGTGAGAGGCTGTGATTGTGGCCTGTGAGAGGCTGTGATTGAGGCATGTGAGAGGCTGTGATTGAGGCCTGTGAGAGGCTGTGATTGTGGCCTGTGAGAGGCTGTGATTGAGGCATGTGAGAGTCTGTGATTGAGATCTGTGAGAGTCTGTGATTGAGGCCTGTGAGAGGCTGTGATTGAGGCCTGTGAGAGGCTGTGATTGTGGCCTGTGAGAGGCTGTGATTGAGGCATGTGAGAGTCTGTGATTGAGGCCTGTGAGAGGCTGTGATTGTGGCCTGTGAGAGGCTGTGATTGAGGCATGTGAGAGTCTGTGATTGAGGCCTGTGAGAGGCTGTGATTGAGGCCTGTGAGAGGCTGTGATTGAGGCCTGTGAGAGGCTGTGATTGAGGCCTGTGAGAGGCTGTGATTGAGGCCTGTGAGAGGCTGTGATTGAGGCCTGTGAGAGGCTGTGATTGAGGCCTGCGAGAGGATGTGATTGTGGTCTGTGAGAGGCTGTGATTGAGGCCTGTGAGAGGCTGTGATTGAGGCCTGTGAGAGGCTGTGATTGAGGCATGTGAGAGGCTGTGATTGAGGCCTGTGAGAGGCTGTGATTGAGGCCTGTGAGAGGCTGCGATTGTGGCCTGTGAGAGGCTGTGATTGAGGCATGTGAGAGGCTGTGATTGAGGCCTGTGAGAGGCTGTGATTGTGGCCTGTGAGAGGCTGTGATTGAGGCATGTGAGAGGCTGTGATTGAGGCCTGTGAGAGGCTGTGATTGAGGCCTGTGAGAGGCTGTGATTGAGGCCTGCGTGAGGCTGTGATTGTGGCTGGTGAGAGGCTGTGATTGAGGCCTGTGAGAGGCTGCGATTGTGGCCTGTGAGAGGCTGTGATTGAGGTCTGTGAGAGTCTGTGATTGAGATCTGTGAGAGTCTGTGATTGAGTCATGTGAGAGGCTGTGATTGTGGCCTGTGAGAGGCTGTGATTGAGGCATGTGAGAGTCTGTGATTGAGGTCTGTGAGAGTCTGTGATTGAGGCCTGTGAGAGGCTGTGATTGAGGCCTGTGAGAGGCTGTGATTGTGGCCTGTGAGAGGCTGTGATTGAGGCCTGTGAGAGGCTGTGATTGAGGCCTGTGAGAGGCTGTGATTGAGGCCTGTGAGAGGCTGTGATTGAGGCATGTGAGAGGCTGTGATTGAGGCCTGTGAGAGGCTGTGATTGAGGCCTGTGAGAGGCTGTGATTGAGGCCTGTGAGAGGCTGTGATTGAGGCCTGCGAGAGGCTGTGATTGAGGCATGTGAGAGGCTGTGATTGAGGCCTGTGAGAGGCTGTGATTGAGGCCTGCGAGAGGCTGCGATTGTGGCCTGTGAGAGGCTGTGATTGAGGCCTGTGAGAGGCTGTGATTGAGGCCTGTGAGAGGCTGTGATTGAGGCCTGTGAGAGGCTGTGATTGAGGCCTGTGAGAGGCTGCGATTGAGGCCTGTGAGAGGCTGTGATTGAGGCATGTGAGAGACTGTGATTGAGGCCTGTGAGAGGCTGTGATTGTGGCCTGTGAGAGGCTGTGATTGAGGCATGTGAGAGGCTGTGATTGAGGCCTGTGAGAGGCTGTGATTGTGGCCTGTGAGAGGCTGTGATTGAGGTCTGTGAGAGGCTGTGATTGAGGCCTGTGACAGGCTGTGATTGAGACCTGTGAGAGGCTGTGATTGTGGCTGGTGAGAGGATGAGTTTGAGGCCTGTGAGTGGCTGAATTTGAGGCCTGTGAGAGGCTGTGATTGAGGCCTGTGAGAGGCTGTGATTGTGGCTGGTGAGAGGCTGAGTTTGAGGTCTGTGATAGGCTGAGTTTGAGGCCTGTGAGAGGCTGAGTTTGAGGCTTTTAAGAGGCTGAGTTTGAGGCCTGTGAGAGGCTGTGATTGTGGCTGGTGAGAGGCTGTGATTGAGGCCTGTGACAGGCTGTGATTGAGACCTGTGAGAGGCTGTGATTGTGGCTGGTGATAGGCTGAGTTTGAGGCCTGTGAGTGGCTGAGTTTGAGGCCTGTAAGAGGCTGAGTTTGAGGCCTGCGAGAGGCTGTGATTGTGGCTGGTGAGAGGCTGAGTTTGAGGCCTGTGAGAGGCTGAGTTTGAGGCCTGTAAGAGGCTGAGGCTGAGGCCTGCGAGAGGCTGTGATTGTGGCTGGTGAGAGGCTGTGATTGAGGCCTGTGACAGGCTGTGATTGAGAGCTGTGAGAGGCTGTGATTGTGGCTGGTGAGAGGCTGAGTTTGAGGCCTGTGAGAGGCTGAGTTTGAGGCCTGTAAGAGGCTGAGTTTGA
The DNA here is from genome assembly GCA_027410445.1 of Discoglossus pictus. NCBI lineage: Eukaryota > Metazoa > Chordata > Amphibia > Anura > Alytidae > Discoglossus > Discoglossus pictus. The sequence continues at coordinate 4,224,965 of CM050165.1, read as the reverse complement.
GGCCTGCGAGAGGCTGTGATTGTGGCTGGTGAGAGGCTGTGATTGAGGCCTGTGACAGGCTGTGATTGAGGCCTGTGAGAGGCTGAGTTTGAGGCCTGTGAGAGGCTGTGATTGAGGCCCGTGAGAGGCTGTGATTGTGGCTGGTGAGAGGCTGTGATTGAGGCCTGTGACAGGCTGTGATTGAGAGCTGTGAGAGGCTGTGATTGTGGCCTGTGAGTGGCTGAGTTTGAGGCCTGTGAGAGGCTGAGTTTGAGGCCTGTGAGAGGCTGTGATTGAGGCCCGTGAGAGGCTGTAATTGAGGCCTGTGAGAGGCTGTGATTGAGGCCTGTGAGAGGCTGTGATTGTGGCTGGTGAGAGGCTGTGTTTGAGGCCTGCGAGAGGCTGTGATCATGGCTGGTGAGAGGCTGTGTTTGAGGCCTGCGAGAGGCTGTGATTGTGGCTGGTGAGAGGCTGAGTTTGAGGCCTGCGAGAGGCTGTAATCATGGCTGGTGAGAGGCTGTCATTGAGGCCTGTGAGAGGCTGTGATTGTGGCTGGTGAGAGGCTGTGTTTGAGGCCTGTGAGAGGCTGTGATTGAGGCCTGTGACAGGCTGTGATTGAGACCTGTGAGAGGCTGTGATTGTGGCTGGTGAGAGGCTGAGTTTGAGGTCTGTGAGAGGCTGAGTTTGAGGCCTGTGAGAGGCTGAGATTGAGGCCTGTGAGAGGCTGTGATTGTGGCCTGTGACAGGCTGTGATTGAGACCTGTGAGAGGCTGTGATTGTGGCTGGTGAGAGGCTGAGATTGAGGCCTGTAAGAGGCTGAGTTTGAGGCCTGCGAGAGGCTGTGATTGTGGCTGGTGAGAGGCTGTGATTGAGGCCTGTGACAGGCTGTGATTGAGACCTGTGAGAGGCTGTGATTGTGGCTGGTGAGAGGCTGAGATTGAGGTCTGTGAGAGGCTGAGTTTGAGGCCTGTGAGTGGCTGAGTTTGAGGCCTGTGAGAGGCTGTGATTGAGGCCTGTGAGAGGCTGTGATTGTGGCTGGTGAGAGGCTGAGATTGAAGTCTGTGAGAGGCTGAGTTTGAGGCCTGTGAGAGGCTGAGTTTGAGGCCTGCGAGAGGCTGTGATTGTGGCTGGTGAGAGGCTGTGATTGAGGCCTGTGACAGGCTGTGATTGAGACCTGTGAGAGGCTGTGATTGTGGCTGGTGAGAGGCTGTGATTGAGGCATGTGACAGGCTGTGATTGAGACCTGTGAGAGGCTGTGATTGTGGCTGGTGAGAGGCTGTGATTGAGGCTTGTGACAGGCTGTGATTGAGACCTGTGAGAGGCTGTGATTGTGGCTGTTGAGAGGCTGAGTTTAAGGCCTGAGAGAGGCTGAGTTTGAGGCTTGTGAGAGGCTGTGATCATGGCTGGTGAGAGGCTGTCATTGAGGCCTGTGAGAGGCTGTGATTGTGGCTGGTGAGAGGCTGTGTTTGAGGCCTGTGAGAGGCTGTGATTGAGGCCTTTGAGAGGCTGTGATTGTGGCTGGTGGGAGGCTGAGTTTGAGGTCTGTGAAAGGCTGAGTTTGAGGCCTGTGAGAGGCTGAGTTTGAGGCCTGTGAGAGGCTGAGTTTGAGGCCTGTGAGAGGCTGTGATTGAGACATGTGAGAGGCTGTGATTGAGGCCTCTGCAAGGCTGAGTTTGAGGCCTGTGAGAGGCTGAGTTTGAGGCCTGTGAGAGGCTGAGTTTGAGGCCTGTGAGAGGCTGTGCTTGAGGCCTGTGAGAGGCTGTGCTTGAGGCCTGCGAGAGGCTGTGATTGAGGCCTGCGAGAGGCTGTGATTGAGGCCTGTGAGAGGCTGTGCTTGAGGCTTGTGATTGAGGCCTGCAAGAGGCTTTTATTGAGGCCTGTGAGAGGCTGTGATTGAGACATGTGAGAGGCTGTGATTGAGGCCTCTGCAAGGCTGAGTTTGAGGCCTGTGAGAGGCTGAGTTTGAGGCCTGTGAGAGGCTGAGTTTGAGGCCTGTGAGAGGCTGTGCTTGAGGCCTGTGAGAGGCTGTGCTTGAGGCCTGCGAGAGGCTGTGATTGAGGCCTGCGAGAGGCTGTGATTGAGGCCTGTGAGAGGCTGTGCTTGAGGCTTGTGATTGAGGCCTGCAAGAGGCTGTGATTGAGGCCTGCGAGAGGCTGTCATAGGATGGCATGCACAGGCGCACAGGAGTGTGGGTAGTTTATGGGAGCTGGACAGAGAGAAGAGTTTTGTCTAAGAGCTAGAAGAAAAGACACAGACGTGTTTACAGGTGATTTGAGTTTGGGAAAAGAGACACCCAGTTGTCTGAAGCTGGAAAAAGACACCTACAGAGATACAGAAGCTTGTAGCTGATGTTCATTGTGAAGAACATAACACATAGATGTCCACCTGAATGCAGTCTAAGATACTTTTAAAAGCATACTGCAAGCAACATAACACATAGATGTCCACCTGAATGCAGTCTAAGATACTTTTAAAAGCATACTGCAAGCAACATAACACATAGATGTCTACCTGAATGCAGTCTAAGATACTTTTAAAAGCATACTGCAAGCAACATAACACATAGATGTCCACCTGAATGCAGTCTAAGGTAATTTCAGAAGAACAGAAGCTCACCAGATCCATATCTACGTTTACAAAAGACTATTTATTATTAATATCTGTGTTATGATAATTGCTGAGATAGACTTTTTACTGTTAGATTTTTCTGCTATTGATGATATTCTTTGCTTATCTGTAAAGCTGAAATGCTCTGTGTTCACTGATCCATTTTATAGCTCCATAATCTCCTCCCCCTAAAATATCTCTTGCTTTTTCCTTATAGATACTTTTAAAAGCATACTGCAAGCAACATAACACATAGATGTCCACCTGAATGCAGTCCCCTCCCACCCTTGTTTACACTTAATATATTGAGACATACTAATTACCTGCACATGGTTAATCAGTGACATCTGATTATCACCTCTAACCACTCCCTACAAGAATACTTGCTTACACAGTGCCACTATGTTTCCTCACACCACCTTCCTTATTATAACCTCCTGCCTCTTTCTCAGACTCTCTTATACTGTCTCTACACATCATGTCTCCAATAATATAACTATCTCACCTTCCCTGCTTTCCTCTCCTCTTCTCTGCTCCCATGAGCTCCTCTCCTTCCTCCAGTCACTATCTCATCCCCCCCTTAAAGGTGAAAAGCGGAAATGCTCCTGTAAGTCCTATTCCCATCTCCTTTTACTCTCTCTCCTTCTTCTGATGGCTTGTGGGGATATATCCCCTAACCCAGGCCCATCACTCATTCCCACCTGCTGTCAGCCACGCAGAGTCCCCAGGGCAGCAAATGCCCAAAACACCCATAATGAAATACCCATCACTTGTCACAAACCATCTACTTTGCCCTTCTCCTGTGCCCTCTGGAATGCAAGGTCTGTTTGCAATAAACTTACCTTCATTCATGATCTCTTCATTTCCAACTCCCTCAATTTACTGGCTATCACGGAAACTTGTCTCACTCCATCTGACTCTGCCTCCCCTGCTGCACTCTCTTATGGTGGTCTACACTTCAGCCACACTCCTAGACCTGAGAACAAACAAGGTGGAGGTGTGGGCATACTGCTATCCTCTCGCTGCACTTTTCGCTGCATACCCCCTGTTCCCTCCCTTCAATTCTCATCTTTTGAAGTCCACACTATCCGCATCTTCTCTCCCATCCCTCTGCGAGTAGCTGTGATCTATCGCCCGCCTGGATCACCCTCTCAATTTCTGGACAACTTTGCCGCCTGGCTCCCTCACTTTCTCTCCTCCAATATACCTTCACTCATTCTTGGCGATTTCAACATTGCCACTGACACCCCCACCTCCCCAACAACTGCAAAATTACTTGCACTCACCTCTTCCCTTGGCCTCTTACAATGGACAGATTCCGCAACTCACAGTGGTGGACACTCTATTGACCTTATTTTTACTAATCTCTGCACTATCTCCAACCTTGACATCTCCTCACTTCCCCTATCTGACCACCACCTGCTAACTTGCAACCTCACCTCATCCTCCGCTCACCGTCCTTCTTCAAATCCTGCCATCAGAACACGCAGAAACCTGCAAGCACTCAACCCACAACAATTTTCAAATGTATTAACACCCCTTCTCAGCCCCCTCACCACCCTTGCCTGCCCTGACGTCGCCACTTCACAATACAACACTACACTAACCTCCACCCTTGACTCTCTTGCCCCCATAATCACAAGCAAACGCCCTCGCTCTCACCCACAACCATGGCACACCACACAAACACGCTATCTACAGAGATGCTCACGCACTGCAGAACGATTATGGAGGAAATCTCGCACTTCAGCAGACTTTCTCCACTACAAGTTTACCATGCGCTCCTACTTCTCTGCCCTCAATCTTGCCAAACAACACTACTTCTCATCACTAATATCAAACCTGTCCTCCAACCCTAAACGTTTATTTGCTACATTCAACACCCTCCTCCGCCCACCCCCACCTCCTGCCCCTTCCTCTCTCACTGCTGATGACTTTGCCAGCCATTTTAAAAATAAAATCGATACCATCCGAAATGAGCTCTCCTCCCAGCTTGGCCCTACCCCACCACCCTCTCCCCAAACCGACAACACCCAGCCCTTACCCTTCCCCAATCCCACCTCCACTATGGACTCCTTTGACCCTGTAACCGAGGATGAAGTATCTACTTTACTATCAACCTCTCACCTTACCACATGTCCTCATGATCCTATTCCATCACAGCTAATCCCTCCCCTATCCACCACACTTATCCCAGCTCTCACACATCTATTCAACCTCTCCCTAAACACTGGCAAGTTTCCATCCTCCTTAAAACATGCCACAGTTACACCCATTCTCAAGAAGCCCTCTTCTGACCCAGCTTCTGCCTCCAACTATCGCCCTATCTCACTACTTCCCCTTGCGTCTAAACTCCTTGAGCGGCTTGTTTACAATCGCCTCACTCAATTTATTTCCTCCAATTCCCTACTTGACCCCTTCCAATCTGGCTTCCGGTCCCAACACTCTACAGAAACAGCCCTTACAAAAGTCACTAATGACTTGCTAACCGCCAAATCAAAGGGTCACTACTCTATTCTAATTCTCCTGGATCTCTCTGCTGCCTTCGATACAGTTGACCACCCTCTTCTAATCCAAACGCTCCGCTCTTTTGGCATCCAGGACACAGCTCTTTCATGGTTCACATCCTATCTTAAAGATCGTACATTTAGTGTCTCCTTCTCTGGCACCTCTTCTTCACCTCTCCCTCTGTCTGTTGGCGTTCCCCAAGGTTCTGTCCTAGGCCCCCTCCTCTTCTCCATCTACACCTCCTCCCTTGGCACCCTTATAAAATCCTTTGGATTTCAGTATCATCTCTATGCAGATGATACTCAAATCTACCTCTCTGCACCCGATCTATCCCCCGCTCTTTTAGCTCAAGTTTCCAAATGCCTCTCTAGCATATCCTCCTGGATGTCCACCCGTCAACTCAAACTCAACATGTCTAAAACTGAACTTCTAATCTTTCCACCCTCTACTACAGCTTCCACACCTCAAATATCTCTCACTGTTGACAACACCATCATCACTCCCACCTCCCAGGCCCGTTGTCTTGGGGTTCTACTGGATCCCGCCCTCTCTTTTATTCCTCACATCCAAGCAATAACAAAATCATGTCAGTTTCACCTAAAAAACATCTCCAAAATTCGTCATTATCTTTCAGAAGACACAGCTAAAATTCTAATTCACTCTCTCATCATCTCTCGACTCGACTACTGCAATTCCCTCCTTGCTGGCCTCCCCATCTCTCGTCTGTCTCCCCTCCAATCCATAATGAACGCCTCCGCTAGACTCATCTTCAATACCAAACGATCAGTGTCTGCAGCCCCTCTCTGTCAATCACTCCACTGGCTTCCCATAGCTTCCCGAATCAAATTTAAAATCATGACCCTAACACATAAAGCCCTCAACAACAGTGCACCCCCTTATATCTCTGCTCTTGTTTCAAAATACTCTCCCAACCGCCCCCTTCGTTCTGCTAACGACCTTCTTCTTTCCTCCTCTCTCATCACCTCCTCTCACTCCCGTCTTCAAGACTTTTCTCGTGCTTCCCCATCCATTTGGAACTCCTTGCCCCGCTCCATTAGATTATCTTCCTGCCTCAAAACCTTTAAGAAATTATTAAAAACACACCTGTTTAAAAAATCTTATCATCTTCAGCCTTAACATGTACAACTGAACATTCCACAGCTTAATAACACTCACAACCACAATCTACAACACACAGACCCCTCCACTTTACTGAACCAATTGCTTTCAATTATATTTGTCACCCTCTTGTATCACACCTAAACCCTTAGATTGTAAGTTTGCGAGTTTTCAATCTTGTATCAGGCCTTGGAAACAAGCTCTATGTACATTTGATTTTATGCTCAAAAACAGGGCCCTCCATTCTTTACAAGGTGTTTAATTTGTTTTCTGCTATGTACTCAACCCCTGTACAGCGCTACGAAATATGTTGGCGCGATATAAATAAAGATAATAAGAAGAAGAAGAAGAAGAAGATTGGAAACTTGTATTCTAAAGAATACAGGCCAGTAATTGTGAACTAACTATTGTAAAGTTTTTTTGGTCTGTTTTTGCTCCACCCAGGTTTAGCTGGATGAGAGCGGATTGTCAGGTAACTATCTTACAATGATGGCAGTGTTTCAGTGGGAGCTAGACCTGTTTTCTTTGATTTGTTTTGGTGTATTATTTTGTAACACTTATGAATATCTTATAGTAATTTGGAAAAGAATAAAGCCTCCTATAATTTTGTCCCTCCATCAAAGAGCCAAAATAAAGAGCACAACCCCATGTTTTCAAGATCAAGTTTGAGACATTCTTTCCTGGAAATATAATGGTTCTCTTTTGACAAATCCAACATATAAAGATCAAACTGAATGACACAGATGACATATCCATGTCTACGCTTTGGATGGCACAAAAGGCCTTTATGAGAGACAGATTAATAAATGTAACACAAAGGCTTAAAAATGTAAATGTAAAACGTCTGAAGCTAGAAACAAAATATATACACATCCCGTCACAAGATATATCTTTATATATATTTATGCAAATTGTAGCATCTCGAAGGGCCTTAAGGCAAATACATTTACAAAACACATAATGTGTGATAAAACTACAAAGCTGATATTATGTTGCCAATAAATGAAAGAATCAAACAGCTAAACAGAAAATAATAACTATTCGAGATGGGAAAAACTAAAAATAAGTAGTTCAAGATCAAACCGAGAATATTATACTACTCTATATAATCATCTTATAGAGCCTAACTTTGAATGTAACATTAAAGGACATACACTGACATATGTAGGTGCTTGTCCAATCTTGGCACGTCTACACCACAAACGTTGGATGGATCTGGTAAATGACCTCGTCTGCTGGATCTATTACCATATTATGTCCGGCTTCAATCATTTGCTGTCTGGGTGGGATTCCTCTCCACCTACATACAGATTAATGACATATCCTTCACCATTTACACCTATTTTATTGAATATTGAATTTCTACCAGGCTTTGAAACAATACACTTTAGAGGTATTATCCCGATAAAAGCATCTCTGCCTAGATAATGACTTTATTCCATGTCATACTCTACAAACTAGGACTTCACTCCACAATTTCTTTAGATAGAGACATCTCTGAAGCTTTGCAGATCAACCCCGAATAAAAATGGCGTATTTTGCATTGTTCTCCCAAGCAAAGCACCGGGGCCCTGGCCTTGAAGGGGCCCAGGGCTGCAATGGCCCTGTGACAGAATGCTGTGGGGCCTTTAACCATCTCAGATTTTATATAGTCCACCAGCAAACCATCTCGCTGACCTACATTTTTAAACCAGTACTTAAGTTAGAGGCGTAGGAATGTCCTGCAAAATCCTAGTTTACTGAAATATACAAATATGTACACAATGCCAGGCCTTCATATCAGACTCAACCCAATCTGAGATTCTAGTTCCTGGTTCCAATCCAGCTGTACATTGAGCACAGACTGCGCCTGTTCCTCCATATTGGCGCCAGTCTCATGGCAGGAGACCAATAGACAACACCTCACAATATACACTCTATCACTGTGCAACTCTATTAATTGCTGTATAGTCATAATCAACCAAGTGGTCTTTTCAGAATAAATTCATTTGTATCACTGGATCTAAACTTAGAAAACAAGGTTCTCATATCAGAAAACTAGACTTCCTCTCCAGACAAGTGTTTCCTGCAAGTCCCGATATAGCTGTATTTTATATATACGGCCATTACCTTAAAGATACACACTCTGGTGGTTAATCATGAAATAGTTAAGAGAGAGGGGGGAGAGAGAGAGAGAGAGAGAGAGACGGGGGGAGAGAGACAGGGGGAGAGAGAGAGTGGGGGGACAGAGGGAGGGAGAGAGAGAGATACGGGGCAGAGAGACAGGGGGAGAGAGAGAGCGGGGAGAGAGAGAGGGGGGGGGAGAGAGGGGGAGAGAGAGAGGGTGAGAGAGAGAGGGGGGGTAAGAGGAGGGGGGTGCGAGAGGATCGGGGGAGAGAGGGGGGGGAAGGGGGGGGAGAGAGGGGGGAAGAGAGAGAGGGGGGGGGGAAACATGTATTATACAAAGCCTGGACAAAATAAAATCTGAAATATCCAAATAAGGGGCCTGCCTGTTTGAGTGAGGCAGAGGTTGTAGGATATTGGTGTTGTACATACGAGATGGTAACCCAGAGGTCGGGCCTCCAGCTCTCTTAGTGGAACATATCCACTTCCCATCTCTGAAGTCTGGTCCTCCAGTCCTGATCATGCATTGGCAATCTTGCTGTGCGGCCATCTAAACTGAAAAGTGAGACATGTTTCTCCTTCTATAGACAATTCCACAATCGCACCGACATCTCAAGTTTGGTGTCTTGCTGTCACAACTGACTCGGACCACTCCTTCATCCCCCACATCTCATCACTCACCAAGTCCTGCTGTCACAGCCTCCTCAACATCTCCAAAAGTGTTTCCTTCCTAATACGAAAATACATAGTCCATACCCTCACCATGTCCCGACTTTACTGCTGCAATTCAGCCATTATTTGTCTTCCACTAAACCACCGGTCTTTACTCCATTCTCTATCCTGCTGTCTTAACCTCTTAATCTTATTTGTTTCTTTCCTACCTCAAGAAGTGCGGATTGGGACACAGGAATCATCTAAAGATTCACAAAAATGCCACATTTTGAAAGTTATTTTTTCCGATTTAAGATGTTTCAGTTGATTGATTGCAGCTGTGGCAGTAACAGAGGAGACCTTCCATTTATGGAGACGCCCAGGGTGCTGGACTCAAGTCTCACCTTCTTCTTTAATTTAGTCCGTGTCCTGAGTAATTACACCGGGTCTATCATTACTCCATGTTGGTGGTGATTATCGGGTGATTTACCTTGCAGACATACTGTATTGCTGTGTGACCACAGATATATCCTTGGACTATCCTCTGTATGCGTTTCTCCGTGGTTATGTCCAGTAGCTGATTATGGGACATGTTACATTGCAGACGCTATCTCACCACGTGATGTGTCTTCAGATCAGTTTATTTGTTATGCTCCTTATTACCTGTCAGTCTCATTAAGGATATTGTCTCGTATCTCTCTTTGTTTCTCAGTATTCCCTCTAGGCAATGCTTAATCTGATCTTATGATATTCTCAAGTACACACATACAAGGATATGCATAAGTATTTACGTGATATTATCAAATAATGGAAGTCCTGTCATGTTTAACTTGTGTTCTGCTCCTTCAATGCAAAAACATCTTGGCCAACCAAATAACCAATTCCTTAGGGATTGAGTGACCGCTCTGCGATGGAGGACAGTCAGGAAAGATGTGTATGATGACAATGGTGGAAATAAATATTGGAGGTAAAATATTCAGTTGCTCTGTTAATGCTCCACATATACCATGAAAACAAATACTATTACACACGGAAAAGGAAGAAAAACAGGTAAAATTCTAATGGGAAATATACCCACAAATGGGGCAAAGCTGGTAAAATACTGAAGATAAACATCGGCACATACTATACCATGTGTAAAGAAAAGTAAAATAGTTATATAAAAGCTTGTGTGGCTGAATAATGATGTAAAAAACAAGACAAACAAGAAAGATCCGCCATAAGGAAAGGAGCGAACTGAGAGAAATACTAGCATGGGGACGCAAGGAAAGGTAATATAATCCTAAATAGCTTCTTCTTACGACCCCACCTGGTGTATGGAGGACAGGTTTGGTTGGCTTTTTAAAAAAGTACATTTTAAAGAGTGAACAGTTTCAAGGTTTTTTTTCAACCTCATCTATTTAATGACTGGAAGTAATCAGAGATGGGACAGAGTATGACTGACAGTAATCATGATATGGATGACAGTAATCATGATATGGCTGATAGTAATCATGATATGGATGACAGTAATCACGATATGGATGACAGTAATCATGATATGACTGATTGTAATCATGATATGACTGATAGTAATCATGATATGACTGACAGTAATCATGATATGACTGATTGTAATCATGATATGGCTGATAGTAATCATGATATGACTGATAGTAATCATGATATGGATGACAGTAATCATGATATGACTGATAGTAATCATGATATGACTGACAGTAATCATGATATGACTGATAGTAATCATGATATGGATGACAGTAATCACGATATGGATGACAGTAATCATGATATGACTGATAGTAATCATGATATGACTGATAGTAATCATGATATGACTGAAAGTAATCATGATATGACTGATGGTAATCATGATATGACTTATAGTAATCATGATATGGCTGACAGTAATCATGATATGACTGATAGTAATCATGATATGGATGACAGTAATCATGATATGACTGATAGTAATCATGATATGACTGACAGTAATCATGATATGACTGACAGTAATCATGATATGACTGATAGTAATCATGATATGGATGACAGTAATCATGATATGACTGATAGTAATCATGATATGACTGACAGTAATCATGATGTGACTGATAGTAATCATTATATGACTGATAGTAATCATGATATGACTGTTAGTAATCATGATATGACTGACAGTAATCATGATATGACTGATAGTAATCATGATATGGCTGACAGTAATCATGCTATGACTGATAGTAATCATAATATGGATGACAGTAATCATGATATGACTGATAGTAATCATGATATGAATGACAATAATCATGATGTGACTGATAGTAATCATTATATGACTAATAGTATTTATTATATGACTGACAGTAATCATGATATGGATGACAGTAATCATGATATGGCTGGCTGACAGTAATCATGCTATGACTGATAGTAATCATTATATGACTGATAGTAATCATGATATGGATGACAGTAATCACGATATGGATGACAGTAATCATGATATGACTGATAGTAATCATGATATGACTGACAGTAATCATGATATGACTGATTGTAATCATGATATGGCTGATAGTAATCATGATATGACTGATAGTAATCATGATATGGATGACAGTAATCATGATATGACTGATAGTAATCATGATATGACTGACAGTAATCATGATATGACTGATAGAAATCATGATATGGCTGACAGTAATCATGATATGACTGATAGTAATCATGATATGATTGACAGTAATCATGATATGACTGATAGTAATCATGATATGGCCGACAGTAATCATGATATGACTGATAGTAATCATAATATGGATGACAGTGATCATGATATGACTGATAGTAATCATGATATGAATGACAGTAATCATGATGTGACTGATAGTAATCATTATATGACTGATAGTAATCATGATATGACTGATAGTATTCATGATATGGCTGACAGTAATCATGATATGGATGACAGTAATCATGATATGGCTGACAGTAATCATGCTATGACTGATAGTAATCATTATATGACTGATAGTATTTATTATATGACTGACAGTAATCATGATATGGATGACAGTAATCATGATATGGCTGGCTGACAGTAATCATGCTATGACTGATAGTAATCATTATATGACTGATAGTAATCATGATATGGATGACAGTAATCACGATATGGATGACAGTAATCATGATATGACTGATAGTAATCATGATATGACTGACAGTAATCATGATATGACTGATTGTAATCATGATATGGCTGATAGTAATCATGATATGACTGATAGTAATCATGATATGGATGACAGTAATCATGATATGACTGATAGTAATCATGATATGACTGACAGTAATCATGATATGACTGATAGAAATCATGATATGGCCGACAGTAATCATGATATGACTGATAGTAATCATGATATGGATGACAGTAATCATGATATGACTGATAGTAATCATGATATGACTGACAGTAATCATGATATGACTGATGGTAATCATGATATGACTTATAGTAATCATGATATGGCTGACAGTAATCATGATATGACTGATAGTAATCATGATATGGATGACAGTAATCATGATATGACTGATAGTAATCATGATATGACTGACAGTAATCATGATATGACTGATAGTAATCATGATATGACTGACAGTAAGCATGATATGGATGACAGTAATCATGATATGGATGACAGTAATCATGATATGACTGATAGTAATCATGATATGACTGACAGTAATCATGATATGACTGATAGTAATCATGATATGGCTGACAGTAATCATGATATGACTGATAGTAATCATGATATGACGGACAGTAATCATGATATGACGGATAGTAATCATGATATGACGGACAGTAATCATGATATGATGGATAGTAATCATGATATGACTGATAGTAATCATGATATGGCTGACAGTAATCATGATATGACTGATAGTAATCATTATATGACTGATAGTAATCATGATATGACTGACAGTAATCATGATGTGTCTGATAGTAATCATTATATGACTGATAGTAATCATGATATGACTGATAGTAATCATGATATGAGGGACAGTAATCATGATATGACGGATAGTAATCATGTTATGACTGACAGTAATCATGCTATGACTGATAGTAATGCTATGACTGATAGTAATTATTATATGACTGACAGTAATCATGATATGACTGATAGTAATCATTATATGACTGATAGTAATCATGATATGACTGATAGTATTCATGATATGGCTGACAGTAATCATGATATGGATGACAGTAATCATGATATGACTGATAGTAATCATGATATGACTGACAGTAATCATGATATGACTGATTGTAATCATGATATGGCTGATAGTAATCATGATATGACTGACAGTAATCATGGTATGGATGACAGTAATCATGATATGACTGATAGTAATCATGATATGACTGACAGTAATCATGATATGACTGAAAGTAATCATGATATGGCTGACAGTAATCATGATATGACTGATAGTAATCATGATATGGATGACAGTAATCATGATATGACTGATAATAATCATGATATGACTGACAGTAATCATAATATGACTGATAGTAATCATGCTATGTCTGATAGTAATCATGATATGGCTGACAGTTATCATGATATGACTGATAGTAATCATTATATGACTGATAGTAATCATGATATGACTGACAGTAATCATGATTTGACTGATAGTAATCATTATATGACTGATAGTAATCATGATATGACTGATAGTAATCATGATATGACGAACAGTAATCATGATATGACGGATAGTAATCATGATATGACTGATAGAAATCATGGTATGGATGACAGTAATCATGATATGACTGATAGTAATCATGATATGACTGACAGTAATCATGATATGACGGATAGTAATCATGATATGACTGACAGTAATCATGATGTGACTGATAGTAATCATTATATGACTGATAGTAATCATGATATGACTGATAGTAATCATGATATGACGAACAGTAATCATGATATGACGGATAGTAATCATGATATGAGTGATAGAAATCATGGTATGGATGACAGTAATCATGATATGACTGATAGTAATCATGATATGACTGACAGTAATCATGATATGACTGATAGTAATCATGATATGGCTGACAGTAATCATGATATGACTGATAGTAATCATGATATGGATGACAGTAATCATGATATGACTGATAGTAATCATGATATGACTGACAGTAATCATGATATGACTGATAGTAATCATTATATGACTGATAGTAATCATGATATGACTGATAGTATTCATGATATGGCTGACAGTAATCATGATATGGATGACAGTAATCATGATATGGCTGACAGTAATCATGCTATGACTGATAGTAATCATTATATGACTGATAGTAATCATTATATGACTGACAGTAATCATGATGTGACTGATAGTAATCATTATATGACTGATAGTAATCATGATATGACTGATAGTATTCATGATATGGCTGACAGTAAGCATGATATGGATGACAGTAAGCATGATATGGATGACAGTAATCATGATATGACTGATAGTAATCATGATATGACGGACAGTAATCATAATATGACGGATAGTAATCATGATATGACGGACAGTAATCATGATATGATGGATAGTAATCATGATATGACTGATAGTAATCATGATATGGCTGACAGTAATCATGATGTGACTGATAGTAATCATTATATGACTGATAGTAATCATGATATGACTGATAGTAATTATTATATGACTGACAGTAATCATGATATGACGGATAGTAATCATTATATGACTGATAGTAATCATGATATGACTGATAGTATTCATGATATGGCTGACAGTAATCATGATATGGATGACAGTAATCATGATATGACTGATAGTAATCATGATATGACTGACAGTAATCATGATATGACTGATTGTAATCATGATATGGCTGATAGTAATCATGATATGACTGACAGTAATCATGGTATGGATGACAGTAATCATGATATGACTGATAGTAATCATGATATGACTGACAGTAATCATGATATGACTGATAGTAATCATGATATGGCTGACAGTAATCATGATATGACTGATAGTAATCATGATATGGATGACAGTAATCATGATATGACTGATAATAATCATGATATGACTGACAGTAATCATAATATGACTGATAGTAATCATGATATGTCTGATAGTAATCATGATATGGCTGATAGTAATCATGATATGACTGACAGTAATCATGGTATGGATGACAGTAATCATGATATGACTGATAATAATCATGATATGACTGACAGTAATCATAATATGACTGATAGTAATCATGATATGTCTGACAGTAATCATGATATGACTGATAGTAATCATTATATGACTGACAGTAATCATGATGTGACTGATAGTAATCATTATATGACTGATAGTAATCATGATATGACTGATAGTAATCATGATATGACGAACAGTAATCATGATATGACGGATAGTAATCATGATATGACTGATAGTAATCATGATATGGCTGACAGTAATCATGCTATGACTGATAGTAATCATTATATGACTGATAGTAATCATGATATGACTGATAGTATTCATGATATGGCTGACAGTAATCATGATATGGATGACAGTAATCATGATATGACTGACAGCAATCATGATATGGCTGACAGTAATCATGATATGACTGACAGTAATCATGATATGACTGACAGTAGTCATTATATTACTGATTGTAATCATGATATGGCTGACAGTAATCATGATATGACTGATAGTAATCATTATATGACTGATAGTAATCATGATATGACTGATAGTAATCATGATATGAGGGACAGTAATCATGATATGACGGATAGTAATCATGATATGACTGACAGTAATCATGCTATGACTGATAGTAATGCTATGACTAATAGTAATTATTATATGACTGACAGTAATCATGATATGACTGATAGTAATCATTATATGACTGATAGTAATTATGATATGACTGATAGTATTCATGATATGGCTGACAGTAATCATGATATGGATGACAGTAATCATGATATGACTGATAGTAATCATGATATGACTGACAGTAATCATGATATGACTGATTGTAATCATGATATGGCTGATAGTAATCATGATATGACTGACAGTAGTCATGGTATGGATGACAGTAATCATGATATGACTGATAGTAATCATGATATGACTGATAGTAATCATGATATGACTGACAGTAATCATGATATGACTGATAGTAATCATGATATGGCTGACAGTAATCATGATATGACTGATAGTAATCATGATATGGATGACAGTAATCATGATATGACTGATAATAATCATGATATGACTGACAGAAATCATAATATGACTGATAGTAATCATGATATGTCTGATAGTAATCATGATATGGCTGACAGTAATCATGATATGACTGATAGTAATCATTATATGACTGATAGTAATCATGATATGACTGACAGTAATCATGATGTGACTGATAGTAATCATTATATGACTGATAGTAATCATGATATGACTGATAGTAATCATGATATGACGAACAGTAATCATGATATGACGGATAGTAATCATGATATGACTGATAGTAATCATGATATGGCTGACAGTAATCATGCTATGACTGATAGTAATCATTATATGACTGATAGTAATCATTATATGACTGATAGTAATCATGATATGACTGATAGTATTCATGATATGGCTGACAGTAATCATGATATGGATAACAGTAATCATGATATGACTGACAGCAATCATGATATGGCTGACAGTAATCATGATATGACTGACAGTAATCATGATATGACTGACAGTAGTCATTATATGACTGATTGTAATCATGATATGGCTGACAGTAATCATGATATGGCTGACATTAATCATGATATGGCTGATAGTAATCATGATATGGCTGATAGTAATCATGATATGACTGATAGTAATCATGATATGACTGACAGTAATCATGATATGACTGATTGTAATCATGATATGGCTAATAGTAATCATGATATGACTGACAGTAATCATGATATGGCTGGTAGTAATTGCAGTTCCCTTTCAGGCCAATATTGCACCTCCAATGGATCTACGGACTTTTACAAATGGATATATGGACTTATTTCCCTGTAATCAGGGTGGTCATAATTGGGGTACCCCAAGAGGTTGCCCTGCTGGCATAAGTGGGTTTATAATAATTATTGTTGCATTGATGGCATGTTTAATTATAACTGTATAAAATGGTTGTTACGGTCAGTGACCCAAGTGTGTTTGGTATCCAGGGGTTTGTTTCTCCCCGAAGAATACAATTAAGCCTATGGCCCAGCTTAAGCGCTCATCATGGGCCCCGCAGCTCATTGGGGGCCTCGCAATGAGCACCTTCGTGGGCCACCGCTGTGTCTCTTTCCCCCCTCTCCCTCCTGTGTCTCTTTCCCCCCTCTCCTTCCCCTGTGTCTCTTTCCCCCCTCTCCCTCCCATATGTCTTAATCCCCCCTCTCCCTCCTGTGTCTCTTTCCCCCTTTCCCTCCCCTGTGTCTCTTTCCCCCCTATTTCTCCCCTGTGTCTCTTTCCCCCCACTCCCTCCCCAGAGTCTCTTTCCTCCTCTCCCTCCCGTGTACCTCTTTCCCCTTCTCTCCCTCCCCTGTGTTTCTACCCCCACCACTGTGTCTCTTTCCCCCATCTCCCTCCCCGTGGGTCTCTTTCCCCCCTCTCCCTCCTTTTTCTCCTACCCCCCTTCCCTGTGTCTTTCTCCCCTCTCCCTCTCATGTGTCTCTTTCCCCCTCTCCCTCCCGTGTGCCTCTTTCCCATTCTCTCCCTCCCCTGTGTTTCTTCCCCCCACTGCTGTGTCTCTTTCCCTCTCTCCCTCTCCTGTGTCTCTTTCCCCCCTCTCCCTCCCCTGTGTCTCTTCCCCCCCCACCACTGTGTCTCTTTCCCCCCTCTCCCTCCCCTGTATCTCCCCCCCCCCCCTCTCTCTCTCTCATTTGCGGGCTTGGTGGCGGTTGAACCTGTAACTTTTTTCCAGCCTGCAAGACTTGAAGCTGAAATCGGTATGGCTCCAAGCCGTGCTGCCTTGAGAAAATGTTATGTGTTTAATGCCACCATTTTTTTTAAGGCCGTAACTCGGAAGCCGCTGGGAGGCCACCAAAAGACGCCAATTGAATAGCAAATTAGCTTTCTACCTCACTTACGGACTCCCTGCCTGTTCTATTCAATTGGCGTCTTTTGGAGGCCTTCTAACGGTTTCTGAGTTAAGGGCTTGAAGAAAAAAATTGCGGATTGAAGCCCGTAACTCCCCCCTCTACCATCGGCCATCAGCGCTCATTGCGGGCCTTGTGATGAGCGCTCATTGCGAATCGCATCAAACCTGTAAATTTTTCCATATCGTTACCAACAAACTCGCAATTACGACAACTATATATGTGATATGTACACACCTGTGACGAGATCAGTCTCGTCACTGCGAATTGGAGAAGCTTGGAGGCACACATTCTGCCGGTTGACTACGGCCCATGTTGACTTCCCCCTACAAAGACATAGAAGCCATGCTTCATTTGGTCAGAAAGGACTGTGATCTAACTTTTGAACCACTGGACCAATTTGTATCATTTTGACACATGTTTGTATTTGGAGTATGCTGATTCTGAAAATGTATGTTTTATGTGAATGTGATGCATACTTTGAAAGTTATGAAAAATGTGTAGAAATGTGTTACAGATTCTGACCATCCCCCATTAGGTAAACACAGGGTGTCGCCAGGACTTGAACAAAGGGCCAGTGTATGGGGTTTCCCCAGGGGCATAGTCAAGGAGGAAACAGGAAGTGTTCACTGGGACAGTCTGGGTGAGAATGAGCATAGTAGCCACGCCTGGGGGGTGGCCCATGGGAGGAGTCTCATGGTTCCTACCCTGTCTGATTGGCCATAGGTAATTAGGGGTTGACCAAAGGTAGTCACTGCCCCTACGGTGTATGTGGAAATGTTTTTTTATATATGTCTTTTTGGTTTCAATAAAGAAGAGAGTTCACTGCTTGACCCTCAACCACAGAGCGTGTGTCTCGTGCTTGGGGGAATTCATAGGATGCTTTTGCAGACTGACTGCCAGGAGTTGGGGGCATCTTGGGGGGTGCTTTTCCTGTTCAGCTGCTAGCGGCTATTCGTGAGGTTCCAGTTGCAGGCTTGGAGTATATTCCCCTTGGATCCAGTTCTTGGGGGATTGGGTGTCTTGCAGTAGCTGTCCCTATATCACTGGACGGGCAGATTGGCTGAAAAGGCCTGGGTGTCCCCTTCTATGTGTGGGGGTACCGTTAAAACACCAATTTGGTGTATTGCATATTTACAACAACAACTTTCTTTGGTTGCATCTTTTGATGTAACCCTGCTTCTGGGCCTTTGGGTGGGGAAGGGGTAGGGTGCCAATTTCAATCTTATCCAATTATCTTAACAAAGAGTTTCTGTTCCATCATTCCCCACTTATTGCTCCACAACACACCAGCTCTGAGGAAGTGATAAAACAAACAGAAAATGAATTCCTTACTCAAAAACAGATTTTTTTGAAGTTTAGATTTTCCCCAAACGTGTTTTGGGCCCATGGCTTGCGCGGTCGCTAAGGATGTTAGTCTGGCTTATTGCTCCCTCTATTAAATGCATGATGGATGCGTATTTACTTCACGCTACTTATTGGCTTCACAGGACGCCATGATTTATATATGAAGGCCGTGGAAGAAAAGAAGCCGCAGTCCTGAGGGGATAAGAAGTCACAATAACCTTAAGTACATTTAGTCACAGGGAGAGAGAATCTTTCCCTTTATATCCTCTAATTACTATTCATGGGTTTATACGGCGTACAGAAGGAAAGGAAGAATACATCCTAAGGACTTCAGATAGTACAGTGACCCAGAAAGAAACCGTCTTAATGTAAATGTCTTCCCGTTAACCCCCAGACACACACAGAGGGCAAGATGGATTCCAAATGAGACATCATTTACTTACATTACAATGGTTTTCATGGGTTTGGTACAACAAGATTCGCCATTGATGGCGTGCTAAGCAGACAGCAGTTTATTATGCTCATGCACACATAGATATTATAGAGCACATTCCTAATAATTTCACCACCACATATCCCAGACTGAATGGAAACAAATACTATTAGTCTGTAACTATTGTAAAACACATTAAGACATCCTGTAATAGGAGAAAACTGCTTAGAGTTCCTTGGACTGCAAGAAGATCCAACCAATCAGTACTACAGGAAATTAAGCCAAACTGTTCACTAGAAGATTTGATCATGAAGCTGAAGCTCAAATATTTAGGCCATATGATGAGAAGGCTCTGATGATGGGAAAGATTGAAGGAACAAGAAGATGGTGACATCAGAGTTGGAGGTGGATAGGTGTTTACATTGAAGCAATGTACTTGATAGGACTCAGGGGGGCGTGTTGCAGTCCATAGAGAGTTGGACATGATGGAACGACTGAACAACAACAAGAGCCTGCAGTCAGTTGCTCACCCAAGACCAAAGGTCCCATCACCCAAGATCAAAGGTCCCATCACCCAAGACCAAAGGTCCCATCCATATGTGTCAGACGTGGGTGGGAACCTGATACTCTCACAGATCATATGAATAAATAGGATTTCAGTTGTCCGGTATTTGGATGCTATTAAGGCAGAGACACCATGTTTGTCGGCCATTAAGGAATCCATATTAGAGGTCATTGCACTGGGGCACTCAGGGTTAGGGGGCCCTGCTGCATTGACATATTGTTCTGTTCTGTAGATAGTTCTTTCTCGGTTGTAGTACTGTACAGGGTGGGTGAGGTGGGCTGTGTCCAGTGGGTGAAGTCCAACTCTGATTGCTAACCTTTGGTACATCTTCATTCCTCTGCTACACTCTTCTCTTTCCTTCGATTTTGGCTCTCCTTTTCTCTTTCTCTCCATCTTGCCTGTCACCTCCCCTTTCCTTCATTTCTCCCTCCTCCTCTCTCTTCTCCCTCCCTCCTCCTCCTCTTACCTTCCCTTTCTCACTCTCCATGCCCATACGTCTTTCTAGCTCTCCTCACTTCACTCTCTCTCCATCTTTTCTATACTTTCCTTTACTCCCCTCTACACCCCTCCTCCTCCCTCCCCCTTAATCCTCTCATTCTCTATCTTTCCCCCTTTTCTGTTTCCCCTTTCCTTCTTTCTCTAATTCCTCCTCTCACTCCTCTCCTCTTTCCTCTTATGCTCCCCCCTTTTTTATTTCCCCACTCTACCCCTTCTCATAATTTCTCTCCCATCATTTCTCTTTCCCATCTTCTCCCCTCTTTCCCTTCATCACTTTCACACCTCCTCCATCCACCTTCACCCTTTCTTCCCCATTTAATGTTTCTCCACCTTCATTCTTCTCTTTTCTCTCTCACCCTTTTCCAGCTCCTCTTTTTCTCTCTTTTCTATATTTGCCATGTTCTCTTTCTCTTTTCGTGTCCCTCCTTCTCCCTTCCCCCTACTCTCTCAACATTTTACTCTCTGCTCTTTCTCTCTCTCTCTAATTCTTTTCTCCTCTCCCACTTTTTCCATTTTCTCCAACTTTCCACTCTCCTTTCTTCACTTTCTACCATATGTTCCCTTATCTAATTTTACCCTTTACCCTCCCCAATCCCCCATCTTTCTCCCCTTGTTCCATCTCTATCCTCTCATCTTTTCCTCGCAAATCCCCCTCTCTCTCAGTCTAATTCTCTCTCATCTCTTTTCCACTTCCCTTTGTCTTCCCATTATCTTACTCCTGCACTCTCTTTCCTCTTCTCTATCATTATTCTTTGTTCTCCCCTTCTCTTTGGCCTCCTTTTTCCCTCTCTATCTTTTCTGTCATGTGACCTCTTTTCTTAATAACCTTCCTTTCTTCTCTCTCCCTTCCTTTCTTCCCTTTCCTTCTGATCTTTCTTTTCCTCTTCTCCTCATCTTTCTCCCCTTTCTCTCTACAAATCCCATTTCCAATTCACTCTCTCCCTGCGAGCGCGAAGGTTTAGCGCTGCCCCCAGGGATCGCGGGTGCCATTTTGCATCATTCCTCGGGTGACTTCATAAGAGACACAAGCCCTCCCTCCCCTAAAGTCATTGGGGGGAGGGGGGGGGCTTATGAGCTTGTATGTAATTAGTAGTAATTAGTAGTGCATATATTGTTATAATGTTATTTAAAAAAAAAAGGACATAAAGCACATAGCGTTAGTTTTATTCGCGCTTCATACGTCAGTCATTTCTTTCATAGTTTGATTCTTCTCATTTTCTGTGAAATCTGTGTTTTTCGGTGCCACGTCTTATGGAATGTTTTTAGCCGCCAGACGCAGCAGCGACAGGTAAATGTTCAAGTCTACTTATTGCAATTATTTTAATTAATTTTATTTGTAAAAACGAAATTTTAATTATCGTAGTCTACAAATACATCACTAATGGCAGACGGACATTTCTTGTATTAACAGGTTTTCAGCCTTATTAAATTGCGATTCGGCCAATTGAATAGGGCTCTATATAAGCGCAGAGCGTATTTTGTTTACAGAAGTTTTTAGTTAGTGATCTTCTATCCAAAAGCAAGGTCTTCACTAACTAAAAACTTCTGTACTTATATAGAGCCCGATTCAATTGGCCGAATCGCAATTTAATAAGGCTGTATATGTTTGAGTGACCCACGGTTATGTCCAGTAACTAATTATAGGATACTTTACGTTAGGAGGTATCTGATCACGTGACGTCTTCTGGTTGTTTGTGTCGCTCATTATTATGCGTTTTTTTTACTGCAGATATTGTCTCGTTTGTTTGTTTTATAACATTCTGTGTACACAACAAATCATCTGATCTTGTGAGATTCACAAGTAAACACGAGGATACAAAGATAAGGAGAAGTATTAGGTGGAATAATACCCCCAGAACCTGTCTCAGGAAAACACGTGAATGTGGACATTAGTGGACAGCTATATGTGACCAGTAATATCAGAGAGTGGACATCAGCAATATGTGACCAGTAATATCAGAGAGTGGACATCAGCAAAATGTGACCAGTAATATCAGAGAGTGGACATCAGCAATATGTGACCAGTAATATCAGAGAGTGGACATCAGCAAAATGTGACCAGTAATAATCACAGAGTGGACATCAGCTAAATGTGACCAGTAATATCAGATAGTGGACAGCTATATGTGACCAGTAATATCAGAGAGTGGACATCAGCTAAATGTGACCAGTAATAATCACAGAGTGGACATCAGCTAAATGTGACCAGTAATATCAGAGAGTGGACATCAGCTAAATGTGACCAGTAATATCAGAGAGTGGACATCAGCTAAATGTGACCAGTAATATCAGAGAGTGGACATCAGCTAAATGTGACCAGTAATATCAGAGAGTGGACATCAGCTAAATGTGACCAGTAATATCAGAGAGTGGACATCAGCTAAATGTGACCGGTAATAATCACAGAATGGACATCAAGACAAAATGGCTGGAAATAAGTAGACAGAACATCAACATTATGAGACTGGTAGTAATCAGAGAGAGACATCAAGAAATGGGGACTGACATTAGTGCGGGACATGGACAACATCACACAGTAATAAGAGGTCACACATAGCACATCAACAACACAAATATTGTGACTGAAAGAGATGTGGAGGTAATATATTGTGATGACCGTGTACATGATTCAGAGGGCAGGGGTCTTGGGAATTTCTTTTGCAGGCACAAGGATTGGTTTTCTGCATTTTTTCACCATTTTAAGCGTACAACTAGGATAACCCAACAACTAGGCAAACACAGATATGAGACCTACTGGGACATTAGATAAAACATCCTCCTAAATATTTAAATTCACTAGTCAGACTTTGAGAGTTGTCTTTTTATCTATATTTTATTATCTTGTTATATTTCTTGCTCATAATATAATTAATTGTTCACGAAAAACTATTTTCTAATGGATAAAACATACAAATATCAACAGTCATGCTCCACCCTCACTATAGGCCATGCCTCCTCTGGGCAGGACTGTCAAATAAATGACATATATATACACACTCATAAGTACAGAGGACCAGATCTGCAGCATATCCAGGAACAGAGAGGAAGAGATTGACCCATACCTGCCCCTACAGCCTGGGATTAGCAGAGTGACAAGTGTAATGTGAGTATTTATGCAAGGATGGGTGACAGATTATTAACCCTTACAGGGTAACTGAAATCCCCATTTTCCGTGGACAGTCTTTTGATATATATGTATACCCTCACAGCCTTTTATAAAGACAGTGTTACTGTCGAAACCGGTCAGGTGAGTGTCCCCTCGACATGCAAGTGACGTGACTGAGCTAAGGAGGCTTCGGTATTGTACCAATTCACTTATTTAACTCATGTGAAGCTGGTGGTAAGGTTCCCTTATTAGGGTAACCGTCGGTATACCTATTGAATACCAGATACTTGAGCCAGGAGTGTTATTTGATAGTCCATTATGGGCTTAAAATAAATCGATTCAGTAATCTAATCTCCCCTGTATTTCTCAGACTCAGGGATCACGGATTTTGTGTTTGTGTTTTTAGTTGTATGTGTGTGTTTCAAATTTTATTTGAAAATTCTCTTTTAGCCTACTAATAAAAATATATGGTATTCCTATGATTTTTGGTCTCCAAGCATATGAGGATTACCTATGTATATACAGTGGATATAAAAAGTCTACACACACCTGTTAAAATGTCAGGTTTCTGTGCTATAAAAAAATGAGACAAAGATAATTCATTTCAGAACTTTTTCCAACTTTAATGTGACCTATAAACTGTACAACTCAATTGAAAAACAAACTGAAATATTTTAGGTGGAGGGAAGAAAAAAGAAAAGAAAAATAATGTGGTTGCATAGGTCTGCACACCCTCTTACAACTGGGGATGTAGCTGTGTTAAGAATTAAGCAATCACATTCCAAATCGTGTTAAATATGAGTCAGCATACACCTGCCATCATTTAAAGTGCCTCTGATTAACCCCTAATAAAGTACAGCTGCTCTAATTGGTCTTTCCTGAAATTTTCTTAGTCACATCCCACAGCAAAAGCCATGGTCCACAGAGAGCTTCCAAACCATCAGAGGGATCTCATTGTTAAAAGGTATCAGTCTGGAGAAGGGTACAAAAGAATTTCCAAGGCATTAGATATACCATGGAACACAGTGAAGACAGTCATCATCAAGTGGAGAAAATATGGAACAACAGTGACATTACCAAGAACTGGAGCTCCCTCCAAAATTGATGAAAAGACTAGAAGAAAACTGGTCTGGGAGGCTACCAAGAGGCCTACAGCAACATTAAAGGAGCTGCAGTAATATCTGGCAAGTACTGGCTGTGTGGTACATGTGACAACAATCTCCCGTATTCTTCATATGTCTGGGCTATGGGGTAGAGTGGCAAGACGAAAGCCTTTTCTTATGAAGAAAAACATCCAAGCCAGGCTACATTTTGCAAAAACACATCTGAAGTCTCCCAAAAGCATGTGGGAAAAGGTGTTATGGTCTGATGAAACCAAGGTTGAACTTTTTGGCCATAATTCCAAAAGATATGTTTGGCGCAAAAACAACACTGCACATCACCAAAAGAACACCATACCCACAGTGACGCATGGCGGTGGCAGCATCATGCTTTGGGGCTGTTTTTCTTCAGCTGGAACTGGGGCCTTAGTTAAGATAGAGGGAATTATGAAAAGTTCCAAATACCAGTCAATATTGGCACAAAACCTTCAGGCTTCTGCTAGAAAGCTGAACATGAAGAGGAACTTCATCTTTCAGCATGACAACGACCCAAAGCATACATCCAAATCAACAAAGGAATGGCTTCACCAGAAGAAGATTAAAGTTTTGGAATGGCCCAGACCTAAATCCGATTGAAAATCTGTGGGGTGATCTGAAGAGGGCTGTGCACAGGAGATGCCACCGCAATCTGACAGATTTGGAGTGTTTTTGCAAAGAAGAGTGGGCAAATCTTGCCAAATCAAAATGTGCCATGCTGATAGACTCATACCCAAAAAGACTGAGTGCTGTAATAAAATCGCAAGGTGCTTCAAAAAAGTATTAGTTTAAGGGTGTGCAGACTTATGCAACCATATTATTTTATTTTTATATTTTTCTTCCCTCTACCTAAAAGATTTCAGTTTGTTTTTCAATTGAGTTGTACAGTTTATAGGTCACATTAAAGGTGGAAAAAGTTCTGATATGATTTATCTTCGTCTCATTTTTTTACAGCACAGAAACCTGACATTTTAACAGGGGTGTGTAGACTTTCTATATCCACTGTACATATATATATACATATATAAACCATCCACTGCATTTTGACCTTCTATGCAATAACAATCATGCATAGCAAGAAGCAGTGTACTTTATTCACATCTTGAGTGGATTAACCTATATAATAATCCGCTTTCTTGTCTGCTAGCACTTCTCATTCAACTATATATTTATTATATTATACACATATTTAAGTCCTCACTTATAAACACTGCTATTTAACAAGTATATATTGTTTTTGCACAGTCTCTATTTTTCCTAATTTAAGGTTTTTTCACAGTTTACAGTACACATATTTCAAGAGCCAGCGTCTAAATATTTTAGGCAACTATCCTTCACTTTAAATTATTTATTTTGTAATTGATATATCCTTAAAAAAGTATCCTCTCACTTATTAATAATCAACATTTATGTTTGTATTTGCTCACTTATCTTCATATGAGCTTATATACTATCTATATCTACGGATGTATATACAATCACACATACAGTATATATGTATGTATAATAATGTATATAAACTCACATGGGATAATTCTGCCTCCTTCCAAAAGAGTTTCCAGATTGAGGGAAAATGTTGGAGATGTCCATTCAGTAAACTCATTGCAAATAAAGCTTGGAGACCAGGAGCCCCATTCAATTGAGGTTTCGGGAGATCCGGAAGCGAGAATGCAAACTACTTTGCTATTCAATTGGCGTCTTTTTGCAGGCTTGGAACAGCTTCCGAGTTACGGGTTTGAAAAAATGGCGATGGTAGCCTCGCAACTTACAACCCCCCGAAGTCTTTGATTTTTTACTTTTGCAGTGCTAAATTCGCAAATCGCTATTCAATTGATTCAATTCCCCAATCTTGCAGATGTTTTCACACATGTAAACGGCAAATTAAGTAGAAAATCGTACCAGTGCTAGGGAGGACCCACAAGGGGTTAAACAACTGATCGTAGCACTGTAACTGAAAATAACTAATCACTACTGTACTATAAATAACGATGACAGACATTCGAATTAATTGCACAACAGTCTCAAGCTCGCAAATCGGGAAGAAATACAGTATATTTTATTTTTATGTTTTATTTCGGGGTTATATCGATCTCGGATATCAACGAGTTAATACATATAGGGCCACCCATATGGACTATAAAAGTATTTGCAATCATTTTCATAATTCTGTATTTTTCGGGTTTGTGAGTCTAATCGCATATCGGACACCGGAACCTAATTGATCGACATGTAACCTCCATGTTTTACTGACGTATTAATGCTGGTCTCCTTCAATTGATCACATTCCCGCCCTGAACTGCTACAACCCAGGGCATGGTTTATGGTTTCGGCTTTGGGACGGTAACTTGCGGCCATGAGGAATTGAATAGCATCGCAATCGGAGACAAACGGGAGCCCTCAACACATCCGCAGACATTCGGCTGTCTGCGATCGAGTTGCTGGCTCCGAATAGAATATTGCCCCAAGTCTTTAGACAAAGTGGGAAGGAGGACCAGTCTGGGGTCCAGAAGGTGAGGTACACAGAAGGTAACCTGCCGGGCCCAGATCTCGGCAACTAAACAGGTTGTTGTCTACTGGATACTCGGGTTTGCATGTCTCCGATTAAATTGATCAATTAATGGCAGTGGGTGGGAATAACCTGGTGGTCTGAGACTGGGAACATGTGGGAAACAATGAAACAGTCAGTAGAAGATGAAGCATTAAAAAAATAAGATTTTATGGACCAAGAAAGCAAGTTTTGGGAAGAACCACCAAGGTAATACTGCCAATGGTATGTTCCTGTCAAATGAGACAGATATTAGGGGTCCAATGTATGTCAAGAATGTGATGTTTATTCTCTGAATATATTGTAAGCAGCTATAACTGTGTCCCGGTCATACCAAACTAATTAGTTATGTGAGCTTATTTCCATCAATCTTTTGTTGATCTCTTGTTCAGTCCTCCTTATCTCTTGCTCCGTCCTCCTTATCTCTTGCTCAGTCCTCTTGTTCAGTCCTCCTTATCTCTTGTTCAGTCCTCCTTTGTGTCCATCCCTGACTCTCTGGCTGTCTATCATGGTTTCTTGCATTCTCACTCTTTCTCTTTTTCCTCACCCATGTGTTTCCCATTTTTCTATCACCTCCATGAATACTCTAACTCCTCAAGCCTATCTCTCCTTCACACTGTTGCACTTACTTTCTCTTTGTCTTCATATTTCCCACTTTTTCTCTCATCTTTCCCTCATACTATTTCTTCTCTCTCCAGTGATCGATATGATGCCATTTGGAGGTATAGTATCCAAGCTTATGACGGATCGCCTGAAGGCGTCTGGAGCTGGCTCTCATGATCATCCCTACAAATACATGAACCAGGACTACGAGAGTCTGAAACGGCAGTGTCTGGAAAGAGGCACTCTCTTCCAAGACCCCTACTTTCCTGCCATTACATCTTCCCTAGGATACAACGATCTGGGTCCTGGGTCCAGCAACATTGAGGGTGTGGTATGGAAGAGACCCAAGGTGAGAGCTGGAAACATTTGAATAGAGGCCTACACTGATATCTGTAATCTCTTCCACTGAACAGTGACACCCATTGGTGGTTATGCTCTTCCCTTGTACCATACCAGCTGGGTTTCTCATTTTTTGCTTGTCCTTTGAAGCGAATGGGATTGTCCCTCCTTCCCCTGTACTGTTCAGTTGTGTTTTTCTTTTCTTCAGGAAATAGTTGAAGATCCTCAATTCATTGTTGAAGGAGCCACCAGAACAGATATTCGTCAGGGGAGGTTGGGTGAGTGTTTTCCAGTCTTTTACATCTGCAGACATCTCTAGTCATTAAAGCACAATGGAATTCAATAGTTAAAAATTAAATGTTGTAATTATTTTCTATTCTGTGTAAAAACATCAAGGAGACATGCTTCAGTTCACCAGGCATAGGTTGGACTCTATAAGGCAGGGGTCACCCTTTTACCCATCAATATCTCAAAACATTTCAAGGTCCAATCTCGTTGGTTAGCCCGAGTACAACATGTCCCGTGCCATAGGAGCTACAGCTAAGTGATCTAGAGACAAATCAGAAGGACCTCACCCAGCTTATGATGCTGTTTCTCCTGATTGGTTGTTCTTAAGCTCCGGGCTTTCTCCCGACCAATCACACCTCATCTGTGACTACTTCTTGCTGCTCCGGTCTTCTCTCGTGACTGTGAGTACTTCTGGCTGCTCCTGTGTATTACTGTTGTGTTTTGCTACAGTTCTTGCTTCTTTACTGTTTCCTATTGGACTGATCTTGTTGGTTTTCTGCCAGGCCCCTGATATTTGACTTATCTGACCATTCTTTTGCCTGTGTCCTTGGTCTTGTTACTTTGAACTTGCGATCCTCTGGTACTACCTAAAGCGTTTCACCCGGACAGCCCTAACATTGCATGGCTGGAGTAGCCAAGGCTCTTTCTTTGCATGGATCTCTCCTAAGCAGCCTTAAGCCCAAACTGCTTCAAACACAAGGCTTGCCAGAGTCCCACAAAAAACGCTTGTCCAATCTGGCTCTAAGCTTGTTCAGATCCCTGGGGCCCTCACCAAACTCTGTGTTTGGTTGGAGTCACCTGATGCCCATCTGCCCGATTCATCTCTGGTGCAAGTGACAACATTACCATTACGTTTAAACCCTTCCACGTCTCACAGCCCCCACCTACTTGCTTCATGATGCTACCCTTGGTAATCAAACTGCCTTCCAAGATTTAATTCAACAATATTCCATACAATGGGAGCTGCAGCCAGCACATTTCACCTCCAATACTGAGTTTAGCTGGAATAATGACATTTGGCAGTATCCCGAATGGATAAAAGATGAAATCCAAGCGCATAAAAGATGAAATCACTCAACATGATATTCAAGACACCCTGGAAAAGTTTGATCTCCTTGTTACCCAAATAGACCTATATTTCAGTAAACTCATTAAAGAAAAAACATCTTGATCCAAAGTCTCAACCTTCATATTGGCACCCCAGGTCCAAAATGATTCTGCTAATACCTCCTTACCTACTGAGGAACCTATGCAAATCGACCTCACTCCATTTCTCTGAGGTACAGTGTCATGACTGACTTTCAAGGGCCAGGTGGGAGTCCCCTGAACCCCACAAGCGAGGACCCTTTATGGCCCAAGACTAAACTGTCACAGACCTGAAGGCTATCAAAATGGACATGCAATGTTTTTTAAGGACTGTGACAATTTGTCTTTCATTTATATGAAATGTTTAAATAATATATGTGTGTTCAGAATGTGCCCCGTGCTGGTGACTTGTTCATAAATAAGTTAGAACAGCCATAATTACTGCAGTGTAATAATGTTATTTTACTGGTAACTAACAGAGATACACTTTCCTGTTTCTGCCATTTGTGTTCAGCACCCCATAATTGTTGGTATAATAGCAAAGCGTTAACCCAAAGATTCCACAAGAATTTAGATATTTGGTCCTTCAGATAAACTGAAAGATTGCAAACAGGACCAAGATAGTTTATTACGCCCTGGAATCTTTGTCATGTCAGAGAGGGAACTAAGGGGGACATATGAGTTAATACATTAAGCAGAAACGTCTAGTGCTAATATAGGATTGGGGGAATTATTTAATCTATATGTCTCACTAATATCCTGTATGATATTCACTGTTTGATTCTGATAGAGGTCAACAATGGTTCATATGGTATGTTAAGTGCTATGATATTAGGAATCCCATTCCTCCAGGCTGGCATGTAGAAGAGATACCAGACCATGTAGTTTATTGCTCCCCCGGAGTGGATGAGCAAACAAGAAACAGAGATAAAGAGTGTTGATAAGAAATGTGGAATCACAATAAGGGAACTTTCCAGACCCCCCCCCCCCCCCCCCCCCCGAGACATCTGGAAATTGTGAGGGGAAACCAAACAAGCCTTGGTTGCTGAAGAGGGCTATTTTGTAGGATTTTTTGTGGGGGTTTGTTAAATAACTGTGTGAGAAGAATAAAGGGTAAGTCTGTCTGTCTGTACTAAGCAAAGGTGTGCACTTCTATTTCTTGTTTGATGTGCTATCCTAATCAAAGGGATCTGATTCTCCATGACTGAGATTCCTAAACTGGCATGTTGGGCGCTGAAATAAGCACAAAACCTCACTACTCAAGAATAGTACTGTAGTGGGAACAAAAGACTATAAATACCATGATGCTTTGCTGCAGAGGCTGAATCCCAATACACTACATTATTGTACCTCCCTCTGATTGGCATCAACAAATTATTAATTTTATGCTAATTTAG
Source organism: Discoglossus pictus (assembly GCA_027410445.1). Lineage (NCBI taxonomy): Eukaryota > Metazoa > Chordata > Amphibia > Anura > Alytidae > Discoglossus > Discoglossus pictus. Next base: position 4,193,356 of record CM050165.1, on the reverse strand, counting down.
CTTGGATTTTCAGGAGAGTTCCTTCTGGAAAATTTGCTTTGAAAAGATATCCAAAACAATCATAACTTATGTTGCCCCATCTCCGGAGATTGCGTTACTTCATATTATACCGAATACAATATAATTAGAAAAAAAGCACTCATTTTGCAAATAATATCAACGACAAAATTACAAATAGCAAGAAAATGGAAATGACTACAAATAACTACTTGGAATGAGATTAAACTTGCTATAAACAAAAATCATCAGCTATAAATAGAAACAATTGCTATAGGACTACCAAGGAAGACATTAATAAAACAGAAATTTGGGGGAAATTCCACCGAAAAGGATATAAAATAAGTAATATAAATACATATAAAAATTGAATAAAGAAGCTGAAGGGATTCAGTCTGAGCACAGGAAAATTAAACCTTGCATTTGGTCCTACTTTGAGTCTCACTCTGCGTCCATGTGTTGTATGTTTGTCTTTCTGTATTCTCTTTTTTTTTTTTTTGCATTTATTAAACCTAAAGCACAAATACGTAATTTGCACTTTAGATATGTGTCAGGTACTTAGATAGTCAATACAGATGACTGATTTAATAATACTGTACTTCAATGATGTAGTAAACTACGTATAAGGAAGTACTATGTTGTACAATCTTGAATAAATCCTGACAATATATTTTATGTATATTGATAAAATGTGAATGCAAAATAAGAAAAAAATTAAAAAAGCCCTGTCTTTCTACCAACTTATTAAAAGACTATAAATACCATGATGCTTTGCTGTAGAGGCTGAATCCCAATACACTACATTATTTACCTCCCTCTGATTGGCCTCAACAAATTATACATTTTATGCTAATTTAGCTTGGATTTTCAGGAGAGTTCTTTCTCAAAAGCCCTGTCTTTCTACCAACTTATTGAACCAGAAAGTGTAATTAAATAAAACGTTCCTTTTCCATGTAAGCACATGCATATGTCCAGTATATTACATTCTATGTACCTTTGAAGTGATTTAGCGTGTTCAATGTCATGTCAGCTTTGCTACTATAGCCAAACATCAGACAAAATTCAGCAATGCACTCGAACCAATGGGAAAACCAGACATTTTATAGACTGCTCGTGGAACAAGGGATGTATACACTTATTTATTATTTCATGGACTTTTCAGGTTTGTGATATAAGATAGATTGTTTACAAACAACTATTTGTTATACATGCATGCATTTTTTGGGCCTATGTGTTAATAAGTGTAAACAACTACTTTATAAGGACAATTTTAAAAATAAGATTAGACATCAGTTCTTAAAGAAGTTCTAAGCACATTGGACCACTTTGATGGGACATAGCTGGTGGATCGGGAGCCATGCCAGCCTTCCCTAACTACATCTTATGGCATACACATGACCTACCCATCCCGGACAGGGCATTCAAGCATCTAATACCTACCATTTGTGTTTGGGACCTTGCATGGGCGTGCTCAGTGTGTGCATTAAGCTGCTTTACAAAGTCTTAAATGTAAGTGCAAATATGTTTTTAATACATGTGATTTTACTGATGTGGATAATGTCCATCTGCCACTGGTGTCTTTACCATTTTCCATACTTTGAATTCAATCACCATATTTGTTGCCACGCTGAACTCACCTTTTCTGGACATTCTTTCTCTACAGGAAATTGTTGGGTTCTGTGCGCCATTACGTCTCTGACTATGAATGAGCATCTCCTACACAGAGTGGTCCCTCATGGGCAGAGCTTCCAGGATGACTATGCCGGGATCTTCCACTTTCAGGTAACAAAGAATTGTCTGATCCTTCAGTCCTTGCACTTCCAAAACTGGCACCGGTCCGTAATGCTGTACAGACCTATTGTAGCCCCCTAAAAGCCTTAGATCACGTAGTGGATCCAGGACAGGGCAAAATTGTTTTGCGGCTTTCTATATTTTCAGCCTAATAATGAATTATGGGTAAGCTAATTCAGTGAGTAAGGACCTAGACAATCTTATCTTATTTGAATAATTATGCTTTATTATGCTTGATTATGAAATGTATAAATCAACTAGTCAATTACTCTCTCCTCTCTGAGAGACTTGCAATGAGTGCCTTCAGCGCCCGTTGCGGGCTTTGCAATGAGTTCCTTCGGCGCCTATTGCGGGCCTCCTGTCATAATATTAATATTTGATTTTTCTCCCACCCTTCGCCAGTGTCTCTTCCCCCCTCTCCCTCCCCTGTGTCTGTTTCCACCTTTCCCTCCCCTGTGTCTCTTTAACCCTCTGCCTCTCCTGTGTCTCTTTGCCCCACTCTCCCTCCCCTGTGTCTTTCCCCCTCTCTCTCCCTTGTGTCTCTTTCCCCCCTCTCTCTCCCTTGTGTCTCTTTCCCCCTCTCCCTCCCCTGTGTCTCTTCCACTCCTCTCCCTCCCCTGTGTCTCTTCCCCCCTCTGCCTCTCCTGTGTCTCTTTGCCCCACTCTCCCTCCCCTGTGTCTTTCCCCCTCTCTCTCCCTTGTGCCTCTTTCCCCCTCTCCACTCTTTGTGTCTCTTCCCCCTCTCATTCCCCTGTGTCACTTTGCCCCCCTCTTCCTCCACTGTCTCTTCCACTCCTCTCCCTCGTCTGTGTCTCTTTCCACCCTCCCCCTCCCCTGTGTCTCTTTGCCCCCCTTTCCCTCCCCTTTGTCTCTTTCCTCCCTTCTCCCTCCCCTGTGTCTCTTCCCCCCCTCCCCAGTGTCTCTTCCCCCCCCCCCCCCCCCACTCTCCATTCGGCGCAATTGTGCGCAAATTGACTATAGGGCACAAAAATGCACTGCACATGTGCTTTTTGCGACTTAGCCACACTTTGAGAGCCTATCAACGACGAGGCTCGTAATGTGTGGAAAAGGCGCACATTGTGGGCCTCTCGTTGCGCGGCAAAACCACACATTGCAAAGGTTTCCCCCTCTGCGAGCATGTGCAACCTGCTACTTTCAGAGACCATAACGGGTCTATGCGCATGCCAAACTTGCAACCCATTGCGGGCCAACAGAGACTCTTAACTTTGAAAGGGCACTTTAACGGTCTAAGGGCAGCGATACAAAGTATAGACTGGGACAGAGGCATGATGGGTAAAAATACTGACCATAAATGGACAACATTTAAATCCTTACTAAATATACATACACATCGGCATATACCAAGTGGGAATAAAAGGAATAGGAGTAAAACACATCCAATGTGGCACAACAATGACTTAAAGATCATGATAAGGAATAAAAAACATGCATTTAAATTATACAAGGAGGGGGGAACAGAGACAGCTTTATTTGAATATAAGGAAATCACCAAAGTTGGGACACTGCAACATAATGGGGCTACACTACCTTCACCAAATAACTGGTTAACGGAAGAAGAAATCCCAAAAGGTTGGAAAAAATAAATGTTAATAAAGCCCCGGGTCCTGATGGAATACATCCAAGGGTACTGAGGGAGCTGGGCTCTGTAATAGCCAAACCATTAGCAATTAGCAATATCTAATCTATTATTATTATTATTTATTATTATCTTTATTTATATTGTGCCATCATATTCCGTAGCGCTGTACAGGGGTTTACCACATGGCAAAAAACAAACTTAACACCTTATAAAGAATGGAGGGCCCTGTTTTTGAGCATATCATCAAATGTTTTTTCAACTGACAAGAGGACATCCCTTGAGGTTAGAAGTAAAAAGATTCCACCTTAAAGAAAGAAAAGGGTTCTTCACAGTAAGGGTGGTTAATCTGTGGAATTCTCTACCAAAGGAGGTGGTGACCGTTTAAAAGGGGATTGGATTTATATCTAATTAAAAAAGGTATTTGACCACCTTCAATACTCCCAGCAAAGAACAGAAACTCACTTTCATGACTAAGTGGGAGACAGACAGGTCTATTGGGAGACCAATAAATGGACACAATCCTGCTCTAGTTTATCGTGGGGCTCCTTACCTACAATCTCCTGGAATCTTCTATAAAGGTTCTGCTCAGAACATACTACACTTCATAAAATGAAACCCCAGGAAGGTAGCTACTGCTTTAGGGGCTGTCACGCCAAAGGCGACTTTATCCACATCTGGTGGACTTGCCCACTCGCTCAAAACTTTTGGAGAAAAACAACGCAACTGGCCTCCAAACTATTTGATACTTCAATCCTCCCCTCGATTGAGACATCTTAGGTATTCATATTGATAATCTGACGACCTCACAGAATAAGCTTTTTAAGTTTATCACCTTAGCTACTAAAAATCATATAGGCCTAAAATAGGCAATCCCCCCTCTATTTGCTCTCCGGTTTAGTGAGGAGATGAGGGTCGGGGCGTCCTGGGATCCGGCGGTGGCCCTAGGGACAGAGGCAGAAGGGAAGCCAAATGTTTAAATTGATTTGTTTTTGCCCTACTGAACCTAACCGCTTTATTAGAAGACGCATGGTCGCCACCTCGATTCAATCTTCCTATGTGCTTTAGTGAAAGCTCTGTGTACATTTGATTTTAAGCTCATTTTGTTTTCTTCAATGTGTTAATATTGTTTTTACTTTAACTTACACCTGTATCGCGAAGCAAAATATGTTGGCTCGTTACAAAGGAAATAATAACAATAATAACAAATTGTGAAATTACTTATGTATTTTATTGTCCTGATGTGCCATGTAAACTGTTATTTTTTATACTATGTCTTCAATAAAAAAGATTGAAACAAAAAAAGGGGTTGGATATACTTTTGAATAAAAAGGGCATACAGGGTTATCCTGGGTAATTAGAGAGAGAGTATTGATCCAGGGAGGAGTCCGTTCGCCAGTATCTGGGGTCAAGAAGGAATTAATTTTTTTTACTTATGAGACAATTGGTAAATATTTAAATGTTTTTTTCTGTTTGCCTTCATCTGGCTTAATTAATAATTATCAATTATTTCCAGGTAATAAATAATCCACATATTATAATGATCAGAAGAGATTTAAGAAGGTTGAACTTGATGGGCTGAACATCTTTATTCAACCTCAATGTAACTACTATTATCTTTATCTCTTCTCTCTCTACCAGATATGGCAGTATGGTGAGTGGATGGACGTGGTGATAGACGACCGTTTGCCAGTCAGGAAAAGTAAGCTGATGTTTGTGCGCTCTGCTGAGGGCTCCGAGTTTTGGAGCCCCCTACTGGAGAAGGCCTATGCCAAGTGAGTACAACACGGATCCACATCTCCTTACTGGTCCTGTGATTCTGGTCACATCAGGAATATCCAGTTATTTAATGCTTCTATTATCACTATGTTTAAGGGTTTCTTGTTTCGGCAAAAGTGCTTTACTTATCCCAAAGCCATGTCTTTAAGGTGGTCTGCTGCTTACTGCAGATACTTGTCACTTTTCATTCTCCAGCATGTCAGTGGGTGCTTTGGTAGTCCACGAGTGGAGGTGTAGAGGGATTCCCGACCACACAACTAATTCACTTATCATATGGCCTCTTTTACAGTGGAACGTACAGATGTGTATTATCAGAGCATGTCCAGTTGCTCCTCTTTGTGAGTTATCAGCCACATACAATCTGATAGGTTATGTCCATGACTGTTATTGGGGTTTATTTATTACTAGCGAATTGCCTGTCAAAAAATGCCGGGCATGAAATTGTAAGCCAGGGAATGCTGTTTGAGACATAATGTAAACCGTTTTTTACCGTGAGGGCCTTCGGCGCTCATTGCAAGGCTTGTGCTGAGCGCCTTTGGTGCTCATTGCTATGCTGTTGGATGTTGTTCTTTTTGTTATTAGAGGGTTTTTACTGTCATTGTAAAGTGTGATCTGCTTTTTGCGCTTATTGCAAGGCTGTCCCCTGGTGTATTTTGTGTGGTATGAGCAGCGTTGGCGTTCGTTGTGAGGCGCGCAGTGAATGTGTTTTGTGTTTATTGCGATACGTTTCTTTTTTTTGTGTATATGTATTTTTGTATGCCAAGAAATAATGAATCATTTAATAAATTAATATACTTTACCTACTTGTATGTAATATATGCAGGAAGCATTGTGCTGAAGAGCTGACACTCTCTTGTGATGTTCCTGCAGCATACAATGTAGGTTTGCAGTGTTGTGGATCTGAGGTGTAAGTGTCAGCAATGTGCGCAGTGTGTAGTGTAAATAGGCTGTGTGCGCAAGGGGAAGCCGTTAGTGTAGCTGTGTACTTCCACATTCTGTAAGTTAGTGTTGTAAAATGGCGGCAAATGTGTATGTGGTACGCGCGTGTGGATGATGTTGCGTCCTTGGTAAGAGTGTATCTTTAGCTTGTACGGCTTTTTTGAAAATCCGTAGGTGTTTGGTGGTCTTTTTGCGTGTTTAGGGTCCTGGAGCCTCGTTTTCATTTTTTTCGGAGGCCATTTTTTCTCTCGCTTGGGGGATTTTCTTGTGTCTCAACTTGGGAATTTGTACTTAAATCGCAGTGTAACATCACTTGCAGAGGTCCTGGGTGTCCCCCTCGCTGTGGGTAGGCTTTTTATGTCTTTTTGTGTGTATTTATTGTGTTTTTAATGTTTTCAGGTGCGCGCGATTCAGCCGTTAATGTCGTAATTTTGCGAGTTCGTAATGTTTTTTTTTTCTAAGTCCCGCGTCCCGTAAATTTTGCGTTGTAAGAGCCGTAGTTCATATTTTGGCGCTTGTGTGTGTGTTTGTAACCGCTTGTGAGGCGCCATAGAGCCTCCACCTCCGCAAATGGGGCCCCTCGCTTTGCGAGGGTCCGCATTTGCAGCCTGCAATGAGGCTTTGGCTCATTGCAGCCGACGTGGGAGCCTCCACCTCCACTTCACGAGGGACGCAGTTCTTGCGAGCTCGCAAAGCGTGACGACGATTCGTAGTTTGACAACTATTATATGTGATAATAACTATTGATTAATAAAAAAATAAATATGAAATCAGTGATCAGTGGGGATATTCTTGTGGCTGGGAGACCACGTTTGTGTTGTGTAGCTTTACTCCTGTCTTGTGTTTAGGTTTAAGATGCCTGTTTATAATGACTGCATTGTTGCTACAGATTTGAACAAGTTATCCATGACTTAGTACTTGTTCTAATCCTTTATATATCAGGGACCCTCATTATGTGTTTTTCCCTAATTTAAAGAGATTTGATAATGGCATTCATGGCTGGGAACTTGCCCTATAGTTCTGTAGGACAGATAGTGTCCCTCTTTCCTTGGTACTTGTCTGATTCTTAAACTTGATGTTGAATCCTAAGGCTTCAAACTGTGTTTCAATAGCTTTGATTGTAGCCCTCAATTCTTGATTACCATCCCACATTTTAAAGAATGTTTGTTAATAGCTCTCATAACCTGGTATTTTCCCTGAAGATATAGATTTCATGTCAGCCTTTATGCCATGGCACTAGTCCTCAGATATAGATTTAATCAAAGTACTTTTGGAATATTATAAGACAAGATCTCTTTTTATCAATCTGTCTTCTGCACAGACTGAACAGTTCCTACGAGGCCATTAGAGCAGGTAACATCATTGAAGCCCTTGAGAACTTCACTGGAGGCGTGGGGGAGATTTACAACCTAGACAACCTCCCATCAGGCATGCACATAATAGTGAAAAAAGCACTGGAAAAAAGGTCGATGATGGGCTGTTTTATAGAGGTGAGATTACTTGATGCTTACGGCTGTTATTAAAAACTCCCATGAATTCCTGTACAATATGGACCTAGACACAGGCTGCTGCATATTGTGGTTTCTTCTCTTTCTTCATCTTGCTGTATCTTTCTCTCAGACACGCAGTGAATTTGCCATAGAAGCTGAAGCCAAGAATCTGGTATTGCTCCATGCTTACTCTGTGACAGGCCTGAAGCAGGTGCGTGTGACTTGTTCATAGAACACATTGTATTTAAGGGGGCAAATAACAGGACCATGACAATAATGGAGACAAGAGGACGGCACTGTTAAGTCTGGGGGCCGAGAAGATGGATAAATAAAAACAATGACGATGATAGATTGGAGAGGGCAAGACATGGAACTCTTTAAGAAAAAGACAGGATGGTACTGCTGAGAGATGAGAGGATGGGTGAGGGTTAAATGCTGACTTTGCTAGGCCAAGGAAATGAGATGAAAGATTTCTGTTATGCTTAGTAGAGGGTTGCTCTGGCATGTAAGATTCTAACAGTAGATGACCTCTGATCTCCTGGCAGGTGAACTACAAAGGCAGTAAGGTGGATCTCATCCGTTTGAGAAACCCCTGGGGGAAAACTGAATGGTCAGGAGCCTGGAGTGATAAGTAAGTAACCACGAAGTCACATTGTAACACTGGCCACTACTGAGAGGAAGTGGCAACCACAAGATACCCAGGGAAATAATATTACTGAGTACATCACACTGTGGGTGGATATTTAGTTTATATATTAATACGTCCAATCTACTTTATTCTCACCTCCAGCTCCCCAGAATGGAATGAGCTGGATCCTTCAGAGAGGAACAAACTGCAACTGAAGATGGAGGACGGAGAGTTCTGGTGAGAATGGTGCTGAGAATCCCGTCACCAATGTCCATGTCTCCAACCACTCGCAGTCTCCTTCTACTCTATCCATTAACTTAACTCTTTTACTGCTCTAACTTTGTCGCCTCCACTGTAACATAACTTTGTCTTCGCATGCAAAACATTTCCCCTTAGCGTCCATCTCACCATTCTCACACCCCTCCCCAGGATGCCTTTCTCTGAGTTTCTGAAGCTATTCTCCGTTTTGGAGATCTGCAACCTCACCCCAGATGACCTTTATGAGGCTGATGTCAGAACGTGGCACACAGCAATGTATGAGGGTAGTTGGCGTAGAGGCAGCACTGCTGGAGGCTGCAAGGACAACCCAGGTGAGATGGTACAAACACAGCACTGCATGAGACACGGCACTGCTTGAGACACGGCACTGCATGAGACACGGCACCGCATGAGACACGGCACTGCTTGAGACACGGCACTGCATGAGACACGGCACTGCATGAGACACTCTTTATATCTTTATGGAATCGTTGGGTCATACTAGTAATATACAGGGAGTGCAGAATTATTAGGCAAATGAGTATTTTGACCACATCATCCTCTTTATGCATGTTGTCTTACTCCAAGCTGTATAGGCTCGAAAGCCTACTACCAATTAAGCATATTAGGTGATGTGCATCTCTGTAATGAGAAGGGGTGTGGTCTAATGACATCAACACCCTATATCAGGTGTGCATAATTATTAGGCAACTTCCTTTCCTTTGGCAAAATGGGTCAAAAGAAGAACTTGACAGGCTCAGAAAAGTCAAAAATAGTGAGATATCTTGCAGAGGGATGCAGCACTCTTAAAATTGCAAAGCTTCTGAAGCGTGATCATCGAACAATCAAGCGTTTCATTCAAAATAGTCAACAGGGTCGCAAGAAGCGTGTGGAAAAACCAAGGCGCAAAATAACTGCCCATGAACTGAGAAAAGTCAAGCGTGCAGCTGCCACGATGCCACTTGCCACCAGTTTGGCCATATTTCAGAGCTGCAACATCACTGGAGTGCCCAAAAGCACAAGGTGTGCAATACTCAGAGACATGGCCAAGGTAAGAAAGGCTGAAAGACGACCACCACTGAACAAGACACACAAGCTGAAACGTCAAGACTGGGCCAAGAAATATCTCAAGACTGATTTTTCTAAGGTTTTATGGACTGATGAAATGAGAGTGAGTCTTGATGGGCCAGATGGATGGGCCCGTGGCTGGATTGGTAAAGGGCAGGGAGCTCCAGTCCGACTCAGACGCCAGCAAGGTGGAGGTGGAGTACTGGTTTGGGCTGGTATCATCAAAGATGAGCTTGTGGGGCCTTTTCGGGTTGAGGATGGAGTCAAGCTCAACTCCCAGTCCTACTGCCAGTTCCTGGAAGACACCTTCTTCAAGCAGTGGTACAGGAAGAAGTCTGCATCCTTCAAGAAAAACATGATTTTCATGCAGGACAATGCTCCATCACACGCGTCCAAGTACTCCACAGCGTGGCTGGCAAGAAAGGGTATAAAAGAAAAAAATCTAATGACATGGCCTCCTTGTTCACCTGATCTGAACCCCATTGAGAACCTGTGGTCCATCATCAAATGTGAGATTTACAAGGAGGGAAAACAGTACACCTCTCTGAACAGTGTCTGGGAGGCTGTGGTTGCTGCTGCACGCAATGTTGATGGTGAACAGATCAAAACACTGACAGAATCCATGGATGGCAGGCTTTTGAGTGTCCTTGCAAAGAAAGGTGGCTATATTGGTCACTGATTTGTTTTTGTTTTGTTTTTGAATGTCAGAAATGTATATTTGTGAATGTTGAGATGTTATATTGGTTTCACTGGTAAAAATAAATAATTGAAATGGGTATATATTTGTTTTTTGTTAAGTTGCCTAATAATTATGCACAGTAATAGTCACCTGCACACACAGATATCCCCCTAAAATAGCTAAAACTAAAAACAAACTAAAAACTACTTCCAAAAATATTCAGCTTTGATATTAATGAGTTTTTTGGGTTCATTGAGAACATGGTTGTTGTTCAATATTAAAATTAATCCTCAAAAATACAACTTGCCTAATAATTCTGCACTCCCTGTATCATGACTGGTGTACCCCTCATCCATTCTCTACACAGACACCTTCTGGATGAACCCCCAATATAAGATCACGTTGCTAGAGGAGGATGGCGCCCAGATGCTCTCTACCGTTCTGGTGGCCATCATGCAGAAAAACATTAGGAGGGGCTACCAATTTGGAGAGAAAATGCATGAAATTGGCTTTGCCATATACGAGGTAAATCACTCCATGACTTTCTAATGGGCCACACAGGGACACAGCAAAGGTCGCAAATATGGGAGGAATTAAGCATTATTGATAAGAATATTTGCAAGTGGCTTTTATTAGAAAAATCAACATTAATGTTAGATAATGAATGTAGTTTTTTTAAGCAGAATTTACTTTTCAAGATCCTATGACTGTGTCTAATCTGAGCATGAAGAACATGCCATGTTTGTTAAATCAGAATAATCACAGAGGCTTTTACAGTTATATGCAAAAAATTAAACCGACTAGTCTTCCTACTAATCATTTTACTGTGAGTTTTAATTAATGACCAAGAATAAAATACCCCACCAGAAGAGGGGTTTATGAATCATTTCTATGTGAGTTAACTTACACTAATTTAGATTTAATTAATAACAACCAATTGCAATTACCCTTGTTTATAGTTAAAAAGTTTCCTTTAAATGGGGACACAGCAAAGGTCCCAGGCTGTAGAAGTCTGTCGGTCTCCTTAGAGCACAATCCTGGAAAAGGTCTAATAGATAAAATGCTTCTAAGGAAACACAAAGCAAAGTGCAGGTGAAACGATCGATATTGGGTGAAAAGAAAGCTCTAAACATGAGAGAACCTGGGAACATGATAGCAGATTTATAACCAACTTACCCCATGGATCCTGTCCGGTAGTACATATACACAGTAGGGCAGGGAATGTGTGATTTTGATTTGTTTTAGGCATTTGGCAGGTATTTAGTTGCCATCCAAGTGGTGTTTTTAACATATGTCATTCAATGTGAGATGAGGTGGGGGATTATAAAAGGTTCCCATTTGGTAGACATTTTTTCACCATCCAGTTCTATAGTAAGTGTCCATTTGAGATTCATTATGGAAACAAACCTTATCTGGATCGCTACATGTCATGGTGAAGAGGCATGTGTACCTCAAAGAAGCTGTGAGGTATACCATGTAGGGTCATCCAAAATGGGCAGGTCAAAGCAGAGAGGTCAGATGAATTGCGGTCTACTGGAGAAGGAAATGGCAAGCCACTACAGTATTTTTGCCATGAAAACCTTATGGATTTGCACAACCAGATACAAGATGCACCTGGGGAAGGTTCAGTCGGCCATCTCTATTAGTCCACTCTATGTGTTTCATTGTCAATAATTCTCAGCTGACACCAGATCCAAACACCATAAGGTGCGTTAACCATAATCGGACAAAAGGTTCCTCAGGCATACTGGCAGGATTAAAGAAAAAACTCATTAATTAGATGCTGTAATCTATATTTATAATTAGACACACATACAAGTTTTTCTATTAGTTTTTCTATTTCTATTTTCAAGTTAGCTTTTCTATTGGTGGTTATATTAAACTCTTTAATACTACACCATTGTGGCTTCCTCTTGATTTTTTCCCTTGTTTAATGGTGGGTGAATCAAACAAAGTAAGAAGAAAATGTTTTGACCCAAAGTGTTGCTCCATGAGATGTCTAAATAGAGCAGTATTGTTAGTTCTTATAAATATACGTGGATATACAGTGTTTACATTAACATTATGATATTTAAATATTTTCTATTTTTCTCTTAAGTGTTTATATCTGTAAAAGTCGTTATTTCTATTGTTCACAGTATAATCGATAAAGTTATTGGTATTTTGAATTATATACAGTTTGGCGGTGGACGTATAAATCACAGAGTGATTTTTTGGTGTTGATATATGGATGTCCACATTAACCCATTTTCACTAAAAGTGATCTGTTTACATGCATAGATATTTTTTTGTATGCCAAAAGTTACATTTATCGTATTATATGTAAGGTGCATGTTTAATGTTGCATGTTTAAGAAGTTCCCTTTATATGCCATTTTGGTTAGTGACATCAAAAAAATTATCCCATTCGACACGGTCAAATGCTTTTTTGGCATCTAGACTCAGTATTAGGACTAATACATTTTTTTATATTTAAATTTAATTGATATTCCTCAATTATTCCTAGCACTTTTCTGATATTTGTGGTCACTGATCTACCCTGTATGGTTCCAGTCTGATCTTCTCCCACCAAATCATTAATAACCAGTTGTAAAAAAATCACTAATATTTTAGTAAAGATCTTAATCCTTATCTAAGTTTAATAGTGAAATTGGTCTATAACTATCCATTTCTTCCTTATTCTTCCTGTTTTTTTCAGAAAATAGAAATATTTGCTTCACAAATCTCTTAGACATTTCAGTATTCCCCAACTAATTTTTTATTCATGAATCTTAACAAAATAGGAGATATTTGTTCTAGCATTACTATATAAAATAATTAGAATAACCATCCGGTCTGATAACTTCCCGTATCTCATTAATTGTAATAGGTTTTGGCATTTCTATTTCTTTTTAGAATCTTTCTTTTTTCTCATAATCTATTTTTCCTTTAGCATAGATTTTACAATAATTTTATAGAAAAAAAAATCCTTTATTTCATTTGTTTTACTGATTATTCATTTTTTAGATATATGATTAAAGCCTTTTTCTTATTTCAAAAGATTAGCAAGCATTTCAGATATTTTATTTCCACTTTAAAAAAATCTGCAATGTATATAATACTCAGACTTCTGAGCGTTAACCATTAAGTAATTATCTATCTCCTCTTTCACAATTTTAAATTTGATTTGATTTTGTAAATTGGGAAAGTTTCTCTAAGAAATATAAGATTGAGTAAGTTTTTGAGTAAGAACTTGCATTTTTTAGCACATTGTTTTCTCTGTCTATAATAATAACTAATAATATCTCCTCTAAGGACTACTTTGTCAGTGTCCCAAAATGTCCCAATAGTCTTAATATGTGCTTTATAGTGATTATAAAATTCTTCCCATTTATCTCTATTATAGATTTGAAATTCTGGATCTTTTAGTAATGTGTTGGGAAACCTCCAGTTTTCGAACTTTGTGATCATTGTGTGACAGTTTAATATTAATCATTATAGGTGCGTGATCTGATAAGACAATATTTACTATTTATGGATTTCCAATCTTATCTACAAATTTAGATACAATTAAAAAATAATCTATCCTGATAAAGATTTAAATTATTTACTATTTCTCTATTCTCTTTTCTTTTATTATGAGTAGTCATTTTCCTTTTATTAGAGATCTTTAGATGTCTTAGTTCTATCTTGATCTCCAAATGGAGCCATGTTAAAGTCTCCACCCATAACGATTGAATCATCATTTATAGAAGACTTTTTGCTTTTATCTCTTGGGAAAAATGTATTTGATGTTTGTTTGGAGAGTAAAGATTGCGTAAAGAGAATTGTTCTTGATCTATCCATAACCATATTATAATATAACGTCCCTCTTTATCAAGATTAATGATTTTATATTTATAATTGAATCCCTTTTTAAAAAGAATAGCAACTCCTTGTTTCTTTTTCTCATATTTAATAAATATAACTTCTTGCACCCATTCTCTGGCTAGTTTTTTTATGTTTTTTAATATTAAGGTGTGTTTCTTGTAAAAAACAATATCTGATTCTATATTTTTTAAGTGCTTCAAAATAGCCTTTCTTTTTATCAGCAAATGTAGACACCCCAGGAGGTTATTCTAACATTCTGAATTCTCTCACTATTCTTTTCTATACTTTCCTCTTTTCCTTTCCTTCCTTACCCTTTAATTTGACCTTGGAAAAAGAAGAGAACAGAGGGGAAAAAATGTGCCTCTCCCCCTCTTCCTCCCCCAGCATCCCCCTCACCACTATTCTTATTATTATTTATTTCTTCCCTGAAATTGTCCAAAGCAAGAAAAATTTCCATAGATATACATTCTGATATTTGCAGACTTATTTAATTCCTTATCTTTCCTCTCTGAGGAACCTAAGTGCCTCTGCAGCTTTTTCAAAGAATGTGTTCCTTTAGAGGATTCTAATCATAGCTTAGCTGGATAAAGCAATGTAAATCTTCTACCTTTTTGAAAAAGTTGGTTGCAACACATTGAAAATTCTCTACTCTTGCGAACCACTTCTACTGAATCGTCATTATATAGTCGCAGGGTAGAGCCTTCATATGATAAACTTTTCAGTTTTCTAAATTCTTGCAGTATTTGTTGTTTTTCTTGAAAATTAAGAAATCTTATTATTTCTGTTCTTTAGAAACTGAGCCTTGGAATTGTTTTCTCTGATCCGATTCTATGGGCTCTATCAATAACAACTGATGGTCTATTCGGACTCATGTTGACCATGACTCCCATTTAATTACAAGCCTGTAATTACCTTCATACAGCCTGTATGTCTGCGGGTTAGAAATGTTGTTACAATTACAGATGTATTGAATTGACTCAAGCCTGTAATTACATGCTCACAGATGTGACAATATGGAGGTAGGGGCTATTACTGCCCAGGGCCACCTACTATGTACTACAGGTTAACTTCCCACAAGCACTGTTTGGATTCTTGGAAATCTCAGCACCAGCACCCTGATATCTGGCTTCTGTATCAGTCAGAGTCTCTCCATCAGTAATCAGCACTTCCAGGAGTCTCAGTAACCTTCCTGTGGTAGTGACCAGGACAAGTTACTTGTAGGGTGGAGATAGGATCAGTATCGTAGCCACAGGAGCAAATAAAAAAACATACCATTCTATATGTCTCAACAGTAAACTGATTTATTTTTGGAAAGTCATCAATATTTATAGGGGTTAGATACAAACACAACGGTATACCATCTAGGGAGCGGAGTAAAAAGAACTTCCCCACCGGCACAATCTCCTTAGGGTGAGTTGTCAAGGCAGGGTTGCGGGAAAAAAGAGCCGGACTCAGGATTAGGGTCTCTGGATGGAGACCCTTTCCTGGCTGAGGCTCACCCGGAATAGCAGACTTTGCTTGGGTCGGTACCTCCAAAGGTTGAGTCTCCATAAGGGCTGGTAAGGTTGGGACCACCTCTGCAGCTAGGGTATGTTGTGTCAGGTCCTCTGGTACCGTGGGCTGCTTGCCTATATCCTTTAACTCTGGGGCTGCCTGGACTGAAGGGATCCCCATCAGCCCTGCTGGCAACTCCAGGTACCTTCTGGTTTCCTTCCTCCACCTTATAGGGTGTAGTCAACAGTACATTTCCTCTGCCAGTGTATCCTCTGCTAGCTCAGCTGGGGAAACATGGCGTAACTCCAAGTACTTGAGCCAGGTCCCAAGTACCACCTCCTCAAGCAGTTCTTCATACTCTTTTTCCAAATCCATTTCTTCTGTCTACTTCCATTACCTTTTGGTGTCATGCCAATAGGATTTCCCAGTGCTCTGCGGTTCCAAGGCCACACTGGATCTCCCTGTAGCACATACAGGAGCCCCTTCACCAGTCCAAGCCTGTAGTAGGAGGGCCATTGTGATACAGTAGCCAGAAGCATCCGGTCCTCACGCTGACCTTTAAGTCAAGCTCCATTCACAGCAGGTCCTGCTAGCTCCTCACCCTGCTGAAGCCTCAGGGAAGCCATCCACTGATTCAGAAGAGCTGTTCCCCGATAGCATTCTGTGGCAAGCCTTTTCCATCGCCGCTCCCTCATACTGGTGATCAGGCTACTTTTCTCCTGGATCACCTCCAACTTGCAGTTAACCATGCGGCCAAACATTTCATCAAACCAGTAACCGTCTCCCTTGGGCTTGTAGGTCTGGATAAATCGCTGATAGGTTTCTTCATTCCCGCCAAGCCGCCGAAAAAACTGGACTTCAATCTTGCATAGGTCATAATATGCTGCTGGTTACAGCACCAAGGTCCCACTACTCCCAACCAGTTGTGACGATCCGGGGGTAGGGGCTATTACTGCCTAGAGCCATCTGCTATAGACTACAGGCTAACTACCCACAAGGACCGTTGGGTTCTTGGAAATCCCTGATATCTGGCTTCTGTATCAGTTGGAGTCTCTCCATCAGGAATCAGCACTTCCCGGAGTCTCAGTAACCTTCCTGTGATAGTGAACAGGACAAGTTACTTGCAGGGTGGAGATAGGATCAGTATCGTAGCCACCGGGAGCAAATAAGAGAACATACCATTTCTATATGTCTTAGCAGTGAAGATACAGAGGGGAGTGGCAGGCAAACACAGGAGATTGACTCCACATGGGGTCTAATAGTCTGGCATCTTGACATCCTGTCTGGCACATGTGAACAATAGGCCAACCTCCAAGTCCAGTGGCTGGAGCTAAGCAGTCCGCAGTGATTTTGAGCTGTAACTCACAAATGGATTGCCAGTAGAAAAATGTAGCCAATAAAAAATATCAGTAACATTTACTGCTCCATTACAGGCTCATATAATTGCAATTTTGACAATTTAAGAGGGGCCCAATTTAGGCAATTCAACTGAAGCAAAATATATTAAAATTATTGCTGTCAACAGATTTCGGTAAACCAACAATTCTCAAGTTGTTCCGTATCTTCTAGATTAAACTGTAAAGTTTCATTTTGTTCTAATGAATATTGTATTTGTTTCTCTTGTTCTACCATCCTATCTTCTGTATTTGATATTCTTTGTTCTGTTTGAGCTATTCTTTGATTCATCATTTTAAATTCTTCCTGAAAAGAATCAACCCCTCTCTGCAGATTCTCTGTTAGTGGCATAAACATTGAAATTTGTTGTCCAAAAGATTTTGATCTCTTATATTTTCAGAAGTCATATCTAATGACAAATCCAGTTGTTTAGTCTCTTTTTGTTCTTTCAATTCTTTATTATGTTTTTGAAGATCATTTCTATTGTTTCCAGACCCTGTCTTTTATCCAACATTAGGTGATCTTTTTGTCTATTTATCCATTAATTAAATGATCCTCATTTCTTGGTATAGAAATAAGCGATATAATTCAGCAAAGAGAGATTTACCTTCCTTTCCAAGAGAACATGACTTTACACTTCTTTAAACAATTGGGGACTCACTGGGCTTCTCTCACCAGCCTAATGAATGAGTCTCTATCTTCATTTTAGAAGGGAAATAACATTTTCAGCTCTATGCTAAATATTTTACAGACCTGTGTTTTGGACCAAAAAATAGATATCAAGCAGACCTCTTTCAACAGCCTGATGAATGTCCACCTCTGATATCACAAGTCATATTCTCTTAGTCAATTTAATCCTCTCAGAGAATTACACGTTCACAGTTAATCTTAATATACAATAAGTAAAAATTGTTATCACTATTATACCAAAAGCCATCCTCCAATTAACAACCACATTTTCAGTAATCAATTATCTTCATTTCATTTCCATCTCGGTCATTCTCCTTCATTGGCTTTTCAAAGCTTTGCTATGAATCTTAAAACGTAAAATTAGTTTGTGTGTATTTGCATTGTGGTCTTCTCAGCTCCGTAAATTTTCCTGTTGATAATAGGTCCGTGAAATTAGGCCTCTCTCACCGGTTCTTTGGAATTTTACAGTTCAGTCATAAGGATCCCAGAAGAAAATCACAAAATATTTAATTCCCATACCATGAGCCTCATTCAGTTGAGCTTACGAGAGATCCGGGCTTCAGAAATGTAGCCCGCAAGTTATTTTGCTATTCAATTGGCATCTTTTAGGGCAATCCTTATCGAGTTATGGACTCCGGCCTCTGATTCACTGCGATGTTTCACATCGGAAGCTAATGCCCCTCTAAGCCTTTGATCTTTCATAGCCACAAAAGTTGTGAACGCTAAAATAGGAAATCGCTATACAATTGCTCTGATTCCCCCTCGCTAAGCATGCCGTCAAGGCCGCAAATGGCCACAAGTTACGGGCACCAAGGAGGACTCGCAAAGGGCTTAATTACATGTCCGGAGCACTTTAAAAGCAAATATAAAATCAAAAAGGGAAAGTGATGTTAGGTCTTAGAATTAATAGCACTACATTCTCAAGCTTGCAAATCGACCCCCAAAAATATTTTATTTCATGTGTAATTTCCCTGTTATATTGATCCTGGCAATCAATGTGTTAATACATATAATGGAACTCGCATGTAATAGAATATCATATTTACGTTTTCTTCAATATTGCATTTTATCAGGAATGTGGGACCGATCGTAACTCGTAATTGAAGCCCGTAGGACTTTGAAATCCAACCTTTATTTTTCAAAGTTGTAATGATGACGATCTCTGTTTCCATTGGCTGTTTCTAATCGGGAGTTACGGCCTTGCTTGATTGATCATTTTCAAGCCCGCAAATGCTACATTCGATAGCATGGTTTGCGATGTGCGCTATCGGGCCGGGACTTGCGGGCTCGACCAATTGAATAGCACCAAAAGTTGCGCATGCTAGAGGCCCGCAGATTTACAGCCGACATCCCGCGACTTGCGGGCCTGCAATTAAATAAGGCTCCATGTCTTTAAGCTGTAATTTATTGTCTGCAATTTAAGATTGGCTTCTTTCATCTGCTCTTTATGTTTATGATCAATCAGGGGCTGTAGGAAAAGGCCTCAGGCAGTTTCCCAGGTTCTGTGTCTGTCGAGCCTCTCGGCTTTGCCGGCTCTGTGCCTCCTTCTTTGGGAGGGCAGAGAGTTTAAAAGGCTCAAAAGAATCTCAGCCTGGTTAGCCTGCCTTGCGCTCCGTCTCTGTTCTCGCCAAACAGGAGCAGGATCTGGTGCCGCCGACCAATGCTCCCAACGCTCTCAATGCTCTCACATCTTGGTCACCTGTTGGCACACAGACGTCATTACAATGAGTAGGAGGAAAGTTGGCTTAGGGGAGGTGAGGGGATTTGGGGTGTATTCACTTTTAGTGGCCGACCAGTAGCCACATTAAATTCCAAGCTCGTATGGGCAACGTGAGACCCGCAATGGCTGCGAGCTTGAAAAGTTGTGGATTTTCAATGCTATTACATTAGAACATGCTAAGAGTTACGGGCTTGAGAGGCAAACCCATAAACCATTTTTCGCTCGTTGGATGTGCGGCAGTGAACGCGATCAATTAGTCAAACTCGTATTTACGAGTTGAGATGAAGCCAATGGAAACAGTGATCGTCATCATTACGTCACTGAAAAATGGAGTGTGGATTTCAAAGACTTACGTGCTTCAATTACGAGTTTCGATCGGACCCACATTCCAGATATAATGCAATATTGATAAAGCGTAAATATGATATTTTATTACATGAGAGTTCCATTATATGCATTAACACATTGATTGCCGTGATCGATATAACAAGGAAAATAAACATGAAATAAAGTATTTTTCTGCACCGATTTGCAAGCTTGAGAATTTCCCTTTTAATGAAAGTACAGTAGTGTGTGTGTATGTACATTTAGAGTGCTATGGATTGGACTTTACCCCCCTTGCGCGTCCTCTCCAGCACTCGTTGGCTTCTTGGCTTCATTTGCTAGTTACGGGGTTGAACGCCAGTTATTTTGATGCAATTTAATAGCTCAATTTTAACATAGCGGTTACGGGCTTGACAGATCAAAGGATTTGCAATCTCGCATGTCACATTCTCACGTCCCATAGGGGTTTCTCGTTCCTACCCCGCAGGTCGGCGGCGGGCTGGTTTAAGAGGTGAATTTAATAGCAATAAGTCTTGCGAGCTATGTTATGAGCTACGTTTTTACATGTTAGGGGGATTTAATGTGGCTACAGGACTTTCATAATATTTGCTAACAATTTGGGCTCCCTATTAGATTGCACCCCTTCTGGATTATTGAATTAACATTGTGAAAGAGCATGTGTAATTTAGTGAAGCTGTGAGCTATACCATGTAGGGTCACATAGCAGAGAGGTCAGACAAATTGCGGTCCACTGGAGAAGGCACTAGCAACCCACTTGAGTATCTTTACCATGAAAACCCTATGGAATGGCACAAGATGTGCATGGTGCGCTGCTGTCCATGGGATCACAGATAGTTGGACTCGACTTAATGAATTGACAAACAAAATTAGATTTAATGCTTACCAGGAACAATGACTAATATCAAGTATTTCCTAATTGGAGGCTTAACCACAAGACAAAGCTTCAAAGGGCTATCACTTGCAAAGCACTTGACATCACTTGACCCTTGTCTATTGAAAAAAAAGTGTTTCAATTGCTGTTTCAATACTTGATGGCTTAATTGGTCCGGGGAACCTCTGATAGAAGTCTCTGGAGCCTGCTTTACTGCTTACCTAGCCTGGTATTTGGACTGAGAGTGAACTAGATATCTCGGTTGGCTACTGGAAGTGCCTGCTGGTGACCCTTAAAATGGTACAAAAACCCAAAATGTTTTTATTAGCCCAATGCATTAGTTACACCCCAAAAACAATCATTCTTAAAATGAAAAATTGATCCAGAGCCCTCCTGGCTCAAATGATCTGGTGGAAAGTGGTGTTAGGGGTGCAGAGCATAAAGCCAGGGACTGGGGAAAAACATCACAGAACACAACAAGTCAATAAGTGATATAGTATTTCATAAGGTCCTTAATGGCTTTATAATAACCCTTCGATCTATCTGACGACGTGACTAGTGTCCATCAGGGTCCAGTAGCCAGAACCCGAGAGTGCCATAGTCCTGGGTTGTGACAGAGTATACATATAGGATACTTTGTCAATGTTCCTCTGCCACATATTACCATCCCTTTAATGTATCTGGCAACTGGTAAACAAATACTGATTAACTATAAATAATATAGTAATAAATACAACTATCTGATAACTGGAGGGATGAGCTAAACACTCTCAGAGTGAACTACCATAGAACTACTATTAAGGTTAGTTTGTCTTCGGATCTATTGTCTTGTTCTTGCTTAAAGAAAATGATCCTTAGGGCTTAGTCTCATTAAGGGTGATACAGGGCTCCAGACATGGATTACTTTCTCACAGTGACCTACTGATGAGGCCAAGCTAAGGTCACAATGCACTTCTGCTGTTAGCTGTTTCTCCTGTTCAGAGTAGAATTGCCTGGTATTTCGGGGCTGGGTCACTCTAGTGAGTGGGACCAGACTGATATACTACAGGATATTTCTCCCTGTGACGAGCAAAGTGGCTAAGAGAGGCCGCTCTCAGAGTGGGTTATCATGTCCATGGAACTAACCTATTAAGGTTAGTTCATTCTCCGACAGTGCATCTCTATTTTTGTTGTTGCTTTATTTATTTATTTGTACTGTAAACAGATGTAGAACGATATGTTACAGGACTGAGTGCTTTGTTACACATAATGTATCTGACTGTCCGTCTGTCTCTTGTCCCTTGCAGATTCCTGAGGAGGTACGTGTTCACATGGATCATTTTTGACTCTTCTTCTACCACATCAAGATGGGGGCAGTAGTTTATGGGTCAGCTGACTCTTTCTCCTATCTATTTAGGGTTAAATAACCCTAAAAAATACAAAAAAAAGTGTGTGATCTTTGCTTTATTGATTGAATCTACATGTGCAAAGACGTTTATAATGTAATGTTTTTTAGTGGAGCCTTTGGAGACCTCTTCTATGAATGAGAGGACAATAGTAAGATAAGTTCTCCTATTACTTGAGTTGGAGAAAATAACTATTTTATAAGTGGAAGGAGTCAGAAACTCTTCTGATGGGTGGGGTCAGAAAGTGGGGAGACAGCCAGAGAGAGAGTTCTCTACTCTTAGTGTGAGGTGTCAACCAAGACTTCTTCAGTTAGAGGGCTAGTCCAAGACGTCTCCTGCTTTGGAGGGGGAAACCAATCTTTGAATGGGAGAGGGATCAAAAACCTTTTACTTAATATGGGACTTTTATCCGGGAAGGGCTCACTATTCTTTATATTTCCTTGTTCCTCTGCAGTTTAAGGGTCTTCAGAACACTCACATGAAGAAGGATTTCTTCCAGACAAATGAGTCATGTACCGAAAACTACAGGAAACTCCATGAAGTAACAGAACGAATCTGTCTACCACACGGGGAATATATAATTGTACCCTCGACCAGGAGCCCTGATTTGAATGCAGACTTTGTGCTGCGAATTTTCACTGAGAAGCAATCTGACTTAATGTGAGTGCCGAGGGTTCGAATCCCCATGAAGGATGGAAGGAATAAAACAATACAACTCAATATTTTGTACATTCTCACCTATAAACAGTATTTTGTTACCTTTTCAAGTAATCAGAACTCTATAGCAAAAGGACTAACATTTCCTTTGCCTTGATGTACATAATACACTTTATGAGTGCTCAATGTCAGGCTGAAGCAGCAAAGACCAGGCAGATAATCTGTAGAAAATGGGAACACAGTATCATATTACCATTTTACTGATACTTTATAAAGTCTCAATGTGCTAGGATCAGATTCTAAAGGGACACATTAAAAGTTCCAAATATAATACAATTGTAAATGTAAAACTTTGGGCAATAAGGAGTACATTTTCTTACACTAAACATAAATCAAATTTGGTAATTATTTTCTGTCAATCAACATTCCTGATGCTCCTTCTTATTAGCGCTTATTAATGATACCTCTATGGGAGGTAAAAAAGTCTAAAAAGGAAAAAGAAAAACCCAGCAATTACGGTTATATGTGCAGACCCCATGGGGGAATACCTAGCCATCATAGTAATGATTTCACTCCAGCAGAAAGATAAAAGCAAGGACAAGGGGATTATAAAGGCTGATTGACAAAGCGATTGCCAAAGTGAAGCCGCAGATGAGAAAGGAATGGGGAGATGGATAAGTTAAGTAGAAACATTTAAAATGGATTGGGAGAGTTGAGCGAGGGATTAAGAGGGAGCGCCATGTCGTTCATGGTGAGATCACAATATGCAACTCATTTAAATACTTCACTGACTTGCTATATATAAGAAATGTGATAG
Organism: Discoglossus pictus; assembly: GCA_027410445.1. Lineage (NCBI taxonomy): Eukaryota > Metazoa > Chordata > Amphibia > Anura > Alytidae > Discoglossus > Discoglossus pictus. The sequence continues at coordinate 4,169,908 of CM050165.1, read as the reverse complement.
TGGTGGTCACTTACCAGTCTGAGAGGTGTGAAGAAGACCCACAGTCACATAATACCAACTAAATCATGTGTAATTATATTCCTTGTTAGTTGGTCTTGGACTTCTACCTTTGTGAGGATAGAGACTCCAGGGCTTGTTCATGGGGATAAGAGAGGTTGGATGACTGACTAACTCTTATTGTATGTTTGCAGAGAGCTGGATGAAGAAGTGTCGGCTGATCTACCTGATGAGGTTGGTGAAGATCATGTATGTAAATGGACCATCACCATGGGGAGGTGGGTAAGGTGTCAGCCATAACAAGGGAACTTGATCCATACATGAATCAGTTTCCAATATTTTGGAGGGGGAACATAACTATGGCCAGGATGATTACTGCAGCCATGAAGAAGGACAACAATAATGGAGTGCAAATTATCCCTCTGACCAGGGATTATTAGGTATGATGGGTAACCAAAGATGGGGTAGAACTTGTCAACATCTAGACTGTTAACCCTCCTCAGATGTACTTGTTATTAATAATACCTAGTAAATACCACCCAATTTGCTAATTTCATTCTTAAGTATCTGAGTGCGCATTGGGTATCGATGGCTGGTACCACTACCCCCTTCTCATGTGTACTCCATATATAAGTACAGCTGATGTAATATGGTGATATCTTAATTTGTTTATTTAAATCCTTATCCAAGATAGGAAAGAATAGATGAGAATATTTATAGGATACACAAGACACAGATTTTACTGTTATTTCCCTCCTTAAGCATATAACCACGTTGTGTCACTCTGTAGGTGACTCTCACTGAAGAAGATGTTGAAGATTCCTTCAAGAAGACGTTTCAGGAGCTGTCAGGAGAGGTACGCTTTGGGTGTATATGGACACTTCCAGTATATCATGTAATTTAGAAGAATCTAAAAAGTAGAGAGTCAAAGAAACTCCTAGTGTGAGGAATAAAACAAGGAACCAAAAACTTCCTAGATCCTAATATTGATTCTGTTTGATTTACAAGGTATCAATGAAACTAATCTTGGTCAGTATCAGTATCAAAGTAACCCCCCCCCCCCACACACACACACACTTGACAAGTTTAATTAACAAATTCATAGAAGAAAGCTCACATGCAGCAATGGCTGAGCCCAGGATACCATATTATAGGTAATACACAAAAAAGTGGCTTTTTAAAACATTTTACCCAATATCCTGAGCTTCAAAAGAGTATACTATACAAATGATACTCAGTGGTCTCACTGCTTCTCATGTCCCCCCATAGGAAGACAATAGCCAATTTGGTTAGCCTATTCTTTTTGCCTAATATTGTAATTTATTTTATGAAATCTTCTAGCTCTACAATATCTTTTCTCAGAAGTTGTAACAAACCTTGCCCTCCATATTCCAAGTGAGGAGTTACAAGGGGGGTATACAGTGGCTGAATCATAGAATAATACATCCCATGAACCTCTACCATTTGTGAAGCATGCTTTCTTGTGTTCTTGGTTATCCATAAGCACTCTTATGTCTTTTCCTGCTCATATATTTATATGTATGTAATTCATCAGGGTCTCTTTTTTTAAATTGGAAAAAATCTCTACAAATATTAACATGAAATCCGTCATTTTAGTGATTAGATTCTTGTTAATGATAAGCATCTCACTGATCTGACCTAAACCTGTGTCATGTCCTGTCCTATTGTCCACCCCTCGCAGGACATGGAGATCAGTGTGTTTGAGCTCAAGACCGTCCTCGACAAAGAGATCACAAAAAGTAAGTGTACCCTCTCTATTCCACTTCCGATGACAGAAGGGGACTGGAATACTAACCCCATCTTGGTTGACTCTTGCATCACTTGGATCGCACTATAGAAGCTTTTCTTCCAATGTTTATCTTTCTCACCACAGAGAAGAGAATGTGTCCCACCAGAGTAACACAAGGAAGCTGTGACCCATGAGACGAGTCTGCGATCACTGTCATTACCATATTAGTTCTATATCTCATTGCACGTTTTTTTCTGTCCACCTTTGAGTGACAGAGCCCCCTCCCAGGGCTCAGTGGCAGGCCAAGTGAATTCTTCCTGTGACCCAATAAACTCACAGATTACGGTTGGTTTACCCAAATACTGCAAACTGACTTGCTGTCACAGCTAAGGAAAGCACATGTAACTAGGACTTTAATACAACTTAAGTACTACAGTGCATAATTAGAGACAAATTACAGAGGGCAACTGTCATGACACAACTTTCTATTAGACTAGTAGATGCTTTAAAGGACCACTGAAGTCATCCAAACAGCTCATTAGACAGAGCAGTGAAAATAGTGCAAAAATGCACAGATTTTTAAATGATGCCTTTTCACATATATATTGTTGTTTATATTGACTTCTGATGCTCTTTGTAGACACCCTCAAGTGTCCTGCATTAGTAATGAGAAGGGGTGTGTAGCAGCTGTAGCCAATAGGCTGCATACTGTGTAGTACATTGGAGTATATGTAGCTGGCTGTGACTAACAGCTCTGACAGTTATTCCCTCCCTGCATGTCATTGCCGGAGGGACAGAATGTTTGCAGTGTCTTACAGGATGTTGTGTCCTGCTTACAAACACACATACTCATCTTGCTGTATATCTTCCTACCTGTGTCCTATACAACAACTTTTGCTGCAGGTACGTTGTAAGTGGAATGTATTGAATAGAACAAATCTTGTATGTGCCTTTCCACAGCACTAGCCATTTGCAGACCTTCACAGGTCAATGGGGAAACTGTACTCAGATTTCAGATTGTTGTGTAGGACACATGTAGAACTGACAGAACAAGATTGAATAGTTGGGGGTATGTTTTGGGCATGAGGAAATCTATCTATCTATCTATCTATCTATCTATCTATCTATCTATCTATCTATCTATCTATCTATCTATGTGTCTGTTTATCTATCTATATATCTATCTTTCTATCTATCTATCTGTCTATCTATCTATCTATCTATCTATCACTCTATCTATATATCTATCTATCTATCACTCTATCTATCTATCTATCTATCTATCTATCTATCTATCTATCTATCTATCTATCTACAGTATCTATCTATCTATCTATCTATCTATCTATCTATCTATCTATCTATCTATCTATCTATCTATCTATCTATCTATCCTGTAGTACAATGGTTGCTGTGGTCTGAGCAGTAACTGTAATAATACACATAAAGCGAACAGAACAGAAAGGCAGAAAATACATCCCCATCCTGATTGGCTAATGAGCAGGGCCCCAATAAAATAGCATTGAGGGAGCAGGAGGGAGGACTGGAAGCAATAGAAACACTAAAGCTTTAGAATAAGACAACTCTGCTAAAAAAACTTTAATTTCAAAAGTTCAAAAACTATTTCCACATATTTTATTGAGATGTTAATGATGCTGAGCAATCTCCACTCACTTGGTGACCCTTTAAGTTACAATGGTTTCATTTTGTTTTATATTTCCCAGACAAAGAACTGAAGATGGACGGTTTCAGCATGGAGTCCTGTCGCCAGATGGTCAATCTTATGGATGTATCCATTCTTAGTTCTCACCGGGTGGTACAGTCCAGAGAGCACTACATTTGAGGCATATTCAGGAATATTTGAAGGTCTTTTCTCACAAAATACATAGTGAGAGCCGGTATTTGGCCCAGCTCTAACCACCTTTGAAGAGGTCCACTTCATTTGTACATTTAAGAAAACGGTGGCATGGCCCAGTTGTGTTTTCAACTGATGAATACCAAATGATACCGCCTACCTGATCTTGCCTATCTGTACTGCCAATCTCTTTGCACAGTATAGGCCAGTTATTCTTCCTACTTACATATTTACAAAAGAACTGTGAATAGATCATTTGTAATTCATACAATTTCTATAATAGGCTGGTCTGTTTTTATAAAAGTACAATTTGGAGTTTGGCCATTCACAATAGACCATATCCTTTTTTTTTGTGTTATTATAATAGTTTTGGGATTCCCATTTGCCAATGGTTGCACATATTTATCCCACTTTCTATTCTATGTAATACAGTATGTTTTAGAGTGACCCTTAACCAAGTGACTGGCAGAATGATGGCAGTGGCATGCTGGGTATCGTGGAATATCATATCCTGTGGAACAAGATCCAAAAGTGGCTGGTAAGGAATGGAAATAGTGTAGACACTTTCACTGCTAAACATCCTAATGGGCATTGTTCTGGGCTCATGTACCCATCGTGTGTCTATTATGCAGCACGCTTGCTTTTACCAAGAGGGGAACATGGGTATTACATGTATTAGTGCTCATGGCAGACACCATGATGTCAGGTAGTACAACAATACTGATTGCCTGATTATTTCTGAAAAAAAACACATTGGTTGCAGTGGGTGATGTATTTGGAACATCAACTGAAACCTTATCCTTAGATGACGTACAGAGCTCCCCAAACTCTAAATCTACATGGTTGAACAAGGAAACGATGAAACCCTAAAACACACTCCTCTCAGCAAACCGACAGCACCCAGCATTTTACTTCCCCAATCCCAAATCCACTATGGACTCTCTTCACCCTGTAACTGCGAATGAAGTCTCAAGTCTACTATCTTGCCTTGTCCACATGATCCTACTCCATCACAGCTGATCCCTCCCCTCTCCCACACATCTATTCAACCTTTCCCAGGAAATTCACAATTTTCATCATTTTTAAAACATGAGATAATTAAGAATTCCTCCTTCTCAGCCTCTTCATCTAACTATTACCCTGCCTTTCTAATTACCCTGGTTTCAAAACTCCTTGAGTAAATCGTCTACAAATGCCTTATCCAATTTATTTCCTCCAACTCCCACCTCAACACTTTCCACAGAGAGAGCTCTCACAAAGTCACTAATGACCTGCTCGCCTCCAAAGTCAAAGGATCACTTCTCTTTTCTAATTGTCCTGTATCTCTCTGCTACCTTTGACACAGTTGACTACTTTCTTCTAATCCAAATTTTCTGCTCCTTGGCATCTGTGTCACAGCTCTCTCGTGGCTCACATCATCACCTAGAACATTTAGAGCCTGAGCCCGGCTCATAAGTGAGTCCGTAAGTTAATGTGCTATTCAGTTGGCAGACAGTTTACGGGTTACAGGCTTGAAAACTTTGCAATGGTTAAACCAGGAACTTACAGCCTCCCAAAGCCTTTGATCTTCCACTTTCGCAAGAGTTACGATGGCTAAAATCGCAAATCGCTGTTCAATTGCTTCAATTCCCCAAGGCCGCAAATGTTTTAACACCCGTAACGGCAAATGTAGGAGAAAATCGTATGAATGCTAGAGAGGACCCGCAAGGGAGTTCAACTCCTGTCTGCAGCAATGTAAGTGCAAATAACAAATCACTACTGCACTGTAAATAACGGGAAAAGCGATGATAGACATTAGAATTAATTGCACAACAGTCTCAAGCTTGCAAAAAGGCAGTAAAATAAATGTATTTTTATGTTTCATTTCGGGTTTATATCGATCTCAGGAATAAATGAGTTAATACATATCAGGACACCCATATGGACTAGAACAGTACTGGCATTCATTTTTATAATTTCATATTTTGCGGTTTTGCGAGTCCCATCGCATATCTGACCCCCAAACCTAATTGATTGACTTGTAACCTCCATGTTTTACTGACATAATGATGGCGGTCTCATTGTCTATTGGTTGTTTCGAAAAGGGAGGTTACGGTCTTGCTTGATTGATCATATTCCCGCCCTGAACTGCTACAGACGAGTGCATGGTTTACGAAGATGGATTTCGGACCGTAATTTGCGTGCTTGTTCAATTGAATAGCACCGGAATCGCAGATGAACGGGAGCCCCAGCACGTCTGCAGACATATGGCCTGTATCACGCAAGCTACAATCTACAGCTTGCAATTGAATCGGGCTCTTAGTGTCTCCTTCTCTGGCATCTCTACTTCGCCTCTCGCACTGACAGTTGAAGTACCCCAAGGATCAGTCTTAAGTCCCCTCCTCTTCTTCATCTATTCATCCTCTTTTGGTACCCTAATGAAATATTCTGGATTTCAGTATCATCTATATGTTGATGACACTCAAATCTACCTCTCAGATCTATCTCTCTCTATTCTAGCACAAGTTGCCAACTACCTGTCAAGCATATCCTCCTGGATGACCAGCCTTAGACTCAAACTCAACATGTCAAAGTTGGAGCTCCTAATCTTCCCCTCCCTTTATTAAATCTTGCACTCCTCAAATATCTCTCACTTCACTGCGAACAATAACATCATCACTCCCACCTGTCAGGCCCGTTGTCTTGGAGTACTACTGGAACCTCCACGCTCTTTCATTCCTCACATACATTCAATCACAAAATTGTGTCATTTTCATTTAATGTCATTTTCACAAAATTCTAATCCCGTCAGGACTACTGCATTTCACTCTTTGCTGGCCTCGGCCACATCTGTCTCCAATCTATAATGAACACCTCAGCTAGACTCATCTACCAAACTTAACGCTCAATGTCAGCAACATCTCTCTGTTAATCACTTCATTGGCTTCCCATAGTTTCCAGAATGATATGTAAAATCATGATCCTAACATATATAGAGCTCAACAACAGTGGAACCCCTTATATCTCTTGTCTTGTCTCAAAATACTCCCCAAACCATCCTCTCCACCTTCAGGACTTTTTTCTCTGCTGCCCTATCTCTTTGGAACTTGCCTCACTCCACTAGACTGTCCTACTGCCTCAAAACCATCAAATACTCACTAAAAATGCAGTTTATCACCTTCAGCCTTACTATGCACGTCACATCTATCACCCTCCTGTGTTACACACAAAACCTTTAGATTGTGAGTTTTAAATCTTGAAAGGTGCTTTAGGGAAAGGATTATGCACGCTAGACCTTACATTATAGCACTACACAATATGTTTGCGAGTTACAAAAAAGGATATTATTATTATTATTGTTATTATTAATATCAATAGTAATAATAATAATAATAATAATAATAATAATAAATAATCAATGAATGATTTTGAGTTGGTCTCTTTATGATATCAACTAAAACAATCAACTTTACAAGGAAACACAGAAACATAGGTATCAACAATATGTACATCAGCCACTCATCACATATGAACCACATGTTATAAGGATCCATCCTTCTATGGCCAGCTGTACGTGTTGATAGTCTGATCTGTCAACAAGATTGGAGTAAAAAGCAGCCATCTGTAAATCCGTAATTGTGGATCCTCATACCCTACTGAACATTATCTAATGCACAGTCACTTGTATCATGGTGCTCCATCTAATTCAGTTGTTGGTTTCCAGGACACCCCCAGCCACCACCTTACCTTGCTCGTTACATATCTCTCATGACATACTCCCACCCCTGATTACATGAACATTCCCATTATACATGCAGTGTATGGAAATCATTGACCTGCTTCATCACGCTCTGCTCATCTTTCTTTTCCAATCCTGGGATCCTTACTGTATATGAAACCAGCACAGAACAGACCATGCTTTATAACCAGCCCTCTATGTCCCACACAGACAGTTTTCCGTCAGTATGACCTGGACAATTCAGGAACCATGAACTCGTACGAGCTGCGTCTGGCCCTGGAAACTGCAGGTAAGGAACATGGGATGGAGTCTGAGGGAAACTGGTCAGGATGGAGAATAATGCCGTATTGGGATCTCTAAGGCTATGGTGCCTATTAAGGTCTCTCAGACTTTGATACAGTATTAGGACCTCTAGGGCTTCAATTGATGAATTGATGCAAAATTAAGATATCAGATTTAGATTTACATACACTAAACATGAACTTTGAACAATGGGTATTATGAAATATTTATTTATAAATTACAGAGTATGGTGATGAGGGGTTTATAGAAATATGTATAGTATGACTGACCATTCCAAATAAAAAAATAATAGCATAAAATAGAAATTGCAAAACATGTTTCAGAATCACCATGCTGTAAGGTTTATGAGGGAATAGGTTGGAAAATCAAACAACTTATAATGTTATCAAACTGCACCCAAAGGCAAGACCTTGTATAGAACCAAGTTTCCAATACCCAGACTAGGCCAACCTTAGCCCTCAGGTTCTGGCAGTGCCCAGTCTTTAAAGTTACTCTCCCCATATACTTTATACGTGTGATACAAGTGTTGCCAGATAACATTAGACATCATTTACTGAGTATAATAAAGAAGTTTCAATGTCCTCCATATACCAGTCTCTTTAACAACCCACAGTCCCCACAAGTAAAAAATAGTCTTTATGGGGGATCTGAAATGTAGCTTTTAGAATAGCTGATCCGCCAGGTGTAGTGGGTATAGATCCAGCGCGCTGGTGAGCCTGACAACGAGCATTTAGTCCTTCAGTTGTCAGCCTGTGACCACTTTGTGGTGTCTTCACAACTTGCATGTCACAAGTCTTTCAGGCCAGTGTAGTTTTAGGGTATCATGGGTTAGGATACTGCATGGGGGTCTCCCAGAATAGGATGTCACCCAGTGTTGGTATGATGTTTCTCAGTGTTTACTTGAGATCTCTTGGGTCTCTCATCTGTATTGGGCCTCCACAGGGTTCAAGCTGAATAACCAGATGATTCAGGTCCTCGTTACTCGGTACTCTGACCGTGACTTGGGAATCAACTTTGATAGCTTTGTGTGTTGCTTGGTGAAGCTGGAGGCCATGTTCAGTAAGTTATCTAATGTATTGTGCAATTTTACATAAAGCTGATACTATAGAGCAACCCATAAACTGTTACCTATGTACAGCAATCTCTAATCTGCAGATTATATACAGCACACTCTCATCTATAGATTACATACAGTACCTCCTTATCTGCATTTTTTTGCAGAACCCTCTTATCTGCAGGTTATGTATAGCAAACAATATATAGAGCTCACCCTGATATACAGTTTAAATAAATATACTCACTAGCACCATCTCAACCCTCCTTTCCAGGCTCAGTGAGCTGCTCCAGGAGTGCATAGATGTGGCAGGAAGTGAGTGAGGTTGCCACCGCAATATACAATGAGAATAAAAATAAAAATCAATATATTTATGTAAAGCTTAATAAATAAAATACTTTTGTTGGTGCTTCTCCTATCTTATTTACTCTTCCTTCTGTTTCTTCCCTTTTCTGCAGTACAATTTGCCCCCTTTTCTTTTAATTCCCACTTTGTATTTAAACTCCCACACTTACACTAAAACTGCAATTTTACTAGAAGTGTTCGCAAGCTCACAAGTTCACTCCTTCCCCTGTTTAAATGAGATTCTGACTACTCACCTGTACAGTAATCCGTACACACAGCGAAGAAACACCCTTTACTTGCCAGAAGTAAATCACAGTTGAAAACAGACCAACACAAGACCCACACTTATATGTAAGCTAACACAGGTGAAAACAATCCCCTCTCACCTGTACAGTAATCAGTGCACACAGCAAAGAAACAACCTTTAGTTTTCACCTTGAAATAGGGATAATTGGTGTATGGCTTACAATGAAAAACAAGGAATAAATATCCCATCCTGACATGCATCTTATATACAATGGCCTCCATATACAACCCACTCCCACTGTGATATACAACTCATGGATAACCCTCATTCACACACAGCACTCTCTGATACATGGCGTCATTCTTATTTCCCATTTAAAGGCTCACTGTGCTGCTGTATTTAAAATATGCTCAATTGAAAAATTACACTTAAAATAGGATAGATGTTTTAGATTGTCAAAGGAATAATACAGTCTCAAAGTGAAACCTCTCCATAGAGCACATCAGATCTTTGCTAAGATGACATGTCGTCTTCTTGTGTTTGTTTCTCAGGATTTTTCAAAGCCATGGACCAGGAGGGCAGCGACACGGTGACTATGAACGTGAAAGAGGTGAGTACAAGCCGTCCGGTGAGCAGAACATCTGTCCTATTTTGGACGTTGAGAGCTGAAGGAATTATTAATATTCTAATAGTCTTTATTTATAAAGTGACATTTTCTGTAGGTCTATTTACAAAGGTACAATAATGTAGAGTGGGCACAATGGGCACATTACAGAGGTAGAACAAACTCTAAGGTAAGTAGAAATACAAATACACTACAATAGGAAGCAGACAATGTGGTTACTGAGGTCTCTAGTCTGTAGGAGGTAATGTCGGGGTCTCAGACAGGAGGGTGACAACTGCATGATGGGAACGACCTAGGAAATATATGTCACCCACTGGAGGTGAGTGTGTATTGTAGATGTGTTATAGTTGTGTGTTCAGTTGTGTAGGGTATGCAGACTGTTAAAGTAGTAGGGGGTACGTTTATTTAAAGAGATTCATTTTCAGCATTTCTTTAAACCTTAAAGCAAGAAGATACTGACAGAATGATGCAAGTTTAAGTCCAATTAGAGAAAAGTCTTGAATTCTGGAGTGAGAAGAGGTAACAAGAGGAAGAAGAAAGAAGCAGACCAAGGGCATAGCAAAGAGGAGAGTTGGGGAGTATTTGGAGATGAAGTCAGTGATATAAGGGGGTGATATTAAGGGCTTTGTATGTTAGGGTCAGAGTTTTTTAGCTTTATTCTGGATGCTATGGGGACAAGTGGAGTTACTGGCCAACAAGTCCTGCAGATACTGATCTTTGATGGAGGTAGATGAGTCCACTACAATCCATCAAGAACAAATCTCCTAAAGACAAACCTGTGATATGGAGGCCAACAAGTTGTGCGCAGCAGTAGTCAAGTTAAGATACAATGGATTCAAATTTTAAATGTGTCTTGTGTAAGAAAGTAGCATATTCAGGGTATGGGTCTAGGTAAAGACAACATGATTTGGTTATTGATTGTATGTGAGAAGTGAAAGAGAAGACAATGGCACCCTAAGACAGCGGATCTAAAGGGCAGAAGTGGCAATGTCAACAGTGAGGGCTATATGAGGCATGAGAACTGTAGTAGAAGGGGATAAAGAGCTCAGTTTTTGAGATGTTGAGTTGATGGACAGACATCCAGAAGGATGGACAGTTGGTCATATGTGTTAGAGAAAAGATGAATAGGACTGGAGATGGAAGATAGATTGGAGAGCCATCAGCAGACTGATAATACTGAAATGTTTTGTAGATCAGGAGACTCTCTTCCTCCTGGGGAAGAAATCTATTAAGACAACAAATCCAGAAATACTTTGGGTCAAATGTCTTGAATGCCATATAATACTAAAAGTTTTTTAGCAGGTAGATAAGGGACAGGCTGGGTGTTATCAGTATGTGATAGGCTAACATGACCTGTCTGACATGTCTCCTTCTCTTACAGTGGCTAACTCTCACGATGTGTGGATAAGGACAGAGCGCCGCCTGTCTCGCACTGGATCACACGCCCCTCCATGCCCTCCACTGGACATCTCTTACAACCTTATTTTACTAGATCATCACACTCCTGATCCTTCAGAGCTCTGCTCAGGACTCAAAGTGTGAACATTATCATGTCTAAAATGAAAAATGAATTTGATTGTCTTAAAAAAGCAATATCAAGGGGAATATCCCTTTCTTAAAACTATATAGTTTGTTATGATTCCTGTTGTGTATATTTCTGAACACATGGAAAGCTATAAATATAAAGTATACAATCAAAATCACTAGTTTTATCAAAAACACCAAGGGAATACCCAATGGCTCGGTGTGTTTGGAGCGACAGATGGTTCTTGTCTTGTTTGTTGGGAATATAACATAATATATTCAATAAATAATTGAAACCAATAACTTCTCTTGTCTTTCCTTTAACTGGCTGTTAATTTTACCAGGGTGAAAAATGGGACACAAACTCTCCACCGCCATCTGAACTTATACCCTGCTGAGACATTTGAATATAAATGGATTCTGCTTGGACATATACAGTATATTTTCTACACTGATAATGGGAAACACTGGGCCCAATTCAAGCCCGCAACTCGATTATTGTAGGCAGTATGTCTGCGGGTGTGTTGCGTTTGACTTTGATTATGATGCAATTCAATTGCTTAAGCCCGTAAACTCCCATTTCAAATCAGCCAATAGAAATTGAGACCGTTATTATTACGACAGTAACACATGGAGGTTCCATGTCAATCAATTAGGTTCCGATATTAGATCAGACTCACAAACCCTCAAAATAAAGAATTATGAAAATGATTGCCAATACTGTTCTAGTCCATATGGGTGGCCCTATATGTATTAACTCATTGATACCCAAGATCAATTTAATCCTGAAATGAAGCATAAAAATAAATGTAATTTCCTGCCGATTTGCGGGCTTGAGATTGTTGTGCAATTAATTCTGATGTCTGTCATTGCTTTTCCGTTATTTACAGTGCAGTAGTGATTTGTTATTTGCATTTACAGTGCTACGAAGAGGTGTTTAACCCCCTGGCGGGTCCTATCTAGCACTCATACGATTTTCTCATTCTTTTGCCATTTACGGGTGTGAAACCATTTGCAGACTTGGGGAAATTGAGCAATTAAATAGCGATTTGTGTTTTTAGCCATCGTAACTCGTGTGATGTGAAAGTAAAAGATCAAAGGCTTTGGGAGGCTATAACTTACGAGTTTAACCATTGCAATATTTTCAAGGCCGTAACTCGTAACCTGCCTGCAAAAATATGCCGATTGAATAGCAAATTAACTTGTTACCTCACTTACAGACTCCAGTAACATGTGAAAGCTCAATTGAATCGGGCTTACTATTTTTAAGAAGGTAAAAATGAAAGCATTCATAAAAAAAACCTTCAAGCCTTCTTTACCAGTACTTGAAATATGCTATTATATGTCTATTATCTCTAAGCTCCGTTTCTTCTCCCCCACTCTCCGTCTTTCAGGAACATTTTAAATCTCACTCACTTTGCTCCCTGCAACCTCAAAGTATTCCACCTGAAGCCCCCCCTCCCCCCCTGCCACTTTCCCACACACCCACCCATGCCTTCTCTTAATGTATTCATTTATTGAGGCCCACAAATTACAGCTAATTAATCAGCAACATCTGCTTACTATCCCTAAGCATTCCTTTAAGATTACATACTGTCACAATGTTTCCTCATATTTCCCATTTCCTTATGATCTCCTCCTGTTTCTCAGACTTCTCCACACCATGACTCAAATTGTATAGCCATCTCACCCTCCCTGCTCTCTTTCTAAGATCCTCTCCTTCCTCAAGTCACTATCTCCTCCCTCTTCAAGAGTCAATAAGCAGAAACGCTTCTGTAAGCCCTACTCTCATCTCCTCTTTCTTTCGGTGCTTATTTTACTGGCAGCTGGAGATAAATATTCTTACCTGGGCCCCTCATCCATCCGCGCCGTTTGTCAGTCACGCTCAGCCCACAGACCAACTAACCCTCATAAAATAATACCCATCACCTGTCACAAATCCTCCACTTTGCCTTCCTCCAGTGCCCTCTGCAATGCTCGGTCTATTTGCAACAATCTCACTTACACTCATGACCTATTTATTTCCAACTCCCTCAATCTATTGGCTATCGCTGAAGCCTGGCTCACTCCATCAGACACGGCCTCTCCTGCTGCACTATCATACGGAGGCTTATATGTCAGTCACACGCCTAGACCTGGGAATAAGCAAGGTGGAGGAGTGGGAATATTGCTTTCCTCCCACTGCTCATTAAATTGCCTTCCCCCAGTTACCTCCTCCAGTTCTCTTCTTATGAAGCTCACACTATCCGTCTCTTCTCACCCATCTCTCTGCGAGTCGCTGTCATCTATTGCACGCCTGGACCAGCCTCTCAATTTCTGGATTATTTTGCAGCCTGGCTTCCTCACTTTCTTTCCTCCAACATACCTTCAGTCGTTCTAGGAGATTTCAACATTGTCACTGACAGTTGCAAAAGTGCTTGCTTTTACCTATTGCCTTGGCCTTTCTCAAAGGACAAAATCCCCTACCCACCATGCCGGACACTCTCTTGACCACATTTTTACCAATCACTGCACTCTCCAATCTTATCATCTCCTCACTCCCTCTTTCTGACCACCATCTCCTAACCTACAGCCTCACAACTCGTTCCAATCTCTGCCCTTCTTTATCCTGGCTACCAAAACCCATAGAAACCTGAAGGCACTTAATTCACAACATATTTCCAATTTGCTACAACCCCTTCTCGGTCCCTTCACTGCCCCCACTTGCCCTGATATTGCTACCACACATTACAACTTGACTCTAACTTCCACCCTTGACACTCTAGCCCCCATAATCCCAACCATGGCACACTACACAAACACGCTACATCCAGAGGTGCTCCCGCACCCCTGAACGATTATGGAGGAAATCTCACAACTGAGCTGACTTCCTCCTACGCTCCTATCACAATGCCACCAAACTTGCCTAACAGCACTACTTCTGCACATTAATATCAAATTTGGCTTCCAACCTCTTGGTTTACATATCATCTAGAAAATGGAACATTTAGTCTCTCCTTCTCTGGCGCCTCTTCATCTCCTCGCCCTCTTACTGTTTGCGTGCCCCAAGGTTCATTCCTATGCCCCCTCCTTTTCTCCATCTATACATTCTCCCTTGGTGCCCTAATACAATCTTTTGGATTTCAGTATCATCTATATGCAGAAGACACGCAAATTTACCTCTGCAACAGATCTACCCCCTCTCTACTAGCTCAAGTTCCAACTGCCTCTCTAGCATATCCTCCTTAATGTCTGCCCGTCAACTCAAACTTAACGTTTCAAAGACTGAGCTCCTTATCTTTCCATCCTCTTCCTCAGTTTCCACTCCTCACCTATGTCTCACTGTCGACAATGCCATCATCACTCCCACCTCCCAGGCCCGCTGTCTTGGATCTCTATTGGATCCTGCACTCTCTTTCATTCCTCCCATTCTCTCAATTACTAAATTGTGTCATTTTCACCTAAAAAACATCTCCAAAATACATCCCTACCTTGCACAAGACACAACTAAAACTCTAATTCACTCTTGCGTCGACTACTGCAACTCTTTCCTTGCTGACCTTCCCATCAACCTTCTGTCTCCACTCCAATCCATATTGAACGCCTCTGCTAGACTCCTATACCACAATCACTGCATAATGTCTGCAGCACCACTTTGTCAGGCACTCCACTGTCTTCCCATAACCTCTAGAATAAAATTCTCCTATATCTCTGCCCTGGTCTCAAAATATGTTCCCACCCGCTCTCTTCGCTCTGCTAGTGGCCTTTTCTTTCCTCCTCTCTTATCACCTCCTTTCACTTTTGCCTTCTCGTGCTGCCCCTATTCTTTGGAACACCTTGCCTCACTCCACTAGACTATCTTCCTGCCTCAAATCTTTCAAAACCTCAATGAAAACTCATTAATTCAAAGAAGCTTATCATCAGTAGCCTCTATGTGCACAATGCATCTACCACTCTCCTGTACCTTACCCATAACCTTTAAAATGTAAGTTTGCGAGTTTTCAATCTTGTTAGGTGCTTTAGGGAAAACACTGTGTGTTTGATTCAAAGCTCAAAACAGGGCTCTCCATTCCTTTGCAGTGTGTTCAAATTGTCTTTGACTTGTACTTAACCCATGTATAGCTCTAGGGAATATGTTGGCATGTTACAAATAGATATTTTGTTTATTTTTTTATATATTATTATTATTATTATTATCCTTTGTCTAGGTATTATTGTATATAAAAGTTACAAAATAAGAGTGTAGTTTCTAGTTAGCTGTTCTGACTACTTCTCAACTTTCTTTCTCTTAAGGAAACAAACACAAATCATTTTTCTTTTTAAAATTGTATTCTTTAAAGGGTGTCACCAGATGCAGTCACAATTCTGCAGGAAATATAGTTAAAACGCAACGTGGTTAATAAAGTTGAAAGGTAGGAAAGAATTGGAAACTAAGCAGATTGATTGAAAACTAATAAATACACACATAATTATTGCTCCCTTATCTAACCATCAAAGTTTTTATGTGACCTATTGATACAATCTACTACTTCAATGGGGTTGATAAGAACCTAGTACTACCCAGCAGATCGTGTTTTTTTTTGGGATATCCTTGTTAGCAGGAATGGAACCATAACAACATATGACCAAATTACAGATAGTAACTAGTCCCAGGCAGGGGAAGCAATAATAACAGCAATGGTAAGGATTATTCTTTTCCCAGAATGAAATCTACACATACATTTTGTAAATTTATAATGAATAACAACTTTATTGGTGGACAGACAGCATATTTATTTACATCATCACCCAATCACAAATGAATCTCACCCTTTGGTAATATAATCTAGCCAATCACCAAGTCCTGTCCCCTGGCCATGTGGGAGTCCTGTCCATCAAGTGATGTCATCCTCCCTGATAATCCCCAGGTTCATCTGGAGTCTGAATGATTAACTTGTCTAATTTGGTCTTTGTTTCAAACTCTCCAGGGGGCACTTTTCCAAAACAATGGGGGTAGATGTATAGTCCAGCTGCCGATGTGACCTTTTTACACTAACTCCTACTGTGGTCCATGTCCCTTTAATTTATATTATGAACCCCCAGTTACTGTTAGGGTACCTCATGTGTGTCTAGAAGCTGTCTGCCATACCCGTGATCACTCCAGGCTAGGACAAGTTACCTATGCTAGAGGGAGTGGAGCACATTTTGGGATAAGACACTTCCGCTCTTACCAGCGGGTAATATTATTCTGGAGTCAGAGGATTTAGTTTAGAGAGTCAGTTTTTATGGTGTGCTAAGTTTTTTTTTTACATTTAACTAGGGAATCCGACTTTGTGCCCTACATAGATGAGATTGTGGGGTACTTGCTTCCAGGGCCGGCCAGGGCTTCCATAGAAATCTTGACACTACACTGCTCATAGCCTTCTATGGCACCATAGGATTGAATAGGGACATCAGGACCTCACTAGCAAACAATAGACCAAAGGCATACATGTGGTAACCACTTGATCCCAATTGACCTTTGTTTATTGAGGCATTTGCCCAGTATTCTAATTTGACAAGTGGGGGCAGCAGGGGAAGGCATCCCCCCAGGAGACAGCGGTGGCTGAGGCATGAGGGGAGGACAGGAGCGGCCGGGCAGCGTATGTGCAGGGAGGCTTCTGGGGTGGAGGAGGCAGGGGTAGGGACCAGACCAAGCTGCATGGCACCTGCGTTCACTTGGAGTATTGCGCTCTGGTCCGCCACCATCCTGAGCAGCCTGGCAAGGTAAGATTCTGTCATTAGGTGGTATCTCCTCTCCTTCCTATTTCATTTGGCCATGCTGCTCATGACCTCAGTTTGATTGGCAGAGATCCAAGCCAGGCTCCTGAGCAGCCTGGCTTGGTGTACCGGGGATGGAGGTCCCTGCTGGAGGGCCATTGCTGGGTGAGGAGGTGGCGGGGGTGGTGGCCCTGTAGGGAGGATCTGTGGCCCGGCTGGATCCTGTCTCCATAAGGGTGGTGGTGGGCCTGGTGGTGAGGATGGAAGCCAGGCGTATGCACTGCTTGGGGGAGGAGGAGGTGGTGGTAAGCCACAGTTATCCCTCTAGTAAGAGGACCCTGGTAATGCTATAGCTGTTGGAGGAGGGGGGCAGTGGGATCAAATACTACCGGTGTGGCAGATGGTCCTGCAGGTGACCCCACCGCCCAGATGAAGTCCTCCTCCTCATAACCAGGGCCCTCGGCTCCTCTTGGTTCCTCCTCCCTCTGTATGGGTTGCTGCTGGGCATGTGCTTGGCCCCCTGCTCCGATGGGGCCTAAGCCCCCGTCTCTGGTTTACCACTGGACCCAGATCTCCTGGAAGATGAAAAAGAGAAAAGAAAGGTATATGTGTTTATTTTGTTGAATAATACATTGGTTTCTGTTCATTCCTAACTATCTGACATCTAGGCTTGAACCTGGATGATTCAGTTACTTGTAACTATGAGTAGATATAATTTGCTAGATGTGATCTATTTTTTGGTTCTTGATCTTGATTGTTCTTGGCTCCTAATGATATCTTGGTTCTGGCTGCGGTCTGTAAAGGCATACGCTGCAATGGGCACACCCATACATGGACTCTCTATTGGTTAATTACTCGTGTTGTGCCCACGAATGACAGTGATTTGCCAGCTTCATGGATTTAATGATGAATGAATGTTCCGTTTAGCCTTGCTAATTTCATAGAGCTGACATGTCAGTGTCCTTTTTGGTCATCATGTACATGTGTAGTGTGTGTGTGATGTACATGTGGTGGCATGTTGCTGTATGTGATATTCACCTAACATGGAGACTGGATCCTGCTGGGCCTCTAGGCCTGAAGCTCCACTGGCAGGAACCTGGCTCAGTAAGTCCTTGATTACTCTCTCCCACTCATTGTATCTCACAGACACTTGGGGGCCATTATCCTCCTCACCCTGGCCCGGACATCATCAAAACGGTGCTTGACGGACCTCACATCCCTTTCCGCTGAGCCCACTGCTGGTACTGTGGCCTCTACCTCCTACCATGCCTGGGTTACCTAGCCTGGGCCAAACTTCCTTCCCCCTTGCAAGGATATCGGGGTAGTCACGTATGGCACGGAGAAGGACCACCATCCCTTGTGCATGTAGTTTGGGGCCCCTGCCCCCAGCCTCTTACCCTCGTGACTGTGGACGGGGATCCTGCTCTCCCTTGTCTGACCCTGAGGCCTGTCCCTCCTCAGCACTACTACCCCATAGGATCCTCCCCCTCCCCCTCTGACCCTGAACTTGATGTGCCAATTACTATGGGCACCTTGCCACCCTCCTCCTCCTCTCCTCCCCTCCTCCGCTCCTCCACTCCCCCCCTCCTCTCATCACCTCATATCCTCCACTCCTCTCCACCATTCCCCAGGGCCACCTCTCTCTCCTCTCTCTCCTCCTTTCCACCTCCCCACCTCTCCACTCTTCTCCCCTCCTCTCTCCTCCATCCATAATAATCCTAAAAATAAATCAAAGTATTTGTGTATATATTTGTGAGTTACATTTTTTTATGTTTTATGTGTAATTATTAACTGTTGGGGTATAGGTTTGAGGGTGTAGGGTGGGTGTGTGTGTATGTAGTGACCTTGCTACTGTATATAAGTATCTATGTGTGTTATTTACTCTATGTGTATTTGTATTATGTGTAATCAGTAAATATGTGTAATCAAAGTTTAATCATAAAATAGTTATTAGGATAATATAAAAGAATAACACCTGCTCTGAAAAATCGCCTACTCTCGCTCTCCCTATCAATGCTCAAACCACCATGTCCGGGACCAGCATGGGCATGTGGAGCACAGTTATAATCTGTCTCTGTCAATCTTTTTCTAGCCTGCCTTCTATTGGCTCTGAGGCCTGTGTTGCACTCTGTAATTACAGGATTGGTTTGTAATTGTGGACTGCATCTATTTCAGCCCACTAACAGCTTGTGGGCAACAGAGTGATAGAATCCCTCCATTATACAGTAGTTCAGTAAATAAATAATAATTTTGTGTTTACATTTGAATGTCTAACATAAATTAAAAAAAAACTATTTCCTGCTCAGAATTCCCAAAAAAATATCTATATCTATCTTCCAATCCATCTTTTGCTTCTCTCCAATCTATGCCCCTTTAATATAACATCTGATTGATTTGATTTTTTTTAAATATCACTGGAGTTTAATTAGTAAAGTCTAGACTATTGGGAATAACCCACAGAGATTGGTGGGGATATCCAATAAGTCACAAGACCGTTGCGTGCACTCTCAGGCTATTTCTCATACCTTTGAAAAACTCTATATCCAAACTCAGAAGCATTTAATAGTTAAATGCCCTTTACACTTTATCCTCCCCAGAATATTTTTGGCTCCCACGGCCAAATGTCCTGATTTACCATGTATTTTATGTGTTCTATTTCATGTGATTAAGAAAATGGAGTAACGTCCCAGCATAAGAAAAGTGAGCAGAACATGCACCACCTCATCCTCATCCCGAAAATGTCGGCACTTGTCAGCATAAGAGTAGTGAGCAGAAGTAGCACCATCTCACCCTCATCAAGAAAATGGAGGCCCTTCCCAGCATAAGAATAGTGAGCAGAAGTAGCACCATCTCACCCGCATCAAGATAATAAGTAAATAAAGTGACAGAAAAAAAAAATCAAGTAAATGAATGGAGTCTGTGTCACTGGGCAGGTCCTATACAGGTAACATATTGGGAAGGGGCGGTGTTTATACTGTTGGGTGAAGTCTATATAAGTCGAGGGGCCGGGTCTCTGTCTTCTGCCCCACCAACTTGGAAAGTCACCAGCCGCCACTGTGGTCAATATTCTAAAAAATATTAATCTATCACTTAAATAGCAATCCAAATAGAGTGAAATTTACATAAGATTTCACAATAAGAAGGCCCTCTTATAATTTTCAACTCTAAGATATTAAATATTATCTCTTTTCTTCTTTTTACATTTCCTAGAAGTTGACTTGTTCCAGTTCTTTAAATAAGTTAGAGCCTGTAAGGAAGCATGTTCTACTATAATAGGTATTTCCACTAGGTAGCCAGATTAATTATTACAAGTAATCTACAAATTGTTTCCACAAAAGCAAAAACATTATAATTATTTTAGATAACTCCCAAAGGGTTCTGTATGAGTCTATTCTGCCAATAAATGATCCAAAATATAGCAACAAGGCTTATCTTGCTGTTCTTTTCCGCCAAATTAAGGTACAAGATCTAGAAGGATCAGTGGAGCTATTGCCCCTCAACCTGGCATTGCTCGTCTTCTTCTCTCACAGGTTGGTCTGTCTCTATGATTTTTAATCCATAACTAGATCAAGCACCATACAAAAGGACACTCTTAATTTAGTCAGGAAGCCTGCAGGATTTCCAAATGAGAAAAATATATCACGACTATTATTACTCCTACTAGTACCATTTACTTTTATCCAAGTCAATATTCAAACAATTCTCTTAATTCCTTATTCTCTTTCAGGAAATTGTATTTAATTCAGCATCTTCAACTTTTCATATAGAATATGGGACAGTCCTCTTATTTATGAAAACGGCAACCTCAAATAAATATTGTTTATCATGCCTCTTTCTTATTTATTGCTGTCCAAGTCTCTGGTACTTAAGTCAGGTATCTGCCCTGGCAGCTGCCTCATATCTTTAAATTTGACTTTTATGTAAAGCTCATTTAAAGTGAGTTTTCAGAAGTGACTGCTTAGGTTGGTTGATGGAACGGAAAAAGATGTCAGTTGGTCTGTACTGCTAAACAGGTATATGGTGTGATGCCCAGTTTCACATGTTGAGCCCATGCAGAAGCGTCTGCTTATTCTTAATAGTGGATGCAAATGGGGATGATGTTGTTTGGTCAGTGCTTCTGATCAGGTGGATGGTGTAGGATGGTGTTGGCGTACCCCAAGGTTCCTTCCTAGGCTTCTTCTTCATCTACACATACTCACTTTGTACCCTAATAAAATCCTTTGGATTTCAGTATCATCTCTATGCAGATGATACTCAAATCTATCGCTCAGCTCCAGATCTATCCCCCCCTCTATCCTAGCACAAGTGGCCAACTGCCCCTCAAGCATATCCTACTAGATGTCCGCTCACCATCTCAAACTCAAAAAAATCGTGTCTTTCACATAAAAAATATCTATAAAATACGTCACTATCTAACACATGACAAAACTAAAAATCGAATACATTATCTTATCATATCTCGCCTTGAGTATCACAACTTGCTCCTTGCTGGCCTCCCCATCACCTGCTTGTCACCACTCCAAAGCATAATAACACCTCCACTAGACTCATCTACCATACTCAACACTCACAGCCTTATTAAATTGTGATTCGGCCAATTGAATAGGGCTCTATATAAGAACATAGCATATATTTTTCACAGAAGTTTTTAGTTAGTGAAGACCTTGGTTTTCGATAAAAGTTCACACCACTGGCTTCCCTTAACCTCAAGAATAACATTTTAAATCATGATCCTAACTTACAAAGCCATCAACAACAGTGCACCCCCTTATATCTCTGCCCTCATCTCAAAATACAACCCTGCCCGCACTCTCTGTTCTGCTAGCGACCTTCTTCTTTCCCCCTTTCTTATCACCTCCTCTTACTCCGCCTTCAGGACGTTTCTTGTGCTGCCCCTATTTTACGGAACTCCTTGCCTCACTCCATTATAATTTCCTCTTGCCTCAAGACCTGCAAAAACACACCTGTTTAAGGCCATCACCTTCCTCCTTAATATGCACAATGCATCTATCACCCCCTTTACAGCTCCAAAACACTTTAGTAAGTTTGCAAGTTTTTAATCTTGTTGGAAAAGCGCTTTGTATGCCAGTGTCTAAGCTCAAAAACATGGCGCCTCTATAAGTTAATGCTACCTGAATTTACATACAATTTCTGTTTTTGTTTTACTTGTTTAAAGCAATATCTAGATAGTTTTTTGACTTATTGGAATTCTTTTAATCACGGTCAGTAGAGGCAACAATCTCCCAAAATGCAACTGTTCAACGCGTCTACTTGTATTGCAATTATTATTATTAAAATGGTCTGGAAAATTTTATTGTTAATACGCTATAAATACATCACTATAATGACAGAATGGACATTTCTTGTCTTAACATGTTTCCAGGGTTTATGAGTTTCCCTGAGTGACCATTGGTTATGTCCAGTAGCTTATGGATATTTTACGTTACAGACGGTAGCTAACCATGAAACGTGTCTTCTGGTTATTTGAGTTCCTGAATATTATGTTTATTTTACTGACGATTTATTCTTATATTTCTGCTTTTGTTCAATGTTCATTTTAGGCTTTCAATGATCTTATGATATTCTAAAGTAAACACGTACAAGGATATGCTACATACCTGGTAATAACCAGAGTGTACAGCAACTAAATGTGACCGTTAATATCTGAAAGTGGACATCAGCAAAATGTGACCGGTAATATCAGAGACTGAGGCCCAGTAACATTGACTGAACGCCTGCAGAAGTGACTGCTTAGTCCTGATGGTATATACATAAATAAATAAATATATATATATATATATATATATATATATATATACATACATACGGTATATCATTATTCACAATATATTTCATTTTGTGCATTTACACTACAAATAAAATATCATATAATATATATTTGTATACTTCGTTTTGTTTTTGGTGTGTTTGAGCATACAAATTACACACTAGGAAGCCATCTCCTTCAAGCACCAAAGGATACAAAGACTTGGATCCTTGATCAACTAGATTTGCCACGAACGCCTTTCACATACCTCATAATTTTGAGGTTGGTCCAGGTGAGCAGTATACAGGGAGTGCAGAATTATTAGGCAAATGAGTATTTTGACCACATCATCCTCTTTATGCATGTTGTCTTACTCCAAGCTGTATAGGTTCGAAAGCCTACTACCAATTAAACATATTAGGTGATGTGCAACTCTGTAATGAGAAGGGGTGTGGTCTAATGACATCAACACCCTATATCAGGTGTGCATAATTATTAGGCAACTTCCTTTCCTTTGGCAAAATGGGTCAAAAGAAGGACTTGACAGGCTGAGAAAAGTCAAAAATAGTGAGATATCTTGCAGAGGGATGCAGCACTCTTAAAATTGCAAAGCTTCTGAAGCGTGATCATCGAACAATCAAGCTTTTCATTCAAAATAGTCAACAGGGTCGCAAGAAGCGTGTGGAAAAACCAAGGCGCAAAATAACTGCCCATGAACTGAGAAAAGTCAAGCGTGCAGCTGCCACGATGCCACTTGCCACCAGTTTGGCCATATTTCAGAGCTGCAACATCACTGGAGTGCCCAAAAGCACAAGGTGTGCAATACTCAGAGACATGGCCAAGGTAAGAAAGGCTGAAAGACGACCACCACTGAACAAGACACACAAGCTGAAACGTCAAGACTGGGCCAAGAAATATCTCAAGACTGATTTTTCTAAGGTTTTATGGACTGATGAAATGAGAGTGAGTCTTGATGGGCCAGATGGATGGGCCCGTGGCTTGATTGGTAAAGGGCAGAGAGCTCCAGTCCGACTCAGATGCCAGCAAGGTGGATGTGGAGTACTGGTTTGGGCTGGTATCATCAAAGATGAGATTGTGGGGCCTTTTCGGGTTGAGGATGGAGTCAAGCTCAACTCCCAGTCCTACTGCCAGTTCCTGGAAGACACCTTCTTCAAGCAGTGGTACAGGAAGAAGTCTGCATCCTTCAAGAAAAACATGATTTTCATGCAGGACAATGCTCCATCACACGCGTCCAAGTACTCCACTGCGTGGCTGGCAAGAAAGAGTCTAAAAGAAGAAAATCTAATGACATGGCCTCCTTGTTCACCTGATCTGAACCCCATTGAGAACCTGTGGTCCATCATCAAATGTGAGATTTACAAGGAGGGAAAACAGTACACCTCTCTGAACAGTGTCTGGGAGGCTGTGGTTGCTGCTGCACGCAATGTTGATGGTGAACAGATCAAAACACTGACAGAATCCATGGATGGCAGGCTTTTGAGTGTCCTTGCAAAGAAAGGTGGCTTTATTGGTCACTGATTTGTTTTTGTTTTGTTTTTGAATGTCAGAAATGTATATTTGTGAATGTTGAGATGTTATATTGGTTTCACTGGTAAAAATAAATAATTGAAATGGGTATATATTTGTTTTTTGTTAAGTTGCCTAATAATTATGCACAGTAATAGTCACCTGCACACACAGATATCCCCCTAAAATAGCTATAACTAAAAACAAACTAAAAACTACTTCCAAAAATATTCAGCTTTGATATTAATGAGTTTTTTGGGTTCATTGAGAACATGGTTGTTGTTCAATAATAAAATTAATCCTCAAAAATACAACTTGCCTAATAATTCTGCACTCCCTGTATACACAAGTGTTATAGTATTTGCCAATACTCCTACCTAAGATATCTACACCAGGAGATTTTGCGCTGTCTTCCCCTCCACATTATCTTTCTATTATTCCTGATGGTGACTGGATCTGGGAAAGATGTCAGTTGGTCAGTACTTCTTGCCAGGTGGATGTTATGAGTCCTAGAGTAACTGGCTGAGCTGCTGCAGAAGTGGGAAAGATGTCAGTTATTATAATAATAATGTAACCTTTATTTCATTCTGTTAAAATGTCCAATAATATATAACACAAGAAATAAATGAAGAAATAAAACAATAAATGTTTCTTAAGTGTGTTTAGTGATTTTTTTGTATGTATTTATTCCAAAGGCTAACACAGCACTCAAAAACCAAGACAGAATCTTTTCAAGAGTCAAACTGATTAACTTGAAGCCTGAACCCTGCAGAAATAACTGCTTAGTCCAGACTGTGAAAGGAACTGGCAAAGATATCAACTGATTGGATCAGTCTGATCATGTGGATGCTGTGAGGCCCATTGTCACTGGCTGAGCCCCTGCAGAAGTGACTGCATAGTCCTGATGGTGGATGGAACTGGGAAACATGTCAGGTGGTCAGTGTTTCTAATCAGGTGGATGGTGTGAGGCCCAGCGTCACTGGCTGATCATCCACAGAAGTGACTTCTTAGTACTCATGGTGAATGGGACTGGGAAATATATCAACTGATCTGTTCAATTTGATCAGCTGGAAGGTGTGATGCCCAGTATTGTTTGTTAAGCCCCTTCAGGAGCAACTTCTTAGACCTGATGGTGATTGGAACTGGGAAAGATGAAAGTTGATTAAATTGTGTGAAGCCAAGTGTCATTGGCTGAGACCCTTCAGAAGAGACTGCCTAGTTCTATTGGCCAATGGAACTAAGAAAGATGTCAGTTAGTCGTGTCTTGTGAGCAGGTGGATAGTATGAGGCTTAGTGTCATTATTTTGTGCCTTCAAAAGCTACTGCTTAGTCCTAATTGTCAAAGCAATTGGGAAAGATTTCAGTTGGTCAGTGCTTCTGATCAGGTGGATGGTATGTGGCCCAATTGTACTGGCTGATCACCTGCAGTAGTGACTGCTTAGTACTAATGGTGAATGGAATTGGGAAAGATGTATTTTGATCAGTGCTTCTGATCAGGTGGATAGTGTGAGGCACGCTGTCACTAGCTGAGTGCCTGCAGAAGTGTCTGTTTAGTACTGATGATGAAAGGAAACGGAAAATATATCAACTGATCTGATCAACTGGATGGTGTAAGGCCATTGTCATGTACTGTGCCTCTGCAGAATGACTGCTTAGTGGGGTGGGACGTGCCTGAATCCCACAAGCAAGGGTCCTTTGTTGGCCCATGTCTGTACTGGCACAGCCCCTGAATTTATGGACTTCAGGCTTGTGAGGGTTAAGACTGTGTGTTTTTTGTTGATTGCAATGTAATTTCTACCCGTTATGTATTGTACGGAATGCTGTTATGTTGGGGACACTGGAATGGGACTACGGAGCAGAATAGATCATGTTGGGGCTCCTATTGCATGACTAAGCTAGAAGTAAATGGGAGCAATGCAATAAATTTCAACAGGGTTTTAAAAAAAGTAACTGACAGGATTTCTTCCTGGCTAGTAGTTAAAACCTGTAGGTACATTTGCCTGTTTCTTCTATCTTGTTAGGTGACTACATTTTGGATTTACTGACCCTGTACATGAAAGGGGCTAATCACACACCTTAGAGACTAATATGCTAATTACCCCCTCAGGCAAGATGATGTCCAGCTGGTCCACAGATGTGGTAGTTCAGTCTTAGTCATCATATTTTAATAAAACTGTATCTGTGGCATAACGTAGAACCCCTCTTTAATGTGCTTACAAGAATATGAGTATGGATTATGAAAGTCTATTCACAAGTATATATTTGCATTGAAGTGTGTGTGTGTGGGGGGGGGGGGGGGTCTAGCCAGATGCTGGAACTGGTTTGTTTATATGTATCTTTTAATATCTTGTTTTAATTGTTATGTGGCCACCTGGATATCACGACTGCTGCAGCCATGATGGCATGGAGAGGGAACATGGGTCCAATGCTATTATATGCTAAGTAATAATTTCCTATGAGTAAATATGGTTTAATGTGCTCATACTGCTGAGTAATATTTCCCTTGGATGAGATATAATCATGTTTAGGCTTGAAATACAGGATTTGCCCTCTGGGTTTTAATTACATTTGTTATGTGGGTCTCCCAGGGAAGGGGGCCAAAAGTATGGGGTACAATAAGATGGGGAATTGGCCACCAAGTTAAAGCACCATATGCCATTCAGACTTGGTGTCTCCACAGTGGTGATTAGTAAGTACCCTCTACCAAGTACAAAGAGCAGGAAGGAAATACATGATATGGGCCTGGGACTGACCCTATGGTTGGAAGTGTACTCCCCAGTTATGTTATTGTTCTACTATAAATATTTTGTGTTCTATCAATAAATGGTTCCAGTTTGAACTTCCATAATCTATATGTGAGGTGTGGATGGATAATCCTAACTTTGGGGATTATTGTTGCTGAATCTGCCTGGGACTAATTACTACCTTGCCTTCCTGTGCTTTTGGTGCTCCTGGAGGCTACCACCTTGGCTCTGGTTCTATTCCTGCTAACAGGGATATGCGAAGAACTCCACGATTCTACTGGGTAAGATGGATCTAGGATCTTTCCAAGCAGTAGGTCGTGACACACCCAAAAGTATTAGCTTTTCATTACATCAAACAGCAGAACTATCTCGCAAAAGGCAATTGTTCAAATCTACTTGTGTTGCAATTATTATAATTACATTTATTTAGTAAAACATAATAATAATGACATCAGTCTACAAATAAATCCTTATAATGGCAGAATGATGAGGACATTTCTTGTTTTAACATGATTTCAGGGTTTAAGTGTTTCCCTATTTGACCTGCGTTTATGTCCAGTAACTTATTATGGGCCATTCTACATTACAGTCGGTATCTGGCCATATAATGTGTTGGGTTATTTGCATTCCTGAATTGTATGAGCCCCATTCAATTGAGCTTTTGGGATATCTGGACTTCGCAAATGTAGCCCGCAAGTTACTTTGCTATTAAATTGGCGTCTTTTTGCGGGCCCCGGTCGAGTTACGGGCTCCGGCCACCGATTCACTTCCATGGTTCAAATCGCAAGTTAATGCCCCTTCAAGCCTTTGAACTTTCACGGCCGCAAGAGTTGCTTTATGCATACAGGCCTTATTAATATATACTTAAATCAATATATATTTAAGTTCCTCTTTTGTACTTTTCCACAGAGCTGGTATGATTGTTTACGAGCTGTTATTTGTGAAATATTTACTAGTTTAAATGTCAGCTTCTCCATCTCAAATCTACAACACAAAAACATACATCTGATTGCCAAGCCTGCTAAGACTTTATGTAATCGCAAAGAACATATGACGAGCACCTCTGTCATAGATCAGGAAATCTTGCAATTTCTCATATGCTTTTGCATTAACTGAGATGCTATATATATATGTGTATCAGTTCAAATAAAACGTTGAGCCATTAGTTAATGATACTTCCTTGTGTCTGTCATTATTTACTTTTGACTCCCAGAGCTCTGTGGCTGAGAAGGGAGAGTTTGTTGTTGATCCCGGGATCCAGTGTCTTTCCTAGCAGAGAGAGTAAATCCTGCTATTAACAGGACATCAGCTAAACATGACCATTAATATCAGAGAGTGGACATCAGCTAAACATGACCAGTAATATCTGAAAGTGGAAATCAACAAAATGTGAACAGTAAGGACATCTGAAAAATGTGACCAGATTGTAAGAGCCTCATTCACTTGAGCTTTCGGGAGATCTGGGTTCAAATCGCAAGTTAATGCCCCTCCAAGCCTTTGATCTTTCACGGCAGCAAGAGTTGCAAACGCTAAAATCGTGAATCGATATATAATTGCTCCGATTCCCTGTCGCTAAACCACCCCGTCAAGCCCGGAAATGGCAAAAGTCGAACCACAAGTTACTGGTACCAAGGAGGACTTGCAAAGGGCTTGATGACATGCCCGGAGAACTTAAAAAGCAAATATAAAATCAATACTGTATTTTTATTAAAAGGGAAAGTGATGTTAGGTCTTAGAATTAATAGCACTACATTCTCAAGCTCGCAAATCTTGTAATTTCCTTGATATATCGATCCCGGCAATCAATGTGTTAATACGAATAATGGAACTCGCATGTAATAGAATATCATATTTACGGCTTTATCAATATTGCATTATGTCAGGAATGTGGGTCCGATCGTAACTCATAATTCAAGCCCGCAGGACTTTGAAATCCAACCTCCATTTTCCATTGAAATAATGCTGACGATCTCTGATTCCATTGGCTGTTTTTAATGGGGAAATACGGCCTTGCATGATCATGTTCAAGCCCACAAACGCTACATTCGATAGCATGGTTTACGATGTGTGATATCGGGCCGGGAGTTGTTAGCCCGGCCAATTGAATAGCACCAGCAGACTTACGGCCTATACCTCCACAACTTGCGCCTCTGAATTGAATGAGGCTCTAAATTTTGAATCTTGTAAGGTGCTTTTATAAAATCACTATGTATGTTTGATTTTAAGCTCAAAGACATGGAGTCTCATTCAATTGCAAGGCGTCATCTCGCGGTATACAGATCATGGTGGCTTGCTACGGGCTTGAACTCTTCTACAATTTCAATCCTATTCAATTGATCAAGGCTGCAAGTTACGGGCCGAAGCCTCAAGACCGCAAACCCTTGTTTCATATGTAAGCAAACCAAAATAAGCAAGCCCATAATTTGCAATCCCGTAACAGGTCAATTAACCAATAGGAACCGGAGAATGCCAATTAGCGTGTAGGAAACGAGTTTAAAAGGCTGCATAAACCGTAACTCCCTGACTGTGCTGTAACTGAGAAAGTAAACACACAGGTCTAGGCGTTGGTGGGTTTCTGAGCGAGATATAGATAGAGAGAGATAGAGACTGTAAGAGATAGAGACTGAGAAAGATAGACAGAGAGAGATAGATAGAGAGAGATAGAGAGTGCTAGAGAGAGAGCGAGTGAGAGATAGAGAGATCAAGTGAGAGATAGAGAGAGATAGAGAGACAGATAGAGAGAGATAGAGAGAGAGAAATACAGGAGGAAGAGAGTGAGGAGAGAGAGGGGAACACCGTAGGAGTAGGAGGAGAGTGAGGAGAGGAGGAGAGTGAAGAGAGCAGAGGAGGTAGAAGTATGGAGAGAGGGAGATGGAGAGGAGGAAGAAGGTCAGGGAGGGGAGGTACAAGTGAAGGAGAGCAGGAGGGATGTGCCCCCTGATGTAGGCATACAAGGGGTAGGAGCAGAGGGTGAGGGGCCTGATCCCAGGTGGGTGGTAGTGGGGATGAGGGACTGGTCCCAGGGCAAGAGGTTGTGCCAAAGCAGAGGGCCCACAAATACAGCCCAGAGGAGATGACGATCCTCCTCAGGGAAATTCGTGCCCGCTATACAATCATACATGGTGGGAGAGATGTGAGGCCTAACCAGAAGACACGTGCCTGGAGTGAGGTTGCTTCCACTGCTGCATCATTAAGGGTTTGCGAACAGGGATGTGAGGTCTGTCAAACACTGATATGATGACTATCGGATGAAGGAGAAGAGCATGATGGCAGCAGGGCCAGAACAGTCCGTGCAACCGGACTCTGAAGGAGTGGATGGAGCCAGCGGCAGTAATGGGCCTTCCAGGACAGCTGGACACACCATCACACCCTCATGTGCACACATATGAACCCCACACACATAGATAACTGACATGCAATAGCACTGTAAGATTTCTGGTTCTGACTACAGATACTGGATGTGGGGCAGCAATAACCATTTACATCCAGGATGCATAAATATTATTATCATAATTATCAATGAAATGTCTGATATCTGCAGTTGTAACAGATTCTGAGTAGCAGCTGCCAATTCAGTTTGTGTTAGTGTTATGTTTGCTGTTTGTTCAAAGTTCAAATAAAACAAAAAAGGTTACATTTCAATTGTGTATTTTTTTCACGAGTTCCCCATATTAAACTGCACTGTTTAGAGCTGTTTCGTTTAACACTCCTACTGCTTGGAACTGATCCCCAGCGTTACACGATAGGTATTGCTGTTGATCAAGATTGATTTTACATACAAAAGAGAGTACATGTATGGTCGTGGACACTGCAGCATATGCGGATACAGACTCTGAAGGATTGCATGTGCGTGTCATGTACTAGCCTAACCTGGACCATGTCTCAGAAGCATGTTAACAACCATTGCTGAGACTTGGTCAGTATCACACACTGCACAGCAGATTCAGCTGAGCATGTGTCCTAATGAACTGCAGATGGCACACCACACCAGCATTACATATATTGATATGAGCCATGGGACGTTTCTTGTTATCTGACCGTGACTGCTGGTAGTCGCAGTGAGCAGCCTCTAGATGTTGCTGCATTTTACTGCCGATTAGATTGTCCCGCAGATTTAGTGGGTTAGGGTGAGGGTTAGGATTAGGATGAGGGCTAGAGCTTTTGGGTTAGTGTGTAAGATGAAAATATTGTATACAATAGCGTCAGCGCCATCTAGCAGCCCCATGCTGCCAGCAGTCGCATTCACATAACAGGAAAGATCCAAACCATGATCCACAATGCTCATGATACTGGTAAATGTTCATCTGCATAAAACAATCACCACAGCCAATTACAAGTGACCACTATGTTAGGGATATGGAAACACACAGCAAACAATTGTTTAGAGAATCAATACTCAAATACTGTTGTCCTCTCATTTCAGTACCCAGGAGTCGTACCCCACCCACAGAGACACAGGCAGTGGCTCCACAGGAGGAGGAACCACTTTAACCAAGACAAGTGGTGGAGGAAACTGAGGGCACGACACAGGAAACTGGCCCATCAGCAGCAAGACCATTGTGGAGAACACCCCCCAGGCCCAAACACACATCATGGGCACCTTTCCAACCGTTTGAACCAATTGATATGGTATGGAGCCAGAATTCACCTGCAGGGATGTCAAGGTACTGGAGACAACTCTCAACAGGTCCACCACTGCCCCCTGGTGAGACGAAATGGATGCGGTGGTCAGACCCCACTGCTCTTCCACTCGTAACCGGGCCCCAACAGACCTGGCAACAACAGCCGGGCCCCAACAGACCTGGCTCAAACAGACAAGGCCCCCAACTGACCTGGCAATTATAGACGTGGCCCCACAGACCAGGCCCCAAAAGACCAGGCCGCAACAGACCTGGCAACCACAGACCTTACCCCAATAGGCCGTGCCCCAACAGACTGGGCCCCAACAGACCCTGCCAATACCATCGCCACTGGCTACACCATCTGCAAAGGCCACACCAGAGCCACAGACCACACCATCGCCACTTGCAACACCCCTGGCCTCACCACAGCCCATCCCCAGTCCAGGTATGTCTAGTGACAGACCTCACACCTCCTTGGAAGGCACCTGGAGGGACTTATTGAAGTAAATCCGCATGGATGATGAGCGTGATTACACATTAATGCAACGGCTGACAGGCCAACTTGAAAGGCAAAATGATATTTGTAACGGAGCAGGAACACGCAGTCCAAAATCTCCGCTGGTATACGATAAAATACCCACGAGGCACTACAGTTTCACCATCCCCGACCTCCCATATTGGACGACACACAATTTGGGAGTCAAATGAATACTGACTTTATTTTGTTATTGCAGAAATATATATACATCTCTTTGGCCACAGGCAATACACATGCCCATATTTGGCTACACACAATACACATAAAGAGAACAATAGGGGGGTCACACCTCCCTGGCAACTTTGATACAATCAGACATTGATTCAATTACACTTCTTTGTTCTTATCAGAGAATGAAAACACTTTGGAAAATGCAAGGATCCTTTACAACTTTCTTATCTCTTGAATCTCTGTAACAGGATTATCTATTAGCCTAGGTCTGCAAAAGTCTGGCTAATATTCTGAGCCAATATATTCTGTAGAACATAAAACAACATATCTACAGTACAGCAATGTGATCATATTTTAACCAAGAATTAAATAATCATAAAACAGGGTAAAACAGGGATGGGTTCCGCTACAATATTGCAACTGATCAAGTCGAAGGCATCAGATCACTATATGGTGAGGTGAGGAGGCACAATCGAAGGATGGAGAAGAAGCGAAAAGCTCATAAGGGCAGACAAGCCCAGACACATCGCAAGCCAGGTCAATACTCTCCAGCCTGCTGCCTCCTAATTTCACAACTAAATGCCAACACCAGCTGCTACACAGCGACCCCAGGTGGACGCACCGCTCTCTCCAACATCTCCATGCTGTGGTAGAGGGAGGAAGCGCACAGGAACCGAAGGTGGGCGCCCATTGCTGAGAAAGAGGAAGTAGGTGAGAACATCCCCTAGGTCAGTGGTTGTCAAACCTCTCCTCGGGACTCACCAGACAGACCATGATTTAGGTGAAACACTGTGTGAATACACAGGTGAAGCAATTTGAGGGTCCAACAACAGTTTAATACTAGTTGCCTCACCTTTGGTTCCTGAGTTTCACCTAAATCATGCCCTGTCGGATGGCTCATGAGGATAGGATTGAGAACCACTGCCCTAAGTCCTCCTCATCCTCACTCCTCAATTAATAATTTTTTGTATTAATGGTGACATACTATTGACTGGCTATAGAGTGTGTACACACATGGTTATTTTGAACTAGCGAATTGCCCGTCAAAAAATGACGGCAATGAAATTGTTAGTGAGCTAATGCTATTTGGTGTGTAATAATAAAATAACTAATAGATTAATAAATGAATATACTTTACCTATTTTGAAGCATTGTGTTGAAGAGCTGACAATCTATTTTGATGTTACTGCAGCATTAGTGGTGTGGAGCTGCTGTGTAAGCGTGCTGAATGTGTGCGGTGTAATAGTGTGCGTGCGCGAGCTGAAACCGTTAGCGTAGTGGTGTACTTCCGAATTGTTCTAAAATGGCGGGTAATGTGTGGTATGCGTCTTAGCGGAATATCCGTAGGTCATTTGTGGTGTTTTGCGTGTTTCTTGCGGTGTTTTGCGTGTTTAGAGTGCTGTAGCCTCGTTTTCGTTTTGTTCGTCCGCCATTTTTCCTGTCGCTTATCAAATTTTTTAGTGTTTAGTGTTGTTTTTTTGAGGTTGTGGATGCTCCCTATTGCTATAGGTAAGCTTTTTATGTATGTGCTGTGTGTATTTATTGTGATATTTTTTTTTTTCATGTTCGCGAGTTGCGGACAATTTTTGCGAGGTCGTAATGAGTGTTAACGTGTCTCGTATGTTGTTTGCGAGGGTCGCAGTTGGTGTGTCGTGTTGTTTGCGTTATAACGTAAATTTTGGGAGGGTCGCAGTTGCTGACAAGGAGCGCCTTAGGTAAGATGTCATACAGCACATATGGTAAGGTATTATAATGCACATAGTAATGTCCCATACTGCGCATAAATTAGGTTCAAACACAGTGCTTATAGTAAGAATATATACAGTGCATTAACTAACATCATTAGTGTATATAGTACAATCCCAGACAGCACATATGGTAAACACATCTATGGGGCATATAGCAGCATGATATGGAGGTCACTATTTATGTTATATAAAATACTTTTAAAAAGATCATGTGCAGAACATATGGTAAGTTCAGATACATAGAATCCTATAAGCACACATGGTAAGATCAGAGGCAGAGTATATAACTGAATCCTATAGGTGCAGGTATTTCCATGTTATACAGTTGATACAATCATATAGTAAGATCCATTCCAACCTATATGATAACATTCTAATATTAATAGGTTATTTGACATGCAATATGTGCAGACCTCTATATCTCCATATATATCACCCCAGCCGCCTATAGGAGACCCCATCTACTGCTACCTGACCCTCAACAGGCCAACATAGCAGTGCAGGGGTTAACCCTCTCAGTGCCTTAGCCCATGTATTGCTGGGCACACTCACCAGTAGAGTCTGCCCCTGGAATCTCCGTGCGGTGGGGATGCTGCATGATCAGTGTCCTAACACCCACCGGGGCACAGCATCCACACTGGCACAGCCTCCTCTTCAGGCATAGTCCCACCACAGCACTGGCCATCATGACAGCAGCAGTGTCCTATAGGAGACGCGATACAACTCACACTGTGCAGGGGGTGAGGAGAGGGATCTAGAGCCAAGACTGGGGGATCTAAAGCGGAACCGCAACCGGGGACTGGGCGGCCCTGCGCGGGGCATTGTGGGGAGGAGGTGGCTGCTCCATCCCAACAACTGAGGCCCTTACACGCAGCCCTCGCTATGCGAGGGCCGCAGGCTCGCTATGCGAGCCCGCAAGCGTGAGCAACGGCCGTACGCTGCGGGCAAGGGCCTCAGTTGCTGGGATGGAGCGCCTTCGGCGCTCCATCCCAGCAACTGAAGCCCTTGCCCTTGCCCTCGCTTCGCGAGGGCCGCGGCTCACTGCGCGAGCCCGCAAGCGTGAGCAACGGCCCGTACGCTCACAACTATATATGTGATATTTCTGCAGTTGATGTTCATTCTGGATTGCCGTTGAGATGAGGTGTTACACTCCATCCAAATAGTGTTCAGATTGATATCTTGTTCTTGGCTCTATAGGTCTTAATAGCCCAATCTCATGACCATGCAGGCATGTTCCTCAACCTCCTCTTTCCGTGTCACAGATTCTGCCCATCAATTTCTGATTATTCCTTAATATCTGAAAACACACTGAGCCTCATTCAAATGAGGCATCGGGAGATCCAGGCTTTGAAAATGGAGGCCATAACTTATTGTGCTATTGAATTGGCGTCTTTTTGGCTCTGATAGGGTTAGGGGCTCTGGCCTCCGATTCATTGTGATGGTTAACATCGCAAGTTAATGCCCCTCCAAGCCTTTGATCTTTCACGGCTGCAAGAGTTCCGATTGCTGAAATCGCAAATCTCTATTCAATTGCTCCCAAGGTAGATGTGATAAATGAGGTGTAGGGACCACATTAGAGCCTCTGTGAGTGAGAAAGGGTTCATATGGCAGCCATTTTCATGTATTTATGTTGCAATTGAATCAGGTAGTGTGTCTTTAATAGCTTTCAGCATCTTTCAGAATGGCTTTTCATATTGGCATGACCATTACAGCATACAGTGCCTTGCAAAAGTATTCACCCCCCTTGGCATTTTTTGTGTTTTGTTGCCTCACAACCTGGAATTAACATGCATTGTTTGAGGATTTGCATCATTTAATTTACAGAACCTGCCACAACTTTGAAGATGTCTTTTTTTTTATTGTGAAACAAACAACAAATAGGACAAAATAACAGAAAAAGTCCCTGTGCATAACTATTCACCCCCATGATGTAAATACTTTGTAGAGCCTTTTGCGGCAATCACAGCTCCAAGTCGCTTTGGATATGTCTCTATGAGCTCGCCACATCTTACCACTGGGATTTTTGACTCCTTGCAAAACTGCTCCAGCTCCTTCAAGTTGGATGGTTTGTGCTTGTGACCAGCAATCTTTAAGTCTGAGCACAGATTTCCTATTGGATTGAGGTCTGGGCTGTGACTCGGCCATTCCAACACATTTACATGTTTCCCCTTAAACCCCACAAGTGTTGCTTTAGCAGTGTGTTTGGGGTCATTGTCCTGCTGGAAGGTGACCCTCCGTCCTAGCCTCAAATCACGCACAGAGTGGTACAGACTTTGCTCAAGAATATCCCTGTATTTAGCAGCATCCATCTTTCCCTCAACTCTGACCAGTTTCCCAGTCCCGGCTGCTGAAAAACATCCCCACAGCATGATGCTGCCACCGCCATGTGTCACTGTGGGGATGGTGCTCTTTGGGATGTGATGTGTTGGGTTTGCGCCAGACATAGCATTTTCTTTGATGGCTGAAAAGTTAAATTTTTGTCTCATCAGACCAGAACACCTTCCTCCATACATTTTGGGAGTCTCCCACATGCCTTTTCACAAACTCAAAACGTGCCATTTTGTTTTTTGCTGAAAGTAATGGCTTTCTTCTGGCCACTCTGGCATAGAGCGCCATGGAGCGTACGGCTTATTGTCGTCCTATGTACAGATACTCCAGTCTCTGCTGTTGAATACTGCAGCTCCTCCAGGGTTACCTTAGGTCTCTGTGCTGCCTCTCTGATTAATGCCCTCCTTGCCCGGTCCGTGAGTTTTGGTGGGCGGCCGTCTCTTGGCAGGTTTGCTGTTGTGCCATGTTCTTTCCATTTGGTTATGATAGATTTGATGATGCTCCTGGGGATCATGAAAGATTTGGATATTTTTGTATAACCTAACCCTGACTTGTACTTCTCAACAACATTGTCCCTTACTTGTTTTGAGAGTTCCTTAGTCTTCATGGCAGTGTTTGGTTAGTGGTGCCTTTTGCTTAGGTGTTACAGCCTCTGGGGCCTTTCAAAAAAGTGAGTATATGTAATGACAGATCATGTGACGCTTAGATTGCACACAGGTGGACATTATTTCACTAATTATGTGACTTCTGAAGGTAATTGGTTGCACCAGAGCTTTTTATGGGCTTCATAACAAAGGGGGTGAATACATACGCACATGCCAATTTTCTGTTTTCTATTTCAAAAAAATAGTTTTATGTATATATTTCACTTCACCAACTTAGACTATTGTGTTCTGATCCGCCACATAAAATTCAGATTAACAAAACATTGAATTTAAGGCTGTAATGTAACAAAATAGGTAAAAAGTCAAGGGGGTGAATACTTTTGCAAGGCACTGTATGAATTTTGTTTTAAAGCTATTTGATAATTGTTGTGCAAGTAATTCTAACGCCTTCCATTGCTTTGGTCATATTTTAAAGTCCATTGGTGGATTTTCCTTGGGTTTTGCAGTGTTACAAACGCCATTTACGGGTCCTATTTGGAACCCGTAAGATTCTGGCTTACATTTGCCTTTCTACGGGATTGACTGCGCTTGCAGTCTTGAGGAATTGTAGCAACTGAATAGCGATTTGCGAGTTTAGCGATCTGAATTCTTGCAGACATAAAAGATCAAATGCTTAGATGGGCTGTAAATTCCAGTTTTAACAACCGCAAGCATTTTAAGCACGTAACACGTAGCCCGTTTACAATATAACATTATTGAATCTAAGGGATTAACCCTATGTCATGCGTTTATGAGTATCAATTTTCTTCTTTTTTATGCTCAAATCGTAATATAATTCTGCACCCAGGGACATTATGTTTTTCATTTATTTTTTAACCGATGTATATTATTATATGTTTTAATTTTTTTAAATAAAAGTTATACTTTAAATTATCAGTGACTGTTTCATGTTTTCCAAACTTCACCATCAATACTTTACTGATACCATTTTCAATGGCATGTCAATAAATAGTGTCTCTTTCTCTAGTTTTTAATTTTTTTAAATAGTAATGTGACACAAATGTGATGTATGTGGATGTCCGCAAACCCCAAACATTGAAAACACACTGACACAGGTAGAATGGTATAACAACGCTTTATTTTATACACAGAGAACTATCAGAAATGGACAAGACTGTGCATTAATATCATGGGTGTGGTGTGGATCCCAAGAGAGCAAGCGAGGCTTGTGGGAAAAAGGGGACACCTAAAAGGGGTAATGTCATAGTCTAGAATAAGCATGATTCATAGCACCTACCAGGGTCACATGTGGTCACTACACCACTTCCACCTGGAATCTGATGAAAAAAAGGATCATCACAAATCTCTCCATTTAATTGAAGAAACCATTAATGTGCATAGCACTTACAACTTGTCTAGATCTGCTCAATGAAACATATGCAAAAAGCTCTGGACTGTGTAATCCAATCCAGTTTCACACATACAGTGTAGTGACAGAACAAAAATCTAAAAAAAGTGGTCAATAAAATTGATATCACAACCATCTGCTATACAGGTGTTAGCATACGTTAAAGGATACTCCTGCAATAGGGGGAAATACCCATTAATACAGAGAGAACACAAAGGGCAGCAGCCAGATTCAATGTTACTTACATCAGACCCAAGGATCTGTTCTGAGACTGATATTGAGGTCAGGATCACATGAGTCACTAGTGCATATAAAAATGCTGGCTATCATTAACATGCCATTGTGAGACTGCAAGTCCACCGCCATAGCGGTATTAGTCTACATTTAAGCTAACAACAATCATGTCTTAGATATCTGGCTATGTGATAGCTTTAATATTGTGGGAGCTACATGGTAAAGGGAGCTGTCATTTAAGGAATGTCTACCTGAAAGGCACTGGGAAAACCTTACACTCCTTTCCTTCACATTGCTTGCAGATGCAAAAGATTCCTTTATGGACCTGAATTGTACCTAAAACAAAAACATAACACCTGCAAAATAAGGCCTTAAAAATATAGGGACTGCCGCATCTCTTCTCCACCACATTCCTCAGTGAAAATAAATTGTGAAATGTTACACAGAACCCTACGTGTCCAAAGAGAAGAGGATCATGGACCATGTGATCGGGGGTAGCCATCTGCATACAAAATATCACCGTCACATAGGCCAAGATCCAAGACTCTGTAGCCAGGCTAGATCAAGTTAACATTTGGACCACAGACGAGTGCTGTTGAGAAGGCACAAAACATATGTGCAGCCCCCACATCCTCCTCCGCCTAGCATCATGGCCCCAATCCCCCGTGGGCGGCTGTCGTCTCCTTGGTGGTGGGGGGCAGGGGGAGGCATCTCCTCAGGAGGCAGCAGCAAGAGCAGTGGTTTTGCTGGTGGCGGTTCCTTGGTGGAGGCATAAGGGGGAGGAGTGGAGCGGCTGGGCTGCAGGTGTGCGAGGGAGGCTTCCGGCGTGGTGGAGGCGGGGCTGGGGACCAGAGTGCTGGGGAATGCGCTCTCGTCCGCCCCCATCCTAAGTTGCCCGGCATGGTACGATTCAGTCATAAGATGGTGTCTCCTCTCCTCCCTATTGCTCTTGGCCAGGCTGCGCATGACCTCTGGATGATTTGCGGAGGTGCTGGCCAGGATCCCCTGAAGACACCCCATCTGCTGCCACATGATGGCCAGCATCCCCACCTTTACAGACTGGCTTGGTTGTGGGGATAGAGGTTCATTGGCAGTTGCTGATTGAGGACCTGTTGGTGGTGTTGGCCCAGTGGGGAGGGTCTGGGGGTCGGCCCAGCTGATGTTGTTGCTGCGCCTGGTTGTGGTAGTGACTAGTCTGCCGCACTCTTTAAGGGAGGAGGAGATGGGGTCAAGCCCTGCTGGTCCCTACAGTAGGAGGGCCCTGGAGAGATTCTCAGTCTCTGGAGGAGGGGGACAGTGGGGTCAAATGCCACCTGTGCGGCTGGTCCTGCTGGTGACCCCACTGCCTAGATGAAATCCTCCTTCAAACAAGGGCCCCACTTCTTTCTCTCTGGCTTACCACTGGACCGAGACCTCCTTGATG
This sequence comes from Discoglossus pictus, assembly GCA_027410445.1. Taxonomy (NCBI): domain Eukaryota; kingdom Metazoa; phylum Chordata; class Amphibia; order Anura; family Alytidae; genus Discoglossus; species Discoglossus pictus. The sequence continues at coordinate 4,129,657 of CM050165.1, read as the reverse complement.
CTGAAAGAGAGAAAAGAAAGGTATATGTTATTCGTGTGATGAATAATAAAAAATGTTGTGTTCATTCCTAACTATCTGACATCTAGGCTTGAACCTGGATGATTCCTTCAATTGCTATGAGTAGCTATCATTTGCTAGATGTGTTCAATTCTTAGGTTCTTGATCTTAATTGTTCTTGGATCCTAACGCTATCTTGATTCTGGCTTTGGTCTGTAACTGCATACGAATGATAGTGGTTTGTCAGCTTCATGGATTTAATGACGCATCCATCTATCACTTGTTAGTTCCATAAAGCTGACATGTCAGTGTCCTTATTGGTCATCATGTACATGTGGTGTCATGTTGGTGTACGTGATATTCACCTGACATGGAGGCTGGATCCTGCTGGGCCACCAGACCTGAATCCCCAGCGGTGGACACCTGGCTGAGAAGGTCCTTGGCCTCCCTCTCACACTTATTATAATGCACAGTCACTCGGTGGTCACCACTAAATGCCGCAGCTTGCTTGTCCTCCTTAGCCATCATCCTCCTCACCCTGGCCCTGATGTCATCAAACTTGTGCTTCACTGACCTCGCATCCCTTTCCCCTGTTCCCACTGCTGTTACTGTGGCCGCTACCTCCTTCCATGCCCTGGCCCTAGGGCCGGGCCTAACTTCCCTCCCCCAGGAAGGATAACTGGGTGTCCATGGATGGCAGCCAGTCTCCAGACCCTAATCCCATAGAAAATCTGTAGAGGGAGCTAAAGTCGAATGGGTCAAATACTTATTTCACTCATTGACCTGCAAATCAATTTATAACTTTTTTGATATGTGTTTTTCTTGTTTTGTTATTCTGTCTCTCACTGTTAAAACACACCGACCATTAAAATTATTGACTGATTATTTTTTTGTCAGTGAACAAACTTTCAAAATCAGCAGGGGATCAAATACTTTTTCCCCACACTGTTAGTTCCCCAGCACATATGCACAGGCAAATTGGGCTCTTGGAGGCACTTGCAGGCACAGACTGTAAGGCAATCACAATTACAATGTTTACAGCTTGCTTCTTTCTTTCGTACTTGATCATGTGGTCACGCGAACAGCAGCTTTTTCCTTATTCCTTCTTTCAGTTTTGTTTGCCTAACCCATGGCAGCGATGTAACCCAAGGCAGAAAATTGTATCCCAAAAACAGTGTAACCTGAGGGTGTTGTAACCCGAGCTACCTATGTATAAGCACTGACTGTATGAGTTACAGGGGGCAAAGCTTTGCAGGGACTGTTTGGAATATTTCAGTGAGTAAAAACAGAGCGTTAAAGCACTTAAAATTACATTTAGATATGCAAATAAAACATATAGGTAGGTCATTATATTATTAAAAAGAGTGTACCCTCCATGTTCCATAAATATAAAAAAATATTATTTATTTGGTTACATATGTTACATCTCTGAAACATAAAAAACAATATAAATAGCAAAGATACTATTCAAAAACAGTTTTCCATATGTGCATTGAAATATATACTCATAGGTATCAGATTCCTAGCAAAGGGTAAAACTGCTAAATATACCAAAACACCATACATGGGGCCTCATTCAATCGAGATTTGGACAATTGAATAGGGCTCTATATAAGCACAGAGCATGTTTGTTTTAGTTAGTGAAGACCTTGCTTTTGGATAGAAGTTCACTAACTAAAAACTTCTGAAAAAAAATATGCTCTGTGCTTATATATAGCCCTATTCAATAGGCCAAATCACAATTGAATGAGGCCCTCAGTAAGAGAAGCCCCTGGGGTCTCAGTGTTTGGGCTTGTTTTGCTGGGAATGTGTTTATTGTCCTATATTATATCAATTATTTATTTATATATTATAGAAATAAATAATTGAAACCAAAACCTTCCCTTGCCCTTTTTACTGGCTGGACACATGTAAACAATGGGCCTGTACATCTTGACCAAGATCCTGGTGGGATTATCCAGCTGCAGACAATAAATCAAAATAGTATGAGTGAAGTAAATAGTTTAGAAGGGAACTTTGAATGAGTTTACATTGGTGATGTAATTACCAGCTCACCCTGTGATGGAATAACCCTGCAAATGTGTCTGGAGGGGGAAGGAAAGTCTGCTGCTGCAAAGACCAATTCAGAATAGGAACCTGGAATATTAGAACTATGAACCAAGGCAAACTAGATGTGGTCAAGAATGAAATGACAAGGTTAGACATTGATATCCTGGGAATTGGTGAACTTAAATGGACTGGAATGGGACATTTCATATCAGACAACCACCAGATCATCTACTGTGGTCAAGAATCTCACAGAAGAAATGGAGTAGCCATCCTAGTCAATTAAAGACTGGACAAAGCTGTGCTTGGTTACAACCCAATAAATAACAGAATGATTTCAATTAGAATTCAAGGCAGGCCATTTAATATCACAGTGATCCAAGTCTATGCTCCAACCATGAGTGCTGAAGAGGGTGAAGTTGTCCAGTTCTACAAAGACATTCTACACGCCATAGATATAACACCAAGAAAAGATGTTACTGTCATCATAGGAGATTGGAAGCTAAAGTAGGGAACCAAAAGACTTCAGGAATAACTGGCAAATTTGGCCTTGGACTACAAAATGAAGCAGGTCAGAGATTAGTAGAATTTTGTCAAGATAATTAACTGGTCGTAGGAAACACCGTCGTCCAACAGCCTCAGAGACGACTCTACACATGGACATCACCAGATAGACAACATAGAAATCAGATTGACTCTATACTTTGCAGTCAAAGATGGAGGAGCTCTATACAGTCAGCAAAAACAAGACTTGGAGCTGACTGCGGCTCAGACCAAGAGCTTCTTATTGCAAAGTTCAGAATTAAACAAAAGAAAAGACGGAAAAACATCAGACCAAGTAGATACAAAATAAATAATATCCCTTGTGAATATGCAGTGGAGACTAGATTTAAGGGACTAGACATGGAAGACAGAATGACTAAAGAACTAGACATGGAAGATAGAATACCTGAAGAACTAGACATGGAAGATAGAATGCCTGAAGAGCTTTGGACAGAAGTGAATGACATTATCCAGGAAACAGCAACAAAGAATATCCCTAAAAGAAAGAAAAGTAAGAAGTCAAACTGGCTGTCTGATGAGACTTTGAAAGTAGCCCAGGAAAGAAGGAAAGCGAGAGGTAGTGGAGATAAGAAAAGATTCAGAGTATAGCAGGAAGAGACAAGGAGACATTCTACAATGAGCGATGTAAAGAGATTGAAGAAGATAAAAAAATGGGAAGGTCAGGAGATTTCTTCAAGAAAATTGGTAACCTAAAAGGCACCTTTCATGCCAAAGTGGGTGTGATAAAAGACAAAATGGTAGGAACTTAACAGAAGAAGATCCGATAAAGCAGAAGTGGCAGGAATACACTGAAGATCTATACAGAAAGGATCTTAACAGCAGTGATGACCTCAATAGTTTGTCCAATGAGATGGAGGCAGACATCTTGGAAAGCCAAGTGAGATGGGCCTTAGGATGTCTTGCTGATAATAAGGCTGCAGGAGCTGATGGAATTCCAACAGAACAATTCAAAATTCTACAAGATGATGCTGTGAAAGTGTTACTTGCCTTATGCCAACACATTTGGAAAACTCAACAATGGCCAATAGACTGGAAAAGGTCAGTCTACATCCAAATCCCAACAAAGGCAGTGCCAAAGAGTGCACTAATTATTGAACAATTACACTTTTTTCACATGCCAGGTCACACCACCCTGAAGCCAAGCAGTGTTGGGGCTGATCAGTACTGGGATTGGAGACCACCTAGGAATACCAGGAGCTGTATGCTGAGGCCCTCTGGAGAAAGAACTGGCAATCCAGTCCAGTATATCTGCCATGAAAATCAAGTGAATCAGCTTGGTGGCTTGTGGTCCATGAGGTCACGTAGAGTCGGACACAACTGAGTGACTCCATATATATATCATAGGAGATTGGAATACTTAAGTAGGGAACCTAAAGACTCAGGGAATAACTGCCAAATTTGGCCTTGGAGTACAAAATACAGCAAGTCAGAGATTAGTAGAATTTTGTCAAGATAATTCTCTGGTCGTAGCAAACACCGTCTTCCAAAAGCCTCCGAGACGACTCTACACATGGACATCACCAGATGGACAACCTAGAAATCAGATTAACCATATACTTTGCATCCAAAGATGGCGGAGCTCTATACAGCCAGCAAAAACAAGACCTGGAGCTGACTGAGGCTCAGACCACGAGCTTCTTATGGAAAAGATGAAAATTAAACTGAAGACAAGAGGGAAAACCATCAGACCAAGCGGATACAAAATAAATAATATCCCTTGTGAATATGCAGTGGAAGTAAAGAATAGGATTCCCTATAAAAAACTCTAATGCAGCGAAAGATTGAAGGCACAAGAAGAAGGGGACGACAGAGGCGGAGATGGAAAGATGAGGTCACTGAACATGAACTTGATGGAGCTCAGAGGGGCAGTAATTGAGAGATGCACTTGGCGTGCTGTGGTCCATAACAGAGTCACGGAGAGTCGGACGCGACTGAATGGCTAAACAACAACAACAAAATTGAGGAATCCTGTGGATCCTTGGGCTCATAGGGGCTAGGGGTACTGGGGGGAATCCATGGGATGCCCCAAGTATGTGTAGTGATTATTGTGTTAGGGTGCACTTATTAACCTCTCAATTGTGTCATAAGAAATAAAGCCTTATATCCAACTCATTTGAGGCTTTTAGCATCAGATCTGAGGCTTGAATCTTTTTCAGTTGCGTTTTTCTGCTTCTACGTCTGGTCATCAATATGTTAATTGGGTGAAGCGGCATTAAAAGTGATTGGAATGGCCATTAATCACTTATTTACCCTCCAATATATTTTCAAGCGCTTGTTTCTCTTTTTTAATTGCTTCACATTTTGTTTTTAATTGCTTTACATTTTGTTTAAAACAATGTGACCTCTGATGTGTTTGGTAGTAAATTGAGAGAAAACGCCCTAAAGTACTGACCACATTCTGAGAGTAAAATACTATGGTCCAGAACCAAACCCAAAATCTGTAAAAATAGACTGAAATAACCTCGACAGAAGAGCTCGGAAGCTGGAAAACATAGCTGATTTTTGGGACATATACCCATGTTGAGGCAAGGTGACATGTTAGTGTATGACGCTGGAATGAAAGCTCCGATAGTTGGACAATGGAGCAATAGTTATGTGTGTTCCTTAGTTTTAAATGAATCTGCCTTGTTTCTACTTTTTTCCTACATTTGCACTCTATTAACCATTTTCAGCCTTATTAAATTCCAGCCTCATAGATTTGAGGCTTCTACTTAAATCCTACGTGCTGCAAAGTTGGAAAAGTTACAACGCTATTAAATTAGCTGCGCTGCGACCAACGTGTGAGGTACGCAGCGCGGCCGTCCGTGTCAACACAGAGAAAATGTACATTAGGAGTGACAGCCTGGGAGATGACCACGCAGGCTCCCCCACCTCATCAGTTGCCGATAGTGTCCTTAACGGAACCTCCGCAGCAGTCCTACATATAAGCCCTGCCGTGGGGGGTACTCCAACTACCCCTCTAAAATTAACCACCTCTATGCTGGGGGTCCCCATCGGGACACCCAAAGTGTCCCCACATTAACCTCTTGCTGTAGGGGTTACATGCAGCCCCCCACAATAAACCCCTTGCAGAGGGGGTCCACAATCGGCACTGATAGTGACCCAGCTGCATTTACAAATTCAAATTTCCCACATCGCAGGTCCTTAAAGGACCGTAAAGGTCCTGAAAGGACCAGCGCTAAAAAATATTAACCCCTACCGCGGGGGGTACTATAAGTATCCCCCCAGGCAACTAAAATTAACTCCATCACTCATGGGGCTCTAAACAGAGCCCCATGAGCACTTAAATTAGCCATATAACCCATGGTTGTCAATACAGGCACCCATAAGCCCTTAATTAACCATGTCACTCATGGTTGTCAATACAGACCCCCATAAGCCCTTAATTAACCCTATAACTCATGGGGGTTAATACAAACCCAACTCAGCCCTTAATTAACCCTGTCACTCATGGGGGTTAATACAGACCCCCATAAGCCCTTAATTAACCCTATAACTCATGGGGCTCCAGGACCCGCAAGGCGGGAAACTTGAATTTGTAATTGCAGCGGGGTTGCGATCGGTACCAATCGGGGGAACCCCGCTGCAAGGGGTTATTGTAGGGGCTGAAGGGGTTAATGTGGGGACACTTTAGGGACCCCCAGCATAGAGGGGGGTTAATTTTAGCTGCCGTGGCCGGGATTGGTTTATAGTGTGCCGCGGACCTTTTAAGAACCTGTGGCAGGAAATTTTAAATTTTTAAATGCAACGGGGCCTGATCTAGGCCGATTGGGGACCCCCGCTGCAAGGGGTTAATGTGGGGGTGCTGCTGGGGTCCCTATGGAGGCAGCAAGGGGTTAAATATTGGGTAGACTTTGGGGTCCCAATGGGGACCTCCAGCATTGAGGGGGTTATGTTAGGTGCCACGGGGGTACTAGCAGTACCCCAGCGGCCGGGATTGGTTAATAGTGTGCTGAGGGCCCTTTAAGGACCTGCGGCAGGAAATGTAAAATTGATGCTTATTGGGGACCCCTGCTGCAAGGGATTAATGTGGGGAGGCTCTATAGTGTCTGGCTTCTCCGAGGCAGCACGTATAGGTTTAGGAGCCCTTGCTAGCACTTTTTTGTGCTCGTAGGGATTCTTCCGAGGTGCGAGGTTCACCTCATAGATTTATGGCTACGTGTTAGCTGTTTGTTTTTGCTCTTGTCTTGATTGTAAGCGACCTGCTACCATCACATATTTACCGCTAATTGTACATATCGTGCTGGATTGTGACTGAACTGGTGACACCAAGTAAAGAATAACATTTTAGAAATAAAAATGATTTGCGTGTGTTTCGTTAAAGGAAAAAATCTCAAGAATGTTCTGAAAATTACAAGAAGACATCTAACTAGAAATAACACACTTTGGGCCTTATTCAATTGAGCAATTTTTGGTTACAGGAGCCCGTAATGGAGCCCGTAAACTAATTTGCTATTCAATTGGCGTCTTTTAGCGAGCCGCAAAAAATCGAGGGGTTACAGGCTAAAAATCACTGTGGTTGTCAACATCGTAACTCCAACCCATCTAAGCCATTGCTCTTTCAAGCCCGCAAAAGATACAATCGCAAATCGCTATTTAATTGCTACAATTCTCCAAGCCTGCAAATGTTTTCACACCCGTAACTGGGACATGTAGAAGAAAATACTACAGGTACAAGAAAGGACTCACAAGGGGGTAAAGCAGCTGTTCATAGCACTGTAAAAGCAAATACAAAATCACTACTGCACTGTAAAAGACAGGGAAAGTGATGACAGACATTAGAATTAATTGCACAGTCTCAAGCCCGCAAATCGTCAATAACATTTTTTTTATTTTCATTTCCTTGGTATATAAATTCCGGGAATCAAGGAGTTAATACATATCCGGCCACCCACATGGACTAGAACATTTTCTTCATTCATTTTTATTATTATGTACATTGCCAGATTTCACTTCTGATCACATATCGAACTTCTAAACACTAATTGATTGAAGTTTAACCTCCCTGTCTTACTGATGTAATAATAGCGGTCTCATTTACTATTGGCTGTTTCTAAATCGGTAGTTACGTCCTTGCTTAACATAATCATGCTCTGAAATGTTACTTACCGGTGCATGATTTACGGTTTTGGCTTTCCGTCAGGTAGCTGCGGGCTTGTTCAATTGAATCGCTCTGTAATTGTTGCAAATTTCAAGCCTAAATGGCATATGTGGGCTTGGAATTTAATAGAGGCCTGTGTTTTTAAATGATATTTTCTGACTAAAGTTTTGCAATTGAATAGGGCCCTTATTTTGTAACTTTTATATCAGATAATACCAGAGACTGAGATTTACCTCGTGGTTCTACTATGAGAGACCACTACACCTTATGTATCATTATAGGACTAAGTAGGTTATACCTTGGGATTCTTTCTTAGACACCACTACTAAACCCCAAAGTTCTTAATGCAATTGGACATTTATGTGGACTAGATATATTACACCTCGTGGTCCATCTGGGCCACTACATATACCTTGTATGGGACAGTATAAGCATGTAAGATCTTCATGGGACATCTGTATAGAAGCTTTTTGGTAAGAAGCTATAGCATGTTATCAGCTTTTGCTTCAGGCGTTTTTTGGCGCCAAAGTGACGTCATCAACACCCGACGTACGTTTCGTGAGATCTGTGGATCTCAGCTAATCAGGGGCTTTAATTTTTTACCGTCTTACAAATAGTTTTGCCCAATATCAGTGTAATGTTTCTAGAAAACATACTGTATATATGGGACTTCAATGTCCAAGAATAATTCATATATATTCAAATGAGCCTGCAGCCTAAAAGATCAGAGGCTTAGGAGGGTCTGTGTCCTACGTTAAACCCTGGTAAAATGAACAGAACAATGATAAGAAAGACAAGGGCTTCAATTATTTATTGAATATGTTATAGGACATTATACACATCCCCAGCGAACAAGGCAAGAACCATCTGCCGCCAAACGCACGGAGTATTCTCTTGGTATTTTTGGTATATTTAGTCATTTTTCACAGACATATACACAACAAGATCTTAACAAACTATATATTTTTTTAAGAAAATGGTATTCCCCATTGATATTGCCTTATTATGGTTAACAAATTCATTTTTATGCATAATATTGTGCTCTGAGGGATCAGGAGTGGGATGATCTAGTAAAACAAGGTTGGCAAGAGATGTCCATGGAGGGGCGTGTGATCCAGCGCGCGAGACAGGCGGCGCTCTGTCCTTATCCACACATCGTGAGCGTTAGCCACTGCAAGAGAAGGAGACATGTCTGACAGGTCAGGCCATCACATACTGATAACAGCCGTCTGTTTCTTTTCTACCTGCTAAAGAACTCTTAGTATTACATGGCACCCAGGACATTGGACCTTCCAATGTCTGGATTTGTTATTTAATAAATTCCTTCACGTCTTCTGGGAGATTCTCGTGATCTACCAGACATTCAGTACAGTTTCCATCATGTCACTTTGCTATGCCATTTCCTTTCTATATTTTATAAAATGTTACATCATACTGGCTTTAAGGCTGAGGTATCTCCTTCTTGGGTGCCAAGGAGTCAAGAGTTTGGACAAGAAGATGATGGTCAGCTGTACCAAAGTCAGGAGAGAGATCCAGGAGAATTATAATAGATAAGTGACCCTTTTACTTGTTTGTGAGCAAGATATTTGTGTGAGAGCTGTCACTGTGGGGTGTTGGAACAGGAGTTGGACGAAAGGAAGTGGATTGAATTAAAGGGCTAGTACATTATTACCTTTATTTCACATTATAAATTCACGTGCAAACAGCAGCAAATCAAAGCTTTAGCCAGAAAATATTATTTAAAAACACTGTTTACCTCATTAATGGCCACTGTTGTACCCCTCCCACCTTCTCATTGATCTTAGCACTACTGAAAGGACAGTTTAACCAATGGTATTGCCGTGGAAATCACCCACTTCCTATCAGTAATGATAAGGATGAGAGCGGTGGCAAGGGATACAGCAGTGGGATTAATGAGGTAAAAACTGTGGTCCCTATTAAATTGTCCAAATTGTAGTTACTAAAGCCCGTAACCTACCCCTCAAAAGTTACTGCTGTTAAATTGGCCTCTTTAAGCTAACCGCAATTGATCTGCGGGTTACAGGCTGAAAATCCCTGCGGTTGTCAAAATCATCACTCTGACCCATCTAAGCCTTTGATCTTTCAAGCCCATAAATGTTACAATGCCTAAAATCGCAAATCGCTTTTCAATTGCTACAATTCCTCAAGCCCGCCATTGCTTTCACACCCATAAACGGCAAATGTAGCCAAAAAAGGGGTTGGTTAGGACTACCTGTCCGTAGCACTGCAAATGCAAATAAAAAATCACTACTGCACTTTAAAATACGGGGAAAGCGATGAAAGACATTTTAAATTAATTGCACAACAGTCTCAAGCCCGCAAATCGGCAATCTTTTTTATTTTTTTATTTCTGTGTTATTTCAATCTTGGGAATCAAGGAGTTAATACATATTAGGCCACCCACATGGACTAGAACATTTCCTTCATTTATTTGTATTATTTTATACATTGCTGGATTGCAAGTACGATTGCATATTGGACATCTAAACGCTAATTGATTGATGTTTAACCGCCATATTTTACTGACGTCATGATGATGTTATCATTTACTATTGGCTGTTTCAAAATTGGTAGTTACGGCCTTGCTTAATTGATCATGATCACGCTCTGAAATGCTACGTACGATTACATGGTTTACGGTTTAGGCTTTCGGCCAGGTAGTTGCGGGCTTGTTCAATTTAATCGTTCTGTAACTGCTGCAAAGGGCCTGTGTTTTTAAATTATATTTCCTGACTAAAGTTTTGCTTAGCTGCTGTTTGCACATATAATTTTAATGATAATTAAGGGTGAAGTGAAAAATAGTTCTAACATGAAAAGTCCATACACTGGCTCTTTAACTCAACTTACATCCTTACGTAGTAATTGAGGTTGAAAAAATAATTTTCAAATCCTGTACACTCCACACAGAGACAACTCTCAAAAAAGTCGCCGTTATCGTGCTCACCAGCAAGTCAAGGGTCCCTTGTCTATTGTAATTCTCCTAGATCTGTCTCCTGCCTTCGGTACAGTTGACCATCCTCTTCTTGTCCAGACTCTTGCTTTCTTGGCGTCCCAAGCGATATCTCAGCTCTCTTGGTTGTTTATGTCCAATCTGTAAGGATTTAATGTTTCCTTTTCTGGTGTCTCTTCTTCCCCATAATGCTTACTGTTGGTATAATTTAAGGTGTACTCCTAAGCCCCCAGCTCTTCTCCAACTTCACAACCTCCCTTGGTATGTAAGAAATCTGGCCTGAACATCTAAAGCCATTAATAACAGTACATTCCTTATACCTTTGACATTACCTCCAAATACTCCCCCAACCCTCCTCATCTCTCTGCTCTTGGTCTGCCTCTTTCTTCCTGTGCATTTCCTCCTCTCACCTCAGATGTCAAGACTTTTCTTGGGCTGCACTTAAACTGTGGAACTCCTTACATGGCTTTGTCAGATCTCCTGGTTTTTAAATGATTCAATACTGAACTCATATCTCTTTAAATAAACCTATTGGCTATTACTTTAACACGCACAGTCTCCATACCCTACACAACTGAACACACAGCTATAACACACATACAATACACACTCACCTCTAGTGGGTGACATATATTTCCTAGTTCGTTCCCATCATGCACTTGTCACCCTCCTGTCTGAGACCCGACATTACCTCCTACAGACTAGAGACCTCAGTAACCACATTGTCTGCTTCCTATTGTAGTGTATTTGTATTTCTACTTACCTTAGAGTTTGTTCTACCTCTGTAATGTGCCCATTGTGCCCACTCTACATTATTGTACCTTTGTAAATAGACCTACACAAAATGTCACTTTATAAATAAAGACTATTAGAATAATACTATTATAAGTATTATTATTAATTAATTCAGTGCTTCATGTCCAAAATAGGACAGATGTTCTGCTCACCGGCCGCGTGTACTCACCTCTTCCATGTTCGTAGTCACCGTGTCGCTGCCCTCCTGGTCCATGGCTTTGAAAAATCCTGAGAAACAAACACAGGAAGATGACATGTTATGTAAGCAAAGATCTGACTGCACTCGGGACATCCATAACATATATTATATTTTAAGTGTAATTCTTCAATTGAGCATTTATATATATATATATATATATATATATATATATATATATATATATATAAGAATGATGGCATGTATCAGAGTGCAGGGTATGAAGCTAATATCAGAGAGTGCAGTGTATGGACCTAATATCAGAGAGTGCTGTGTATGAAGCTAATATCAGAGAGTGCAGTGTATGATCCTAATATCAGGGAGTGCAGTGTACGAACCTAATATCAGAGAGTGCTGTGTATGATCCTAATATCAGAGAGTGCAGTGTATAAAGCTAATATCAGAGAGTGCAGTGTATGAACCTAATATCAGAGAGTGCAATGTATGAAGCTAATATCAGAGAGTGCTGTGTATGAAGCTAATATCAGAGTGCAGGGTATGAAGCTAATATCAGAGAGTGCAGTGTATGAAGCTAATATCAGAGAGTGCTGTGTATGAAGCTAATATCAGAGAGTGCAGTGTATGAACCTAATATCAGAGTGCAGGGTATGAAGCTAATATCAGAGAGTGCAGTGTATGAAGCTAATATCAGAGAGTGCTGTGTATGAAGCTAATATCAGAGAGTGCAGTGTATGAACCTAATATCAGAGTGCAGGGTATGAAGCTAATATCAGAGAGTGCAGTGTATGAAGCTAATATCAGAGAGTGCTGTGTATGAAGCTAATATCAGAGAGTGCAGTGTATGATCCTAATATCAGGGAGTGCAGTGTACGAACCTAATATCAGAGAGTGCTGTGTATGATCCTAATATCAGAGAGTGCAGTGTATAAAGCTAATATCAGAGAGTGCAGTGTATGAACCTAATATCAGAGAGTGCAATGTATGAAGCTAATATCAGAGAGTGTTGTGTATGAACCTAATATCAGAGAGTGCAATGTATGAAGCTAATATCAGAGAGTGCAGTGTATGAACCTAATATCAGAGAGTGCAATGTATGAAGCTAATATCAGAGAGTGCTGTGTATGAACCTAATATCAGAGAGTGCAATGTATGAAGCTAATATCAGAGAGTGCAATGTATGAAGCTAATATCAGAGAGTGCAGTGTATGAACCTAATATCAGAGAGTGCTGTGTATGATCCTAATATCAGAGAGTGCAGTGTATGAAGCTAATATCAGAGAGTGCAGTGTATGAACCTAATATCAGAGAGTGCAATGTATGAAGCTAATATCAGAGAGTGCTGTGTATGAACCTAATATCAGAGAGTGCAATGTATGAAGCTAATATCAGAGAGTGCAGTGTATGAACCTAATATCAGAGAGTGCAATGTATGAAGCTAATATCAGAGAGTGCAATGTATTAACCTAATATCAGAGAGTGCAGTGTATGAAGCTAATATCAGAGAGTGCAATGTATTAACCTAATATCAGAGAGTGCAGTGTATGAAGCTAATATCAGAGAGTGCAGTGTATGAACCTAATATCAGAGAGTGCAATGTATGAAGCTAATATCAGAGAGTGCAATGTATTAACCTAATATCAGAGAGTGCAGTGTATGAAGCTAATATCAGAGAGTGCAATGTATGAAGCTAATATCAGAGAGTGCTGTGTATGAGTCTAATATCAGAGAGTGCAGTGTATGAAGCTAATATCAGAGAGTGCAGTGTATGAACCTAATATCAGAGAGTGCTGTGTATGATCCTAATATCAGAGAGTGCAGTGTATGAAGCTAATATCAGAGAGTGCAGTGTATGAACCTAATATCAGAGAGTGCAATGTATGAAGCTAATATCAGAGAGTGCTGTGTATGAACCTAATATCAGAGAGTGCAATGTATGAACCTAATATCAGAGAGTGCAGTGTATGATCCTAATATCAGAGAGTGCTGTGTATGAACCTAATATCAGAGAGTGCAATGTATGAACCTAATATCAGAGAGTGCAATGTATGAAGCTAATATCAGAGAGTGCAGCGTATGAAGCTAATATCAGAGAGTGCAGTGTATGAACCTAATATCAGAGAGTGCAATGTATGAAGCTAATATCAGAGAGTGCAGTGTATGAACCTAATATCAGAGAGTGCAATGTATGATCCTAATATCAGAGAGTGCAGTGTATGAAGCTAATATCAGAGAGTGCAGTGTATGAACCTAATATCAGAGAGTGCAATGTATGAAGCTAATATCAGAGAGTGCTGTGTATGAAGCTAATATCAGAGAGTGCAGTGTATGAACCTAATATCAGAGAGTGCAATGTATGAAGCTAATATCAGAGAGTGCAGTGTATGAACCTAATATCAGAGAGTGCAATGTATGAAGCTAATATCAGAGAGTGCAATGTATTAACCTAATATCAGAGAGTGCAGTGTATGAAGCTAATATCAGAGAGTGCAATGTATTAACCTAATATCAGAGAGTGCAGTGTATGAAGCTAATATCAGAGAGTGCAGTGTATGAACCTAATATCAGAGAGTGCAATGTATGAAGCTAATATCAGAGAGTGCAATGTATTAACCTAATATCAGAGAGTGCAGTGTATGAAGCTAATATCAGAGAGTGCAATGTATGAAGCTAATATCAGAGAGTGCTGTGTATGAGTCTAATATCAGAGAGTGCAGTGTATGAAGCTAATATCAGAGAGTGCAGTGTATGAACCTAATATCAGAGAGTGCAATGTATGAAGCTAATATCAGAGAGTGCAGTGTATGAAGCTAATATCAGAGAGTGCAGTGTATGAAGCTAATATCAGGGAGTGCAATGTATGAACCTACTATCAGAGAGTGCTGTGTATGAGTCTAATATCAGAGAGTGCAGTGTATGAAGCTAATATCAGGGAGTGCAATGTATGAACCTAATATCAGAAAAGTGCAGTGTATGATCCTAATATCAGAGAGTGCAATGTATGAAGCTAATATCAGAGAGTGCAGCGTATGAAGCTAATATCAGAGAGTGCAGTGTATGAACCTAATATCAGAGAGTGCAATGTATGAAGCTAATATCAGAGAGTGCAGTGTATGAACCTAATATCAGAGAGTGCAATGTATGATCCTAATATCAGAGAGTGCAGTGTATGAAGCTAATATCAGAGAGTGCAGTGTATGAAGCTAATATCAGAGAGTGCAGTGTATGAAGCTAATATCAGAGAGTGCAGTGTATGAACCTAATATCAGAGAGTGCAATGTATGAAGCTAATATCAGAGAGTGCTGTGTATGAAGCTAATATCAGAGAGTGCAGTGTATGAACCTAATATCAGAGAGTGCAATGTATGAAGCTAATATCAGAGAGTGCAGTGTATGAACCTAATATCAGAGAGTGCAATGTATGAACCTAATATCAGAGAGTGCAATGTATGAAGCTAATATCAGGGAGTGCAATGTATGAACCTACTATCAGAGAGTGCAATGTATGAACCTAATATCAGAGAGTGCAGTGTATGAACCTAATATCAGAGAGTGCAGTGTATGGACCTAATATCAGAGAGTGCAGTGTATGAAGCTAATATCAGAGAGTGCAGTGTATGAAGCTAATATCAGAGAGTGCAGTGTATGGACCTAATATCAGAGAGTGCAGTGTATGAAGCTAATATCAGAGAGTGCTGTGTATGATCCTAATATCAGAGAGTGCTGTGTATGATCCTAATATCAGGGAGTGCAGTGTATGCACCTAATATCAGAGAGTGCAGTGTATGATCCTAATATCAGGGAGTGCAATGTATGAAGCTAATATCAGAGAGTGCTGTGTATGAACCTAATATCAGAGAGTGCAGTGTATGAAGCTAATATCAGGGAGTGCAGTGTATGAACCTAATATCAGAGAGTGCAGTGTATGAACCTAATATCAGAGAGTGCAGTGTATGAAGCTAATATCAGAGAGTGCTGTGTATGAACCTAATATCAGAGAGTGCTGTGTATGATCCCAATATCAGAGAGTGCAGTGTATGAATGAGGGCTGTCTACTAGTTGTATAAATAGGAATTGCTGTATATAAAGAGGGTTCTGTATATGGCTTACAGATTATGGGTAGTGTATATAAATAGTACATTATTATAGGCTTCATGTAAGATTGCACCATACATTAGATAACTTACTGAACATGGCCTCCAGCTTCACCAAGCTGCACACAAAGTTATCAAAGTTGATTCCCAAGTCACTGTCAGAGTACCGAGTCACGAGGACCTGAATCATCTGGTTATTCAGCTTGAACCCTGAGGAGACCCAATACAGATGAGAGAGAGACCTAACCCATGATCTCCTAACACTACACACTGACCTCATAGACTTGTGTCATGTAAGTTGTGAAGACACCACAAAGTGGTCACGGGATGACAACTGAAGGACTAAATATTCCTGTTACACAAAGTCTTTTTATGGGCAGATGTTCCCAGACTGGTTGGGGGTATTGGTAACACTGTCTTGCTCTTTTTCCTTGTCTCCAAAACGTAATGGTTCCAATAGGATCACTAATGAAACATGGTGGGCGTATAGTATCTTCTCATTTATATAAATAGCTGAGTCAGTTATTAACCCTTTCAAATTCTGGAAACACCGCAAATGATGTTAATTTGCACATGGGGAAAGTAAATTCCTCATATTTGGTGACGTCCATATAATGAGTTGGGTAATTCTGGAAGTTCTGGAGCACCATGATACAAGTGACTAAGCAAGATATCAGGGTCACCAATTCAGAGGCTGATCAACCAAAAGGAGAAGGGAGCATTTCTTGGTCTACTTGACTTGGCAGGCGTGTTTTATACAAGGTCTTAGCTTTGGGTGCCATTTGATAACATGAAACCTTCTACTCCTACAGCTTGGTAATTAGGAACTATGTTTAGCACTTTCTGTTTTGTTTTATTGTTGTTTTTTTTGTAATGGTCAGTCATACTATATGTATTGGTATAAATACTCATCGCTATACTCTGCACTTTACACATAAGGACTATTATTTAATAAGTCCAATCATCCAAAGTTCATGTTTCTGCAGGTACATCTAGATCTGAGATCTTCAGTTTGCACAAGATCCTGGGAGATGACAATATTGTGTCTAAGCCCTAGTGGTCCTAATACTGTATCAAAGTCTGAGAGAGGCACCATAGCTGGAGAGATCCCAATACTGCATTATTCTCCACCCTGACCGGTTTCCCTCAGACTCCATCCCATGTTCCTCACCTGCAGTTTCCAGGGCCAGACGCAGCTCGTACGAGTTCATGGTTCCTGAATTGTCCAGGTCATACTGACGGAAAACTGTCTGCGTGGGACATAGAGGGCTGGTTATAAAGCAGGGTCTGCTCTGTGCTGGTTTAATATATAGTAAGGATCCCAGGATTGGAAAAGAAAGATGGGCAGAGTGTGATGAAGCAGGTCAATGATTTCCATACACTGCATGTATAATGGGAATGTTCATGTAATCAGGGGTGAGAGTATGTACTGAGAGATATGTAACGAGCAGGGTAAGGTGGTGGCTGGGGGTGTCCTGGAAGTCAACAACTGAATTAGATTGGGCACCATGATACCAGTGACTGTGAGCAAGATATTGCCTCAGTAGGGTATGAGGATCCACAGTTACGGGTTTACAGATGGATGATTTTTACTCCAATTTTGTTGACAGATCAGACTATCAATACGTACAGCTGGCCATAGAAGGACGGATCCTTTTAACATGTAGTTCATATGTGATGAGTGGCTGATGTATGCACTGATGATACCTCTGAGCCTGTACTTCCTTACAAGATTGATTGTTGTCATTGATATCATTAAGAGACCAGCTCAGCCTTCTTCATTGATTATGGTCAGAGATTTCTAAACCTTTAATTTCTTTGTTCAACTCCTTAGGTTCGGAGTTTGGGGAGCTCTGTACACCATCTATACATAATGTTCCAGTTGGTGGTCCAAATACATCACCCACTACAACCAATGTGTTTTTCTTCCGAACTAATATGACAAGCTGTACTGTTATACCACCTGACGTCATGGCGCCATGAGCACTAATAAATGTAATACCCATCTTCCCCTCTTAGTAAAATCAATTGTGCTGCATAATAGACACACAATGGGTACACAAGCCCAGAACAATGCCCATTAGGCTGTCTAGCAGTGAAAGGGTTTACATTATTTCCATTCCTTACCATCCACTTTTGGATCTTGTTCCACAGGATCTGATACTCCACGATGCCCAGCATGCCGCTGCCATCATTCTGCCAGTCACATGGTTAAGGGTCACTGAAAAATACACTTTAATACATAGACAAATATGTGCACTCCTTTGTAAGACCAAAAAACTATAATAACAAATTATGAAATAAAAAAACATTTTCAGAGTTTAAAACAACAAGGATATGGACTATAAATCGTTATTTTGCATATAATGCCGTCTGGACTAAATTATCCAACACAAGCCTTCATTTTGCAAGTTCTTTCAATTGCAAAATGGAAGTTGGCTTGTTATTGGAAACAACAAATTACTGCATCTTGGAATGAGATATTAAATGTATTGAAAAGAAATAGAGCATTGGAGATAGACTTTCAAATGGCTGAATTAATAAAACAAGATACAAAGAAATGGAAAATATGAGATAAATATAGTAATTCTGATAATTATGGGAAAAACTTTTGATGAGAGTAAAAAAAAAAAAAAAAAAAGGAAAAAGGAAAAGTGTCCACCTTGATATAAATAAAAGACATTTTGAAGTTATACCCCTCCCAGAAATGCCACTCTCCCTCCCCCGTTTGTATATTTTCCTTTTTTTTTCCTTTCTTTTTTTTTGTTGTTGTTCGTTTTCCCTTTTCTTTATGAAAAAGAAATAAAAAAAAATAAAAAAAAGGATATGGTCTATTGTGAATGGCCAAACTCCAAACAGTACTTCTATAAAACTTATTATAGAAATGGTATCAATTACATATTTATGATAACACCCTGTGAAAACTATCTACAGGTAATTGCTACATGCCAAAAACAATAACACACCAAAAAAAGAGCCCATCCATGATTTTTCGGCATTAGCATGGCTAGGTTGACAAAAAAAATGTCAATACCTTGCATTTTGCATCTGTATAATGGTGCCATTAGCAGTAAACTATCGTATATTATGCAAAGTGATTGGCAGTACAGATACCCAAGATCAGGTAGGCAGTATAACTGGTAATCGGCAGTAGACTGGGCTGGGCCACACTCAGATGTAGACGTAACTTTCTTTAGGACAAGCAGGGACAAAACCCTCATCTTACATGAATAAAGGAAGTGGACCTCATCGAAGGTGGTTAAAATTGGGCCAGATACCTGCTCTCACTATATATTTCCCAAATATTCCTAAATATGCCTCAGATGTAGTCCTCTCTGGACTGCACCACTTTGTGAGATCTAAGAATGGATACATCCATAAGATTGACCATCTGGCGACAGGACTCCATGCTGAAACCGTCCATCTTCAGTTCTTTGTCTGGGGAATGTAAAAACAAATGTAAACCATTGTAACTTAAAGGGACATTTTTATGCAAAGTTGTCTTATTCTGAAGGTTTCATGTTTCCATTACTTCCAGTCCTCCTTCCTGCTCCCTCGCTGCTATTTTATGGGGGCTCGGCTCATTAGCCAATCAGGTTGTCTTTTCTGCATATCTGTTCTGTTTGCTTTAGTTGTATAATCACAGTTACTGCTCAGACGACAGCAAGCCATTGTACTACATGATAGATAGATAGATAGATAGATAGATAGATAGATAGATAGATAGACAGACAGACAGACAGACAGACAAACAGACTATACACAGAAGCATTGGATTGGATCAATTGGATCACAAATGTATGGCACTCTGTGATACTAAAGAAAAAAAGTGTGCATTTTATTTATTAAAGATCTCAGAATTTATTAACACAGATTTTACTTTTCTGTTGATTTAAGTACATTTCTATTTGGTGAATGAGATACATGTGTATGAAACATACCGTATATGTTTATTTGTGTGTGTTTATGCATTCCCTACTACATCATAACCTAGATTGACGTTCTGGCAAAGATAATTACCTCATGTCCATAACATACTCCCAACTGTCCCATCTTGTTCTTCCAGATCTGCTAGTGTCTGACATAACCTTATCTGAATCTGAGTACAGTCTCACCATCATTGACCTTTGAAGGTTCTCAAATGGCTCTAAATACACAATCTTGTGTAAATGCACATACATTTTTTTCTATTCAATACATTCCACTTACTTTTCCTTATTACTTGCAGCAAAAATTGCGGTGTAGGACACAGGTAGGAAGATATACAGCAAGATGAGTATGTGTGTTTGTAAGCAGGACACAACAGGCTGTAAGACACTGCCAGTGGAAGCATTCTGCTCCCACCAATCAGTCTCTGGGAAATTAGAAACTAGAACAACATCTAGTAATGACATCACCACTCTTTTCTTAACATACTGGGAGGGTATAACTGTCAGAACTGTTAGTCACAGCCAGCTCCATATACTCCAATGTACTACACAGTATGCAGACTATTTGCTACAGCTGCTACATTGATCTGCTCATTACTAATACAGGACACTGGAGGATGGCTACAGGGAGCATCAGAAGCCAATATAAACAACAAGATATATGGGTGAAAAGGGCATCATGTGCATTTTTACTTTATTTTCACTGCTCTATCTGTATCTGATGAGCAGTTTGGATGACTTCAGTGGTCCTTTAAAGCATCTACTAGTCATATTGAAGATTGTGCTATGTAAATTGTGATTTCTAATCATGCAAGGTAGTACTTTAGCTGCTGTATTTGGGTAAACCAGACATAATTTGTGGATTTATTGATTCATAGTTAAGGAATAAGTTAAATGGTAAGCCATAGGAGGAGGTTCTGCCAAAGTTACTCAATGATGGACAGACAAATATAGGCAGTGTTATATAGTGCAGTGAGATATAGAACTAATATGACAATGACAGTGATAGCAGACATGTTTCATGGGTCGTAGCTTAGTTTTATTGGTGACAAAGTGTGACTCTGGTGGGACACACCACATGGGACCAGAGTTTCATACATTAGTGCATCTCTGTGGTGAGATGGATAAACATTGGAGGAAAAGCTTATATCCTCTGGTCAACCAAGATGGGGTTAGTATTTAAGTCACCTTCTGTCACCTTAAGTGGAATATAGAGGGTACACTCACTTTTTGCGATCTCTTTGTCGAGGGCGGTCTTGAGCTCAAACACACTGATCTCCATGTCCTGCGAGGGGCGGACAATAGCACAGGTCATGACACAACTTTAGATCTGGTTCAATCAATGAGACACTTTATTGTCACTAACAAGGATCTAATCACTAACATTTGCAAATACTTTTCTGTGAAAAAAAGAGACCCTGATGAATTATATAAATATTTGAGCAGGAAAAGTTTTAAGAGCGCCTACGCACAACCAAGTACGTAAGATTGCTTCTAAGGCTAGTAAGGTATTAGCATGCATTAAAGAGGGCATAGACCCATGGGATGTATAATTCTGCACGTCCTCACTTGGAATATGGCGTACAGGTTGTGACGTAAATGTCTATTAAAGATCAGACGATAAACCGATAAGTGTAAGAAATACAATCATGGGGCAGGAGCGTCCGCTGCTGACATCATATTGAAGCTTGTATTATATTGTTAATTGCATTAAATACATATTTATTTATAGTTTGCAAGAGGCATTTTCAGATGCACATGCCATGAGTGGTCAGTTGTGTATATACAGTATGTGTCGGCTACTTGTCCTGCTGGCCTGAGTAAGCCGGGTGTGTAAGGTACATGAGCTATTGGCGTGTGGCAGTAACTGGGAGCATTGGGAATGGAAATATGTCACTGATGTTACAACATGAACATACAGCCACATTAAATTAGATGCCCATCACGGCAACGGGACACTCGTAAAGCCTGCGGGCTTGAAATTCTGCTGCGTTACAGAGCTATTACATTCCAGTATGCCGCCAGCTACAGGCCGGAGACGCAAAGCCATAAACCATTCTTGCGCGCGTTTTATGTGTGGCCTGAATGTGATCAATTAGTCAAACCCGTAGTTACGGGCTGAGAGGGAGTGAATGGTAAAAGAGATCGTCATCACTACGTCACAAAAAAATGGAGGTTAGATTTTAAAGCCTTACGGGTTTCAATTATGAGTTTCGATCTGACCCGCATTTCAAAAATAATGCGATATTAATAAATCAGTAAATATGATAATCAAGTCCATGCGAGCTCCATTATGTGTATTAACACATTGATTGCCAGGATCGATATTACACAGAAATTAAACATTATAAAAAGTATTTTCTATGGCAGATTTGCGAGCTTAAGAATATTGTGCTATAATTTGTATACCTAACACCACTTTCCCTTGAATTAGCGGTACAGTTGTGTGTTTATATTGGCATTTACAGAGCTACGGATAGGACTTTAACCCCTTTGTGGGTCCTCTCTAGTACCGTTGGCTTTTTGGCTCCATTTGCGGGTTACGGGTTAGTACACCAGTGAATTTGTTGCAATTTAATAGCAAAATTTATGGATGCGCAGCTCAAATTTCCACTTCCCGTAGGCTTTTGTCGGCCCTTAAGCCGCAAGCCGTCGGCAGGTTGCTTTTCTGGGCCAATTTAATATCCGTAAGTCATGTAGGCTACGTTACGGAGTATGGTTTTACACGCTGAGGGAATTTAATGAGGCTGCAAGAACGTCCGAATGAGAGGAGCGGGATGATATAGTAAAATACAACCACCCCCAGATTATTTATATATAAATAAGTTCCTCCTATGTAGCCATATTGGGAGACTCGTATTACAATATATGTATATAGTCCTACCCTACTGAAATATAACAACAAGGAAATATTCAAAGGAGAATCAAGAGCTGTACTGCAAGGCCAGAGGTGGGTTTAGTATGTTATAATGGGCTTTAAAAGCTATTTATTATGGTATATGGGGATTACCTGTTTCTGACAAAAGTCTAATATGGACAGTTTAAATGGTAGTGTACTACCACAAACCATGTATTTAAAAAATGTATGTTCCTATATAGCCATATTGGGACACTAGTATTACAATATATGGCTATAGCCTTCCCCTACGGCAATGTAGCAGTGAGGAAATATTTAAAGTAGAATCAAGAGCCGTAGTGCAAGCCCGGAGGTGGGTTTAGTGTTTTATATCGGGCTTGCAAAGCGATTCATTGTGATATATAAAGACTAGCGACTCAGCCGGAAAAAATGACGGTCAATAAAATTGTAAGGTTGGGAATGCTGCTTGGCACACAATGTAAGGTTTTTGGTTGTCTGAGCACCTTTGGCGCTCATTGCGAACCTCTCCCCTGGTGTACTTTTGATCCTCTGAGCACCCTCTGTGCTCATAGTGAGCCCTGCGCTGAGCGCCTTCGGTGCTCATTGCTTGGCTCGAAATTAGTGCCTTTGACGCTCATTGCGAGCCTCTCCGCTTGTGTAATGTTGGTGGTGTGAGCACCTTCGACGCTCATTGCAAGGGCTGCACTGATTGCGAGCCTCTCCCCTTGTGTACTTTTGCTCCTCTGAGCACTCTCTGCGCTCATTGTGAGCCCCGTGCTGAACGCCTTTGGCGCTCATTGCGACCCTCCCCTCTGCTCTACTTTTGGTTCTCTTAACACCCTGCGCACTAAATGTGAGCCGCGCGCTGAGCGCCTTTGGCACTCATCGCGTGGATCGCAATAAGCTTCTTCGGTGCTCATTGCGAGGCTCTCTGCTTGTGTAGTTTTGGTGGTCTGAGTACCTTTGGTAGTCATTGCAAGGGGCACGCTGATTGACTTTGGCTTTTATTGAGAGCCTCTTACCTTGTGTACTTTTGCTCCTTTGAGCACCCTCGGCGCTCATTGTGAGCCCCACGCTGAACGTCTTTGTGGCTCATTGCGATCCACTCCCCTGGTCCTTTTTATATATATTTATATATATATATATATATATATATATATATATATATATATATATATATATATATTATTTTTTTTAATGATAATTAATTAATTAATAAAATAATAAATTAATATACTTTACCTACAGAGCCTCTCAAAAGTATTCACCCCCTTGACTTTTTACCTATTTTGTTACATTACAGCCTTAAGTTCAATGTTTTGTTAATCTAAATTTTATGTGGCGGATCAGAACACAATAGTCTAAGTTGGTGAAGTGAAATGAGAAAAATATATACATAAAACTAATTTTTAGAAACAGAAAACAGAAAATTGGCATGTGCGTATGTATTCACCCCCTTTGTTATGAAGCCCATAAAAAGCTCTGGTGCAACCAATTACCTTCAGAAGTAATATAATTAGTGACATGATGTCCACCTGTGTGCAATCTAAGTGTCACATGATCTGTCATTACATATACACATATTTTTTGAAAGGCCCCAGAGGCTGCAACACCTAAGCAAGAGGCACCACTAACCTAACACTGCCATGAAGACCAAGGAAGTCTCCAAACAAGTAAGGGACAATGTTGTTGAGAAGTACAAGTCAGGGTTAGGTTATAAAAAAATATCCAAATCTTTCATGATCCCCAGGAGCACCATCAAATCTTTCATAACCAAATGGAAAGAACATGGCACAACAGCAAACCTGCCAAGAGACGATCATTAAAACTCACGGACCGGGCAAGGAGGGCATTAATCAGAGAGGCAGCACAGAGACCTAAGGTAACCCTGAAGGAGCTGCAGAGATCCACAGCAGAGACCGGAGTATCTGTACATAGGACGACAATAAGCCGTACGCTCCATAGAGTTGGGCTTTATGGCAGAGTGGCCAGAAGAAAGCCATTTCTTTCAGCAAAAAACAAAATGGCACATTTTGAGATTGAGAAAAGGCATGTGGGAGACTCCCAAAATGTATGGAGGAAGGTGCTCTGGTCCGATGAGACTAAAATTTAACTTTTCGTCCATTAAAGAAAACGCTATGTCTGGCGCAAACCCAACACATAGCATCACCCAAAGAACACCAACACAGTGACACATGGCGGTGGCAGCATCATGCTGTGGGGATGATTTTCAGCAGCCGGGACTGGTCAGAGTTGAGGGAAAGGTGGATGGTGCTAAATACAGGGATATTCTTGAGCAAAACCTGTACCCCTCTGTGCGTGATTTGAGGCTAGGACGGAGGGTCACCTTCCAGCAGGACAATGACCCCAAACACACGGCTAAAGCAACACTTGGGTGGTTTAAGGGGAAACATGTAAATGTGTTGGAATGGCCGAGTCACAGCCCAGACCTCAATCCAATAGAAAATCTGTGGCCAGACCTAAAGATTGCTGGTCACAAGCGCAAACCATCCAACTTGGAGGAGCTGGAGCAGTCTTGCAAGGAGGAATGGGCAAAAATCCCAGTGGTAAGATGTGGCGAGCTCATAGAGACTTATCCAAAGCGACTTGGAGCTGTGATTGCCACAAAAGGCGGCACTACAAAGTATTGACTTTAGGGGGGTGAATAGTTATGCACAGGGACTTGTTCTGTTATTTTGTCCCATTTGTTGTTTGCTTCACAATAATAATAAAAAAAACATCTTCAAAGTTGTGACAAGTTCTGTAAATGAAATGATGCAAATCCTCAAACAATCCGTGTTATTCCAGGTTGTGACGCATCACGAAAAAAGGCCAAGGGGGGGAATACTTTTGCAAGACACTATATTTGTAATTAATATATGCAGGAAGAAATATCCTGAAGAGCTGACAATCTGTTTTGATGTTCCTGCAGCATACAATGTAGGTTTGCAGTGTTGTTGAGCTGAGGTGTAAGTGTCAGCAATGTGTGACGTGTGCAGTGTAAATGGGCTGCGTGTGCGAGGCCAAACCGTTTGTTTAGCTGTGTAATTCTGCATTTTGTAATGGTAATGTTATCAGTTGTAAGTTAGTGTAAAATGGCGGAGATTGTCTATGCGTTACGCGGGCGTGGAGCATTTACCGTTGTCCCTAACAGTGTATTTTATACCTCGTACGTGCCTGTGTAAAAGTCTTATGTGCGCGGTGGTGTTATGCGTGTTTAGGGGTCGTGTATCCTCTTTTTTTTTTTTTCTGCCGCCTTTTTTTTTTCGCTTAGGTGGTTTTTCGTGTGTGCAAACTCGGCAAATTGTGGTTAAATTGTCGTGCTGTAAATGGTGTTTTTTTGTATTTTTGTTAATTTTGATGGTGTTATTGTTGTTTTGGTATGTGCGCGGTTCGGTTGTTAACTTCGTATTTTTTTGACCTTGGGTCGTATTTTTTTGTATTATTTTTCTGGTAAGTGCCGCTTTCCTTTTTGCAAGTGTTACGGGCCGTACATTTTCCACGCATTTTTTTTCAAACTGCTACGGGTCTCGCGTTGTGAATTGTGTTATTGAGATTTCTGTTGATGTGTAGTTCTGCTGGTCGTAGGGATGAGTGCCTACGGCGCTCATCTCCACCAGCGCAGTGAGCGCCTTCAGGGGCCACAGTGACATTATTCTGGCATCAATCATCGCTGCGTGTTAGCCTTCTTTTAGGGATTTGTTAGTCAAGTGGGTGGGTAACTTTGATACCGATACCTTGTAAAGATGACAGAGTCAGGGATCAGTGGTCATTTGATTTATTTCTTACACTGTATATGAATAAAAACTATATAGCACTAGGAGTTTCTTTCACTCTCTACTTTTTAGATTCTTCTAAATTCCATGATATACTGTACACCCAAAACGTACCTCTCCTGCCAGCTCCTTAAACGTCTTCTTGAAGGCATCTTCAACATCTTCTTCAGTGAGAGTCACCTGCAGAGACACACAAAGTGGTTATATGCTTAAGGAGGGAAATAACAGTGAAGTGCTCCCTAATCTGTATCTTGTGTAGCCTATAAGTATTCTCACCTATTATTTCCTATTTTGCATGAGGATCTCAATAGACAAATTCAAATGTTATCATATTACATCACCTGTACCCATATGGTGAACACACAAGAAGGGGGTAGTGGTGCCCGCCATCGATACCCAATGAGCACCCAGATACTCAAATGAAATTAGGATAAGAAGTACATTGGAGGGTTAACAGTCTAGATGATGATGGTCTAATTACATAGGTGGTCTTCACCCACCTCATCAGGTAGATCCGCTGACACCTCTTCATCCAGCTCTCTGCAAACATACAATAAGAGTTAGTCGGTCATCAGCTAAATAGATTTTTTTTGCAAAGTCATCTACTTGATATATGTTTTCTGTGTAAGGAGGGTACCACTATCACATTTATTAGAGCACGTGAATAAGTTGCATATTGTGGTCTCACCATGAATGACATGGAGCTCCCTCTTGATTCCTTGTTCAACTCTTCCATCTTAAATGTTCCCGCTAAGCTTATCCATCTCATTCTTATCCGTGACTCTGACAATCTCTTGGCTAGCTATCTATATCATGGCTCCCTTCTACTCACAATAAACACCTCCTACGTCTCTTTCACAATGGTTACCACATCTAATATCATCTTCAGAACTTTTCCTGTCCTCAGACACCTTTCAGACTTGCACCAACATCGTCACAGCTTTAAACTCCTGCTAAGGAATATATAGGTACTTAAATAAATAATAAGTAAAATAATAGATATGGCAGAGCAAGATTACATTCTTTCCATATCTTAACCATAAAGGAAAAGGTCCAAAGCTCTGTATCATTTAAAACTATAGTTTATAATAAATAATTTATCAATTTAATGTCATAAAAAAAAAAACTTACATTGAACATTTTCATTTTCTTGTCAACCAGCCTGTATGATCCCTTAGTCCTTGCTTTTATCTTCTGCTGGAGAGTAATCATTACTATGATGGCTAATTATACCCTTAGGGCTTCTGCACATGCTCAAATATATTCCAGCAATTATTTTTTGTTACTTTGTGGGCGTTTCCACCTCCCAGGAATCAATAAGAAATTATTAATAAGGAGGATTATCAGACATGTTGATTTACAGACAAGAAATACTAGCTTTGATTTATGTTTACTGTAAGAAAATACAATTTCAATAATGTAATAATTCTATACTTGTTATTTACTATAGTTTTACATTTTCAATTGAATTATATTTGGAATTTTTGATGCATCCCTAGCAGTAAAATAGTAATATGATACTGTGTTCCCATTTCCTACAGCTTGTTATCTGCCTGGTCTTTGCTGCCTCAGCCTGACATTGAGCACTCTTACAACGTGTATCGTGTACTTCAAGGTACAGGACATGTTAGTCCATTTGTATAAAGTTCTGATTGCTCGAAAAGGTAACAAAATAATTTTTTTAATGGGAATGTTAT
Source organism: Discoglossus pictus (assembly GCA_027410445.1). Taxonomy (NCBI): domain Eukaryota; kingdom Metazoa; phylum Chordata; class Amphibia; order Anura; family Alytidae; genus Discoglossus; species Discoglossus pictus. Next base: position 4,101,676 of record CM050165.1, on the reverse strand, counting down.
TCTGCTTTATTCCTGCTATCTCTCGTGGGATTTGAACCCTTGGCACTCACATTAAGTCCGATTGCTTCTCAGTGAAAATTCGGAGCAGAAAGTCTACATCCAAGTCACGTTCCCATGTGGAGGGCACAATGATATATTCCCCGGGTGGTAGACAGATTCGGTCAGTTACTTCATGATGTGTCTGAAACTTTTGGGCACATGACTCATTGGTCTGGAAGAAATCCTTCTTCATGTGAATGTTCTGAAGGCCCTTAAACTGCAGAGGAACAAGGAAATATAAAGAAAAGTGGGAAGAGCGTAAACCATTCCCTCATAAAACTTGTGGTGTGTGCCCCCTCCATGTTAAGTAGGAGAAGTGTCTGATCCCTCTTCCAGTCATAGATTGGTGTCCGCTCCAAAGCAGGAGACATCTCTGACTGGCCCTCTAACTGAGAAAGTCTCTGGCTGCCACCTCACACTAAAAGGAGAGGACTATGACTGCTCTCTCTCTATAACAGGTGAAACATGTGACTGCCTCCCCACCAATAGGAGAAGTTTCCCCACCCCCCACAGCCCCCCTTAAGAAGAGTTTCTGACTCCTTCCACTTATAAAAAAGTTATTTGCTCCAACCTAAGTAATAGGATATTGTATCTTACTCTTATTAATAGAAGGGGTCACTGAAGGCCGCACTAAGAAGCATTGGTCCAGTTTATCATAACTTGTAAATTATGGTGTGAAAAGATACATTGGTCTCTTCCAAATCTATCAACGTGGATCACGCACCTTTACATTTGAAGATTTTTTTAACCCATGTTAATTTATGAAAAACAAGTGAGCTGACCCATCATCTAAAATATTGCAGTCTCTCAGAGCCCCCATCTTGGTGTGGTAGAAGAAGAGTTACAGATTATATACTGACAAAAATAAATCCCCATGTGTACACGTACCTCATCAGGAACCTGCGGGGAACAAGAGACAGACGGACAGTCAGATACATTATGTATTATATATTTCCTTTACATTGTAATATTGTTAATGTTTTTGCCTTGTTACCCATGTATAGCGCTACAGAATATTTTGGTGCGTTACAAATAAACATTAATAATAATAATTATGTGCCACAAAGCACTGAGTCCTGTAACATATCGTTCTACTTCTGTTTACAGTCCAAATAAATATATATACACCAATCTGAATAGCATTTCTGTATTGTAAATTGAATATGCTCTAATGTATAATTAGTTAATGAGTTTTTCCTTAATCCTGCCAGTATGAGGAATCTCTAGTACCATCATGGATAACGTGCCTTGTGGTATAATAAATAATTATAAATGAGGGTAATTGCAATTGGTAGTTAATAAAATCTAAATTAGTGTTAGTTAACTCACATTGAATGGTATTTTTACACATAAAATATTAATGATCTTTCCTTCACTGGGTACTTGATAATTAATTAACACTAACAGTGGAGTGATTAGTAGGAACGGTAGTTGGTTGAATCAGAATAATTTTGGCTAAGTGTTAAAGCCTCTGTGATTGTTATGATTTAACAAACTAGGCATGTTCTTCATCCTCAGATCACAGAAATTGGATATTGAAATGTAAATTCTGCTTAAAAACAGCAACAGTCACAATCTAATATTAATGTATATTTTTGTAATAACAGCAAATTGCAGATATTCATATCAATAGGTAATGTTTTAATTTCTCCTAAAATATTGTGACCTTTGCTGTGTCCTGGATAAAGTTGGTTTAAGTTACCTTGTATATTGCAAAGCCAATTTTTTGCTTTTCCCCTCCGATTTTCTTCTTCCTTCTAAAGTTCTTCTGCATGAGGGAAACCAGAAAGTTGCAGCTTAGCTGTTCATCACGAGGGTCGTCATCCTCTTCTAGCAACGTGATCTTATATTGGGGGTTCATCCAGAAAGTGTCTGAAGAGAATGGATGAGTGGTACACCAGTCACCATATATAACTAGTAGGATGCATGGCCCATACCAACCAATAAAGATATAAAGAGTGTCTCATGCAGTGCTGTGTCTCATGCAGTGCCGTGTCTCATGCAGTGCCGTGTTTGTACCATCTCACCTGGGTTGTCCTTGCAGCCTCCAGCAGTGCTGCCTCTACGCCAACTACCCTCATACATTGCTGTGTGCCACTTTCTGAGACCAGGGTTCTTAAGTGCATCTGGGGTGAGGTTGCAGATCTCCAAATTGGTGAATAGTCTCTCAAACTCGGTGAAAGGCATCCTGGGGGAGGGAGAGAGAAGTTAGAGAGATGGCAGCTAAGAGAAATATTTTGAGTGAGAAAACAAAGATATGTTAGCGGAGGAGACCGAGTTAGAGCAGTAAAACAGTTAAGTCACTGGACCTCCTTCCCAATGCTGCTCAGCGCCATTCTCACCAGAACTCTCCGTCCTCCATCTTCAGTTGCAGTTTGTTCTTCTCTGAAGGATCCAGCTCATTCCATTCTGGGGAGCTGGGGGGAAGAATAAAGTATACTGTGCCTCTGAATATATAAATTAACTTCTCCACCACCCACAGTGTGATGTACTCAGTAATATTATTTCCCTGGGTATCTTGTGGTTGCCACTTCCTCTCAGTTACAATGTGACTTCTTGGTTACTTACTTATCACTCCAGGCTCCTGACCATTCAGTTTTCCCCCAGGGGTTCCTCATACGGATGAGATTCACCTGACTGCCTTTGTAGTTCACCTGCCAGGAGATCAGAGGTCATCTACTGTTTAACCATCTTACATCCCAGAGCAAACCTCTACTAAGCATAACTGGAATCTTTCGCTTGGCTTTCTAGCGCAGGTGTAAGTCTGTTTTTTCACCTTCACCCATCCTCTCGTCTTTCTCGTCTTAGCAGTTTTATCATCTCTCTCACACCAGTTGTGTAGCTGGGGGGGGGGGGGGGGGTCCACCCCTAGCGGCAAAAGCTCTAGCTACGCCGTTGACCCTTGCCATCATCTTTTTTTACTCGTTCCAGTCTCTGAATCCTCATCCTCTTGTCTCTATTATTCCCCTGGTCTAATTATTTGCTTCACGTATTGACCATTTGTTGTATGAGTCCCCACCCACCTGTTTTAGGTCTGTCACGGAGTAGACATGGTACAATACCAGCTTTTTGGTTTCAGCTTCCTTTGCAAATGGATTGTTTGGCTAAGAGAAAGATATAACAAGATTAAGAAGTAGATGGAATCAAAATATTCTGCACCCCATGTACAGGTCTAGCCTCAAATAATGTTTTCCAAGAATTGACCACATTGTACAGGAATTTATGGAAATGTTTGGTAACAGTTGAGACTGAGCACCCCTCTGAATTGATAAGTGAATAGTTGTATGGTTTATATCAAGTAGACTCACCTTTATAAAACATCCCATCAGCGATCCTCTTTTCAGTGCTTCTTTCATTACGTCCAGGCCGGGTGAGTTGTCATTTATGTTGTGAAACTCACCTAAGCCTCCAGTGAACTTCTCTAAGGCTTCATTGAAGTAACCTCCGCTAATGGCCTCGTAGGAACTGTTCAGTCTGAATAGAAGACAGACTGATAAGAAGAGAATTGTTTGCCTTCAATGAGTCTTAGAATATTCTTCAAGGACTACAATAAAATCTAAATCTTACGACAAGTTCCATGGCATAATGACTGAAATGATATCTATATCTTCAAGGAAAATGCCAGGCTATGAGAACCATTATTAACATTTCTTTAAACTGTAGGATACCAAGCATTGAGTACTACAATCAAATCTATAGAAGCATAGGACTCAACATCAAGTCTAAGAAGATTAGGATGAGTATGAAGGAGGGGCCTGATCTACAGAAAAATAGGGCAAGTTCTCAGCCATGAAGGCCATTATCAAATCTGTGAAATGTGGCCCAATGAACAACATAACAGAGAAAACAGTACTAAACCTTGCAATAAAATTTGCTGTAAATTATGTCACATCTGTAGATTGGCCACATATAACAAGATTGATAACATCACAGGGTAATATTCATGTACACCCTCCAATGTGTTTACATAATACAATGTACAGTATGTGAAATGAGCTGTTAGGTTGGGGAAACCAGCAAAAAACTGCACAGACATGCCATCAAAAAGCACAATGAAGACTGCACCCCAGTCTTACACCACTTTTTCCAAAATAATTACCTGAAAATTAAAATACTCAGAGGACATTACAGAACAATACAGGAAAGAAAGACAATAGAAATGAAAATGGTAACTTTTCATTTCTAAAAATAAAACTAAACTAAATTTAAAAATAGGATTTCTCTCCCACTACCAAAATTTATTGTGACCCTCCCACATTCCTGGTCAGGTTTTTCCCCCTTTTTTTCTTTTTGTTTCATTGCTTTTCTTCTAATTCTCAAGATGTGATGATATTTATGGTCCTATTTATTGCTCTGGATTTCAATTATCTGAAACTTTATGAAGATATCCACACTTGGCTGCACAGAACATTATTTCTCATGCCTGTCACTTTCAGTTTCTTTCTCTATCTGCTCAACTAAAAATAAGTGCTATTTTGGACTTGATAAAGAGAGGATGATTTTGAAAGATCATAACTATTATTATAAATATTTTTTTCCAATAAAAAAGGTATCACTATATACTGCAATATTCTGATTATTCATCTGAAATATAGGACAAATACCAAACAATGAGGGTCATAATCCGATCTATAAAGTAAAAAGGCAATTATTATACACAGTAATCTAAATCTCTCAGGCCCTCTCTCTGTCTCTGATACTGGAACCATTTCCCTTCTACTTTACCCTTCTCCTTTGCTCTCTCTAATGCAAGGTCTGTTTGCAATAAACTTACTTTCCTTTATGACCCTACTTTTATTAAGTTCCTCATTATACTGACTATCACTGAAACCTGGCCCACTCCATCTGACTCTGTATCCCCCACTGAACTCTCATATGGTGGTCTATACTTCAGTCACACTCCTACTTCTCTTCGTTAATATCAAATCTATCCCCCAACCCCAAACGTTTGTTTGCCACATTCAATACTTTTCTCTGCTCTTCCCCACCTCCTGCCTTGTCTTTCAGCATGGCTCCAACACACCCTCCTCTCCCCAACCTTTACCCTTCCCAATTCCCACATCCATCATGGATTCCTTTGACCTTGTAACTGAGGATGAGGTCTCTAGTCTACTTCCACCCTCTCACCTTATAACTTCTTCACATGACCCCATTCCTTATCAACTCATCCCTCCCCTCTCTACCACACTTATCCTTGCCCTCACACATATTTTTGACTTTTCCCTTAATACCGGAAAGTTTTCTTCTTCTTTGAAACACACCATAATTACAACCCCCACATGGCCCTATCTATCTACTTACCCTGGCTATGAAAACTGTTTGAGCAAGGTGTTTATAATTGCCTTACCCAATTTATTTACTCCACTAACTCCTTGACCTCTCCAATCCGGCTTCCGACCCTAGCACTCGACAGAAACAGCTCTCACAAAAGTCACTAATGACTTGCTAACAACCAAGTCAAAGTGTCACTTCTCTATCCTAATTCTTCTAGATCTCTCTGCTGCCTGCGACACAGTTGACCTCCCTCTTTTTATCCAAATTCTCAATTTTTGGGCATTTGTGACAAAGCTCTCTCATGGTTCACATCCTACCTTGAGGATTGAAAATTTTGTGTCTCCTTCTCTGGCACCTCTTCTTCGCCTGGCCCTCTGACTATTTGCGTACCCCAGGGTTCAGTCCCAGGGCTCTCCTTTTGTCCATCTATACATTCTCCCTTTGTACCCTAATAAAATATTTTGAATTTCAGTACCATCTATATACCTCTTTGCACCTGATCTATCCCCCTCTCTGCTAGCCCAAGTGGCCAACTGCCTCTATAGTATATACTCCTGGATGTCCACTAATCAACTCAAACTCATGTCAAAGACTGAGCTTCTAATCTTCCCACTCTCTACCACAGCTTCCACTCCACATATATCACTCAATGTTGACAATGCCATCATCACTCCCACCTCTAAGGCTCATTGTTTTTTTATTCTGCTTGACCCTGCCCTCTCTTTCACTCACACACAATCTATAACAAAAATCGCACAAATATTTTACTAACTTACACAAGACACAACTAAAATCCTTATACACTCTCTCATCATATCTCGCCTTGACTACTGCAACTCTCTCCTTGATGGCCTTCCCATCACCTGTCTCTCTCCACTCCAATCCATAATGAATGCACATCTCATCATCTGTCAGTCACTCCACTGGCATCCCAGAGTCTCCAGAATCAAATGTAAAATCATGACCCTAACCTATAACGCCAGCAATAATGCACCTTCTTATATCTCTACTTTCACACCCCCAAGCACCCTCTTCACTGTTCTAATGATCGCTAATTATCACCTCCTCTCATTCCTGTCTTCAGGACTTTTCTTGTGCTGCTGCTACTCTTTAAAAACTCCTTGCCTTGCTCCATTAGACTCCCCTGCCTCAAATCCTTTAAAATCTCACTAAAAACTCATCTGTTTAAATAATCTTCTTCTTATTATTATTATCTATATTTATATTGCTCCAACATATTCCATAGCACTGTTCAGGGAGTTAGTACAAACTTAACACCTGTGGTGAAGTGCCACCAGGGGTCAGAAGAGAGCTCTTCAAGACTTTTCCCCCAGGAGTGAGAGAGTTAACAACCTGCTCAAAAGGGAGAGGTGGGGCTGCAATCAAGGGCGGCTGCTACCTCCAGTTGGAGAATTGTTGGGAAGTTTGGAGCCTGTGAAGAGGCAAAGGAAGCCTGAGACAGCTCTGTGTGGCGAGAGAGAGGTCCGTGAGACCTGGAAAGCCAGTGTGACTGAAGTGCACAGACAGAACAGTTGAGAGACATTGAGAAAAGTGCCCAGCGTGATCGGAGAGGTGAAAGAGACACAGCTCCTCTGCAGATGGAGTGCAGATCCTAAAGGGAGTGGACTCTAAAACAGGCAAGTGTGCAGACCTGTGTTTTGGACTGTATTATGAATTACAGTAGAGCAGTGAGTGAACTGTAGTTAAAAGTGTAGGTAGTGCTTCAAAGAGAAGCTAGGATTTATTTTCTGTTTTAATTATTATTTTCTGTTTGCTAACAAATAAACCGCAAGTTCTGTGAAACCATACAAAAGGCTCCAGAGTACTCCATTGTGGTGCTGGAAAACAAGGCACGGATCCTGAGCGTGACAGTAAATCTGTCACACACCTTATAACTATATCACCTTCAGCCTTAATATACATATCACACCCATTACCCTTCGGTACCTCTCCCACACACCTTAGATTGTAAGTCTGCTAGTTTTCAGTCTAGCGATGTGCTTTAGTGAAAGCTCTGTGTACGTTTTTATTTTAAGCTCAAAGACAGGGCCCTCCATTTATTTAGATCTACGGAATATGTTGGCGTTTTAGAAATAAAGGAAATAATAATAATAATCTGAAACCAAAACACGAGACAGGAAAATAGCTACACACACAAACTTAGTCTCCCGACCCTAAGAATATCCCCACGGATCACTGAGTTCACATTTATTTTTTATTAAAGAAGAATTTTAATAGTCCAAGTAGTTTGTATAAAAATCCTGGAGAAAATCTAGTATATTGTATGTGGGCAATGACATTAAGACATCCATTTCCAGGTGATTCTCTAAAATGACTCACTTACTGCAAACAACTGGCTAATCACTAGGCAGGAATGCCACAGGTCATATATATATATATATATATATATATATATATATATATACATATATATCACATATATAGTTGTGAGCAGCAAACATTTTTGCTAACGCTGACATCATCAAAGGGCAGAATTATGACATCAGTGGGGTGGGGTCTAAAACCTGAACTTAACAGAAGCTGGCGGCCATTTGCATTTCAGAGAAAGACAGCAAAGTGAGAGAGGGAGGGAGAGAGGTACAGAGTGAGAGAGACAGGTACAGAGAGAGAGAGAGAGAGAGAGATAGGTACAGAGAGAGAAAGAGACAGTCACAGAGAGAGAGAGACAGTCACAGAGAGAGAGACAGGTACAGAGAGAGAGAGACAGGTACAGAGAGGGAGGGGTACAGTGAGAGAGAGAATTACAGAGCAAAGACAGCGCACAGAGAAATAGTGCACAAACAGAGCACACAGAGAGCGAGTGCACAGCGAGAGAGTGCACAGAGAGGGCACAGATAGAAAGCAAAGAGAGCGCACAGACAGAGAGCAAACAGAGATTGACAAAGAGAGGGAGGGGTACAGAAACAGAGAGTGCACACAGACAGAGATCATACACAGACAGCAGAGCACACAGAGCTCAGATAGAGAGAGCGCACATGCAGAGAGCACACAGAGATTGACACAGAGAGGGAGGGGTACAGAGAAAGAGAGAGCACACAGACAGCACACAAAGAGCAAGAGAGAGCGCAGAGAGAGAGAGAGCGCACAGACAGAGAGATCACACACAGACAGCGCACACAGAAGGCAAGAGAGAGTGCAGAGAGAGAGAGCGCACAGACAGAGAGATCACACACAGACAGCGCACACAGAAGGCAAGAGAGAGTGCAGAGAGAGAGAGCGCACAGACAGAGAAAGGCACACAGACAGTGCACAGAGAGAGAGAGAGAGAGTGCACAGACAGAGAGCAGAGGCAGAGCGTGCACAGAGAGACAGAGCGTACAAAGAGAGAGCGAGAGACACAGAGAGAGTGCACAGACAGAGAGCACACAGAGATGGACACACAGAGAGGGAGGGCTACAGAGAGAGAGAGTGCACACAAACAAAGAGATCACACACAGACAGCACACAGAGAATGAGAGAGCGCAGAGACAGAGAGAGCGCAGAGAGAGAGAGTGCACAAAGAGAGCATACACAGAGAGTGCACGTAACTGGCTGGAGGGGGAAGAGGCTCAAAACGAGTTACAGGCTTCAAAAAAGTTATGGATTTAACGGCCACCGTTTTTTTCAAGCCTGTAACTCAGAAGCCATTGGGAGACCGCCAAAATACACCAATTAATAAAAAAAATAACTTACAACCTCACACACAGCACAGGGGGAGAGGCCGGGAGCCTGTGCGTCAGGTTGCACGCTAATTTGATATTTAACTGGTTGAATTTCCCAAGCCCGCAAATGGTTTCACCCCCGTAAATGCAAACAGGAGCACAGAGGAGAGAGAGGGGGGAGAAAGGGAGAGTGGGAGAGGGTGGAAAGAGACACAGGGGAGGGAGTGGGGGAAGAGACACAGGGGTGAGAGAGGAGGGTAGAGGGCGTAAAGAGACATAAGGGAAGGGAGGGAGTGGGGTGGAAAGAGACACAGGCGAGGAAGTGGAGGGGAAGAGATGCAGGGGTGAGAGAGGGGGGTAGAGGGTGGAAAGAGACACAGGGGAGGGAGTGGGGGGAAAGAGACACAGGGGTGAGAGGGGGGGGGTAGAGGGCGTAAAGAGACACAAGGGAGGGAGTGGGGTGGAAAAAGACACAGGGGAGGAAGTGGAGGGGAAGAGATGCAGGGGTGAGAGAGGGGGGTAGAGGGTGGAAAGAGACACAGGGGAGGGAGTGGGGGGAAAGAGACACAGGGGTGACAGTGGGGGGTAGAGGGCGTAAAGAGACACAAGGGAGGGAGTGGGGTGGAAAGAGACACAGGGGAGGGAGTGGAGGGGAAGAGATGCAGGGGTGAGAGAGGGGGGTAGAGGGTGTAAAGAGACACAGGGGAGGGAGTGGGGTGGAAAGAGACACAGGGTAGGGAGTGGGGGGAAAGAGACACAGGGGTGAGAGAGGGGGGTAGAGGGTGTAAAGAGACACAAGGGAGGGAGTGGGGTGGAAAGAGACACAAGGGTGATAGAGGGGGTAGAGGGTGCAAAGAGACATATAGGAGGAACCGGGGGGGGGAGATAGGGGGGGGGGGTGGACCCAGGGGAGGGAGAGAGGGCAAAGAGAAAAGTGAGGGAGAGAGTTGGGAGAGGCTTGCAATGAGTGCCAAAAGCGCTCATTGCGGGGCTTGCAATGAGCGCCGAAGGTGCTCACTGTGAGGTCCGAAAATGCGGATTAGCTGTTGCCTGCAATGAGAGGCAAAGCCACTTATTGCGGGGCTCATCGTGAGGCCCGGAAAGTAGAGGGGAGAACCTTGCATTGTGTGGCAAACTGCATTGCTAGGCTTCAAATTTTATTGCCGTCATTTTTGACGGGCAATTCGCTAGTGTATATATAATAAGAAAGAAATGCATTGGATGCAATATAAATATTTCCAATAAAATAAAGGTAGAAGTAGATAGATAGACAGACAGATAGATAGATAGACAGACAAATAGACAGACAGACAGACAGACAGACAGATAGATAGATAGATAGATAGATAGATAGATAGATAGATAGATAGATAGATAGAGAGATAGAGAGATAGATAGATTGTTTTTCTGTACAAAAACCATTGAAGTGATTTTGAGGGTTCGAGCTCCTTACGGTTTAGCGCTTGCAGATGTCAGAGCAGCACTTAAATCAATAAGGAAAACTAAAGGCAGTTTATAAACTGCACAAGAAGCTTGGTTAGTTCTGCTGGAACAAAGGGTGCAGGGGGTTACATACAGTGCCTTGCAAAAGTATTCACCCCCTTGACTTTTTACCTATTTTGTTACATTACAGCCTTAAGGTCAATGTTTTGTTAATCTGAATTTTATGTGGTGGATCAGAACACAATAGTCTAAATTGGTGAAGTGAAATGAGAAAAATATATACATAGAACTATTTTTAGAAACAGAAAACAGAAAATTGCCATGTGCGTATGTATTCACCCCCTTTGTTATGAAGCCCATAAAAAGCTCTGGTGCAACCAATTACCTTCAGAAGTCACATAATTAGTGAAATGATGTCCACCTGTGTGCAATCTAAGTGTCACATGATCTGTCATTAAATATACACACCTGTTTTGAAAGGCCCCAGAGGCTGCAACACCTAAGCAAGAGGCACCACTAACCAAACACTGCCATGAAGACCAAGGAACTCTCCAAACAAGTAAGGGACAATGTTGTTGAGAAGTACAAGTCAGGGTTAGGTTATAAAAACATATCCAAATCTTTGATGATCCCCAGGAGCACCATCAAATCTAACATAACCAAATGGAAGAAAATTATCATAAGAAAATGAGTTGTGTGGTTGGAAATCCCTCTACACCTCCACCAGCAGTAAGCAGGAGGCTACCTTGAAGACAAAGCTTCAGGATAAGTAAAGCACATTTGCCAAAACAAAAAAAATCTAAAACATAGTGATATGAGAAGCACTGAATAACTGGATACTCACACTTGAGCTATCACAGAATCACAGGACCAGTAAGGAGATGTGGATCCGCGTTGTACTTACTTGGCATAGGCCTTCTCCAGTAGGGGGCTCCAAAACTCGGAGCCCTCAGAGGAGCGCACAAAGATCGGCTTCTTATCTTTTACTGGCAAACGGTCGTCTATCACCACGTCCACCCACTCACCATACTGCCATATCTGATAGAGAGAGAAGAGATAAAGATAATTAGAGGAGTAAAGGTAGGAGTGAGAAGGATGAGAGACAAAACCATTGAAGGACACAATGAGATGGACACTGTGCATGAAGGACAATGGAAAGAGAATGGAAGTATGACAACACAGGTCAGGCTGTTGCCAGTAACCAGAGATATGACCAGTTTGGAGTCACTGCCATGGTCCGGAGTCCTTCTACACCTCAACTTACATATTAGAGAACCTCAGTAATGCAGGTTTATGTTCCTACAAGAAGAGTTCCTACAAGAGCTATAACAAGTTGTAGGAACAGCAAGGATTACAGTGTGCAACTTGCCATCAATAACTTTATTGTCATAATTGCCCCCAAAATATCCAAATCTTTGATGATCCCCAGGAGCACCATCAAATCTATGAGAACCAAATGGAAAGAACATGGCCCATCAGCAAACCTGCCAAGAGACGGCCGCCCACCAAAACTCACGGACCGGGCAGGTGTAGCCTGGAGTTTGTGGGAGAGGCCCCCTCTTACTATTCATAAGCACTTCTGGCCACGCCTCTTCCTGGCACACCTCACTTTTGAGTCTGTGTTTGGAGGTTGCTTCTCAGCCATCTCCTGTGCTTTTGGCTTAATTTGCATATTTTAGGCCTTATCCACTAACCCTTCTCTGGATCTTCCTAACCCTCAAACAATCTAACCAGAGGCCAAGTAGCAATGGCCAACCTCCAGCTACCAATCCAGAGAGGGATCTTCCTAACATTTCTGCTTCCATTTCAGCCCTTTCCTAATGTCCATAAGGGCATTTGCGTTGTAGAGAGCCATGCCTGCTGCATTGCATTCATACCAGGTACTGCTTTAGCTCTCACCTAGCCATATATTGTAGTTTTTGGCCCCTATCTACTAAAAAATGCAGCTTTCCATGAGCCTTTCATGCATTGTCCCTTAGATTGTAAGTTTGCATGTTTTTAATCTTGTGTCAGTGCCTTGGAAACAAGCTCTATGTACATTTGATTTTATGCTCAAAAACAGGGCCCTCCATTCTTTACAAGGTGTTAAGTTTGTTTTTTGCCATGTACTCAACCCCTGTACAGCGATACGGAATATGTTGGCGCGATATAAATAAAGATAATAATAATAAATAATAATAATTGTCTGGCCCATATCTACTAATTCATGTGACTTTCCATGAGCCTTTCATGCATATTCTGGCCCCATATCTACTAAACCATGCAGCTTTCCACAAAGCTTTCATGCATATTCTGGCCCCTATCTACTAAACCATGCAGCTTTCCACAAAGCTTTCATGCATATTCTGGCCCATATCTACTAAACCATGCAGATTTCCATGAGCCTTTCATGCATATTCTGGCCCCTATCTACTAAACCATGCAGCTTTCCATGAGCCTTTCATGCATATTCTGGCCCTATCTACTAAACCATGCAGCTTTCCATAAGCCTTTCATGCATATTCTGGCCCCTATCTACTAAACCATGCAGCTTTCCATAAGTTCATCATAAGTATCAGCTACCACATGAGGGGGACTCGACCACAAACAGCAACTTAAATTCATTAGCATTATCTCAGGGCATTCCGCAGGGTTGGGACTACCATTCTGGGAAAACGTCCATATATATCCTTCGGCATATTTGCGTTCCTCAGGACCGGGTGTCTTCCTTGCTTTTATTAGTCCAACCTCTCAACCCAACAGTCCTGAGTCAACCCACTTCCAGTGCTCCACCAACCCGTACCCTCTCCCACTTATCCTGCTAAGTAAGAGCCACATGAGTCTGTGCACAGAAAGGGAATGGAAGCCATCTTGTGGCATGTGTGACCGGTTGTTTGGGTCATTGTCCTGAGAAGGGTGTCCGACCAGATGCCAGCTGTGTGACCACAAATGGCAGCGTGAGATTATTTTCATGTTAACTCTTTCACTAGCAACCCCCTCCCAGCCAAGTGGCTATATAGCTTTATTAACCCATTATATTATGTATGGAGAGGTCTCCCTGCTTGTGGTGTATGATGGTGTAACTATATCCCATGTGCTGTGAAATGTTCATGTTACACAGGAAGATAATGAGAAAAGGGACGACTAATAAATAAATGTTATAAGCAATCAGAATAGAGCATATTGATATGATAAAATGATAAAATAATGCAATTTCCAACATCAGTGGTGATTGTCTAGCGCCTTTTTATAAACAATGGGCTTCCCTTACTGACTAACAGCCTTATTAAATAGCAATTCTGCAAATTCTAAAAGGCTCTATATAAGCACAGAGCGTATTTTTTTTACAGAAGTTTTTCGTTAGTGACTTCTATCCAAAAGCAAGGTCTTCACTAACGAAAAACTTCTGTAAAAAAAAATACGCTCTGTGCCTATATAGAGCCCTTTAGAATTTGCAGAATTGCAATTTAATAAGGCTGTAAACTAGCTTGCCCAGATGTCAGAGTAACTGAACTTTAATGCTGAAAATATAGAATAGCAAAACAATACTGCCATGTCTTGGACCTCTGGCGAGATATAATGCTTTTAGGCTAAAACAGTTGGTATATAACGCATTACGTAGAGGTGCCAGTTTTGGAAGTGCAAGGACCGAAGGATCAGACAATTCTTTGTTACCTGGAAGTGAAAGATCCCGGCATAGTTATCCTGGAAGCTCTGCCCATGAGGGACCACTCTGTGCAGGAGATCCTCATTCATAGTCAGAGACGCAATGGCACATAGGAGCCAACAATCAGCTGTAGAGAAAAGGTGAGTTCAGTGTGCCAACAAATATGGCGATTGAATTCAGAGTGGAAAAGCGTAAAGACCCAAGGGGTAGATGGACGTCATCCACATCAGTAAAATCACATGTGTTAAATAGTATAAAAACATGCCCTGACATTCAAAACTTGCCCAGACACTGCAGATCCAGCGTGTATACCAATGGACGCCAGTATTCTCAAATGATGCCGGTGATGTCAGAGCTACAGGACAAACAGGTCGAAGCGCGCGTTTCGCGTCCCAATGCTTTCTCAAAGATCTGCAGTCTCTGGACTACCCAATAATATGCTAAGTGTTGTTTCTCTGATATATGAATGCTGATAATATCTAAATATATTACTATGTTGTTTATTTGTACACCTTTATAATATTGATTTGATAATCGAGAGAAACCCTGGAACAGTCATTGGTTGTTGTGTATTCCAAGACTCATTAACACATTCCACTGTATATTTATAGAGATTTTTTGAATTTAGTTTATGTTTTACCATTAATATTACACTTTATATGAGCACTACTTGCCCCTTTTTAGCCATGTTGGAATTAGCACTTTAGTCTAACTAGAGTAGGTTAGCTTATATAGTTTAGGTAAAGGGGTAATTGATGGATCCCCACTTCCCCCATCATTTTTAGTGTATTTAGAATTTTCATTTTATTTTTCATATTTATATATTATTTGTAGATAGTTTATTTATATTAGCATAAAGGAGTAAATGGTGGGCTCCGCTACCACCAAATTAACTTAAGGGATTTATACTAAGAGGGTAGTTATTAGATATGAATTTGTAGTACAGAATTATATATATTCTATTGATACTGAAATATTGTATAAAGCCGGTGACTATCATTGCTACGTATGAGATTTTAAATGTTTTTATATTGTATTGTAGTTTTAATTGTGTCTAATAAACTATTAGCTCTTATTTACTTTTGTCTGAGTATTATGAAAATTTACTTCCATATTGTCTACTTATACTACAGAGGTTTTACTGGTGTGGATATATAGGTGTTCTTTTTTCTTTGTTTTGTTTGGTTAATATTTTTACACTTTTCCACACTAGTAGGTACATATAATATGTATAATTAGGTATGTACCGTTATCCTTATGTTTAATTTATGTAGCACCGCCTCCCCATTGTATACTGTTTCTTTTATATATATATATATATATATATTTATATATATATATATATATATATATATATATATTAATTGAAGAGTGAAGCAGCCGTGACACAGGCTGTTACATTGGAGAAACCGGCCAAAAAATGCATTTAAGGATGAATTTACACAGGCATTCAATAAGAAAACATATTGAAGACAGTTATTGTAGCCCAGTAGGACACAATTTTAGCCAGAATGATCACTCCATCCAAAACTTAACAGTCAAAATACTCAGAGGAAAATTTAAAAGCATCCAAGAGAGAAAAGCATTTGAAATAAAGATGATCACATTCTTCAACACTAAAAACACAGGACTTAATATAGATTTGGGCTTTCTAACACATTATCAGAATTTCATGTGATTTTTTTCTTCTTCTACAATAACAGACTTAGCACTCTTAGTGAGGTGTTTGTCCAACAGGAAAGATATCACTGTGGACTACAGTGCTCTGCTTTTTCATGTATATATTGATGTATATGTGTATATAATATGTGTATATATGTTTCCTTTGCTATGTTGTGTTTATTCCCCATATATGTATTTACCTGATAATGTCATATGCTGTCTCCACTCTCTCTGCATCTGCTGTTATTATTCAAACTGAGGGTTCCATATCCATGTTAGTATTGCTTGAGACTTGATAAAGGGAGGCTTAGCCTCTCGAAAGCTCGTCATTATAAATAAGACGTTTGTCCAATACAAAAGGTATCAAATTATATTGCAATACTCATTATTAATCTATATTTATATGGATTAATAATTCCTAAATTACTATATATATATATATATATATATATATATATATATATATATATATATATATAAATATGTCTTGTATGATTTAATTTATGTAAATTATGTTTATTTCAATCAAATTTTGTTAAAACATTTTCAAGAGTGGTATATAATGATATAATCCAAAGGTTCAAACCTTATTCCAACTAAAATTGTCAATACTTGTCATTAAATGAGGTTACCTCTTGTGTATACTGGAATATTGTTACCTCCTGTCCATTACATATTCATAGCAATTACAAATTTAAGCACAAACAATATTAATCTAAAAAAATAAAGAATTAAAAAAAAATAACATAAAATTATGGTAATGATGAGAAATGTTACATCCAAAAAAATACATAGGTAATTCCTAAACCATAAAAGGAAAGAGGAGACACTAAACCGTGAATGCTGCTAAGTCCAAAGACATATTTAGACCATAAGGCCTTTTGGTTCATAGTTTATTTATCCTGAACGTCTGTCTTCTCCTTAATTGTAAAACTCTATCACCACCCAAACATGTCGAGGTATCCAATATACAGCTTTAAATGTCCTGTGTCGTGATCTGTCCTTAAAGGGATGTAAGGAGAGCTTTCTGTCCCTTAAAGGACCACTGAAGCCTCATAATTATAGGATGCTCTTTTGAGGATCTTGATACTGAGCAAAATGTTTTTACACAGTTTAGAATAAATAACCTTTAATTTTTACCTGTTGAATTCAGTTTTACTTTAATAATAATAAACATTGTGCATCTGTTCCTAAAACTATTAGAAAATAGGGATAATTTGGAGCAACCATGGATTCAGATAAGACATCTGTCCATTTTATACAGAAAGCTGCTTCTCTAAATAGCACATATGACAACAGAACTCAATGGCACAGCAACCCCCATAGGATAACCCTTCCATCCAAGCTACTGACAGACATGTCTTCCAAGATGGACTACCACAACGCATAATTAGTCATCTACAAAAAAGGGTTTCTCCAAAAATGTTTTTTTTATACCTTCTAATGTTATTTTGTTATATGCTTCACATGTGAGGTTTTTACCAAACTACAGAAGGGTTTTACAGGTCCTAATACAGTCAGAGAAGACCAGAAGCAGAAAAGACACAGTCGCAGACTGGTCTATAGGTGCAAAAAACACTCACACAATTGGCCCTGGCAGATATCTTTCCTGGTGGCTCCTTCAACAATGAACTGAGGATTATCAATGATTTCCTGCAGAAAAAGAGACGTAAGTGAAGATTACATGGAAGGAAAACAGCTGTCACTGTGCAGTAGAAGAGGGAACCCCCCAACTAGCTTCAATGTACAGGCAAAAAATGGCAACCCAACTGGTGTCATTGTACAAGGGAGGAACGTAACCCCCAAATGGTGTCAGGAAACAGGGGAAGAGATTATATCCTGACATCTTACAAATGAAGACATCTCATCCCAACATATATCAGAGTAACCTTTTAAATGCTTCCCGGCCTCTGTTTCCCTACAACATGACTGCTCCCCATGATATTACACCATCAGTTTGTTTAAAAGAGCTGTGTCCAGATAGAATCTCTGTGTGGCTGGACACCCCAATATCAGGCAGCTTAATCAGAGTGCAAAGACTTTATATGAACATAAAGGTATATAAGACATAGCCCCCTCATGGCCCAGCTCTCACCGAGGGTCTCTTCCATTCCACACCTTTGATGGTGTTGGACTCGGGGCCAAATTCCTTGTATCCTAGGGAGGAGGTGATGGCAGGAAAGTAGGGGTCTTGGAAGAGAGAACCTCTTTTCAGGCACTCCTGTTTCAGGCTCTCATAGTCCTGGTTCATGTATTTGTATGGAAGATCATGAGAGCCAGCTCCAGACGCCTTCAGGCGATCCGTCATCAGCTTGGATACTATACCTCCAAATGGCATCATATTGATCACTGGAGAGAGATGGAAGAAATTGTACAAGATGAGAGAAACAGTGGGGATTGTGGAGAAGAAGTACGTGGAAAAGTTAGTATGTTACACACTTCACAAACCTGTAAAGCTTTTTTCCTAAAGTCCAGTAGTCATAAAACATAAAGACGTGACCGAAGGTTGTATTTCCACAAATTACACCATATTCTAGATGAGATCTCACCATTGGAAGAACAAGTGCTATAGGTGAGAACTGAGAGGAGTGGATCAATGTCTGCTCAAATATGACAAATATAGGATTGTTTGGCAGAATAACTTGTGATCTACTTCACTTTCACCTAGGTTGATCTACTCTCTTATTTTCTCCCTTCCCATTTGGTCATTCCTTCTTGTTCTCTCTCCATACCTAGTTATGTCTAAATATATTTTCCTAATCTTATAATTTCCTCGTACACCCTCTCTATGTCTCAATATCTCATTCTCTCCTTTTCCTTCCTATTCGTCACTCACTCTTGTTCCTTCTGTGCTTCCTTACACATTTTTGCCGTACGTTGGGCAGGAACATACCTTTGGCAGTATTACCTTGCACGATCTTCCTTAAGCTTGCTTCCTAGGTCCATAAAATCATGTTTTTTAATCTTCTACTGACTGCATTATTGGATCCAATAAGTTCTCCTTCCCAGACCACCAGGTTATTCCCACCCCCTAGCATTCATTGATCAATCTAATGTGAGACATGCAAACCTGACCACTTGTAGATAACAAACAACTGCCAGGATCACAGATGACCTTCTGTGTACCTCACCATCAGAGAAACTGGACCCCAGACTAGTCCGCCTTCCCATCGTGTCTGGAGACCTGTTCTCCAAGCATTATTTGCCAAAGATTTTACTTAATGGACATCTCCAACATGTTCACTAAATCTGGGAACTCTTTTGGAAGATGACAGAAATATCCCATTTACATACCTATATATATTATAAAAAAATATCCCAATATACATACCTATATATTATATACATGTAGTGCTACGGAATATGTTGGCGCGCTACAAATAAACGATAATAATATACATACGCTGCAGGTGAAGACATATGTTTAAGACATAAAGGTGTAAATCAGGGGAGAGATAGGCGGGCATGCTGAAAGGGTTAACAATCTGTCTCCAATACTCACATTACACGGTCCCTCTGCTAATCCCAGGCTGTAGGTGCAGGTATGTGTCACTCTGCTTCTTCTGGATATGCTGTAAATATGAGCGTATATATATATGTCATTTATTTGCCAATTTATTACATGCTCAGCCCCAGTCACCTCCCATATTCAGTCCTGCCCAGCTCTTGGGGAGGAGGCACCTGCTGTTGGGGGGGTGGGTGGCAGAGTTTGTATATTTTATCAACAACAAAATATTTTTCCATGAACAATTCATTTTATTATGTTAAAAAAAACTGAAGCTAATCAAGAAATTGATCAGTAAATATAGATAGCTGGTTGTACTTAAATGCTGATAAAATGCGGAAAACAGAACCTTGTGCCTGCAAGACCCCTGACCTCTGAGTCATGTAGGTGGTAATTACAGTATATATATATATTATGTCCACATTTCTTTCTCATTACTACCAGTGCCATCTTGTTTTTGATTTCTACCAGTCTCGTGTAGTTGATGTGCTATGTGTGACCTCTTATTACTGTGTGTCTGATGTTGTCCATGTCCCCGCACTAATGTCAGTCACCATTTGTTGACGTCTCTCTCTGATTATCAACAGTCTCATAATGTTGATGTTCTGTCTAATTGATTCCAGACAGTTTTTCTTCATGTCCACTCCATTATTATCACCAGTCACATTTAGCTGATGTCCACTCTATGATATTACCGGTCACATTTAGCTGATGTCTACTCTCTGATATTACTGGTCACATTTAGCTGATGTCCACTCTATGATATTACTGGCCACATTTAGCTGATGTCTACTCTCTGATATTACTGGTCACATTTAGCTGATGTCCACTCCATTATTATCACCAGTCACATTTAGCTGATGTCCACTCTATGATATTACCGGTCACATTTAGCTGATGTCTACTCTCTGATATTACTGGTCACATTTAGCTGATGTCCACTCTCTGATATTACTGGTCACATTTATCTGATGTCCACTCTCTGATATTACTGGTCACATTTAACTTATATCCACTCTCTGATATTACCGGTCACATTTATTACATGCTCAGCCCCAGTCACCTCCCATATTCAGTCCTGCCCAGCTCTTGGGGAGGAGGCACCTGCTGTTGGGGGGGTGGGTGGCAGAGTTTGTATATTTTATCAACAACAAAATATTTTTCCATGAACAATTCATTTTATTATGTTAAAAAAAACTGAAGCTAATCAAGAAATTGATCAGTAAATATAGATAGCTGGTTGTACTTAAATGCTGATAAAATGCGGAAAACAGAACCTTGTGCCTGCAAGACCCCTGACCTCTGAGTCATGTAGGTGGTAATTACAGTATATATATATATTATGTCCACATTTCTTTCTCATTACTACCAGTGCCATCTTGTTTTTGATTTCTACCAGTCTCGTGTAGTTGATGTGCTATGTGTGACCTCTTATTACTGTGTGTCTGATGTTGTCCATGTCCCCGCACTAATGTCAGTCACCATTTGTTGACGTCTCTCTCTGATTATCAACAGTCTCATAATGTTGATGTTCTGTCTAATTGATTCCAGACAGTTTTTCTTCATGTCCACTCCATTATTATCACCAGTCACATTTAGCTGATGTCCACTCTATGATATTACCGGTCACATTTAGCTGATGTCTACTCTCTGATATTACTGGTCACATTTAGCTGATGTCCACTCTATGATATTACTGGCCACATTTAGCTGATGTCTACTCTCTGATATTACTGGTCACATTTAGCTGATGTCCACTCCATTATTATCACCAGTCACATTTAGCTGATGTCCACTCTATGATATTACCGGTCACATTTAGCTGATGTCTACTCTCTGATATTACTGGTCACATTTAGCTGATGTCCACTCTCTGATATTACTGGTCACATTTATCTGATGTCCACTCTCTGATATTACTGGTCACATTTAACTTATATCCACTCTCTGATATTACCGGTCACATTTAGCTGATGTCCACTCTCTGATATTACCGGTCACATTTATCTGATGTCCACTTTATGATATTACCGGTCACATTTAGCTGATGTCCACTCTCTTATATTACTGGTCACATTTAGCTGATGTCCACTCTCTGATATTACCGGTCACATTTAGCTGATGTCCACTCTCTGATATTACCGGTCACATTTAGCTGATGTCCACTCTAGGATATTACTGGTCACATTTAGCTGATGTCCACTCTCTGATATTACTGGTCACATTTAGCTGATGTCCACTCTCTGATATTACTGGTCATGTTTAGCTGATGTCCACTCTATGATATTACCGGCCACAATTAGCTGATGTCCACTCTATGATATTACCAGCCACATTTAGCTGATGTCCACTCTATGATATTACCAGTCACATTTAGCTGATGTCCACTCTCTGATATTACCGGTCACATTTAGCTGATGTCCACTCTCTGATATTACTGGTCACATTTAGCTGATGTCCACTCTATGATATTACTGGCCACAATTAGCTGATGTCCACTCTATGATATTACTGGTCACATTTAGCTGATGTCCACTCTCTGATATTACTGGTCACATTTAGCTGATGTCCACTCTCTGATATTACTGATCACATTTAGCTGATGTCCACTCTCTGATATTACTGGTCACATTTAGCTGATGTCCACTCTATGATATTACCGATCACATTTAGCTGATGTCCACTCTCTGATATTACTGGTCACATTTAGCTGATGTCCACTCTCTGATATTACTGGTCACATTTAGCTGATGTCCACTCTCTGATATTACTGGCCACAATTAGCTGATGTCCAGTCTCCGATATTACCGGTCACATTTAGCTGATGTCCACTCTCTGATATTACTGGTCACATTTAGCTGATGTCCACTCTCTGATATTACCGGTCACATTTAGCTGATGTCTACTCTCTGATATTACTGGTCACATTTAGCTGATGTCCACTCTATGATATTACTGGCCACAATTAGCTGATGTCCACTCTATGATATTACTGGTCACATTTAGCTGATGTCCACTCTCTGATATTACTGGTCACATTTAGCTGATGTCCACTCTCTGATATTACTGGTCACATTTAGCTGATGTCCACTCTCTGATATTACTGGTCACATTTAGCTGATGTCCACTCTATGATATTACCGGTCACATTTAGCTGATGTCCAGTGTACTCTTTTTATATCTACCACTCACATCTTTTTCCTCTAGGCACTTTCTCAGGTTATTGATGTGTTAATATAATTATTCACTGATATAGCAGAATAAAAACGACATTTTACAGAATGCTCATTTCTAGGTAATATCCTGCAAATACTTATGTATATCCTTGTAAGTGTTTGTTTGGGAAAATTATAACATCAGATGATTTGTTGTCTGCAAGGAACAGTGAACAACAAACATAGACCATGAGACAATATCCCCAGTAAATAAATAGATAATAATGAGCGACAAAAACAACCACAAGACACGTCACGTGGTCAGATAGCGTCTGTAATGTAAAATATCCCATAATCAGCTACTGGACATTACCATGGGTCACTCAGGGAAACACATAAACCCTGTACATCTGTCGTTAAACTAAGGTTATCCAGATCATATTAATTATAATTCTTACACAAGTAGATTTCAAGAAAAGCGTTGAGTTATATCGTTACAGCTACTGACCACGGTTAAAAACATTTCAATAAGTCAGTTAAAAAACAGGTTTTACAGAGCAAAAAAATGCAAACAAACTGATGATTAGAAAGGACTAGGGACAGCGTTATCAAGATATTGCCTTAAAAAATTCAAAATATAAAGAATGCCCCTAGAGACAGAATTGGGGGAGGGGCTTAGTGCAGGGTAGGGATTGGCTAGTGTTTCAGGGTGGAGTCTTGAGGTGTTAGTTCTGCCTCCCCTCAGTCAACAGTTGGAGGAGAAAGAAGAAGGATTTTGCAATGGCGTCTCCTATAGTGGACACCCTGATTGACCAACTGAGGGCCCAGGTGGCTGCACAAGGGTAGGAATGGCTACTGGCGGTAGTCACGGCGATCCAAGAAGAGGCCAAACAGGGGAACCCGCAGCAAGCTCTAGTGCCTGCACCAGTTTCGGGGGCAGATGGCCCAGCAAGGAGATCTCGTCCCCCGGGGAGGCTTAGCTCCGAGGTCGCGACCCCCAGGAGGAGAAGGAGCAGTGGCACACCAGGAGGGAGGTTGGTGGCCTCCTGAGTCTGGATGGCTTTGGGACATCATTGTGAGGCAGCAGCAGATGTCGTGAGTGGAAGAGAACGTGTGCTGCGCAAGTGGATTGGTGCATGGAGGATCAGCGGCAAGGATCGTGGAGGTGGCGCAGCCGGCGGGTGAGGAGGCGTAAGGTCTGAGGCAGGATCACCAGGTGAAGGGGTAGCCGGGGCGTCAGAGGCACAAATGAGGCCGCAGAAGGCAGAAGGCAGAAAGGAGGGAAGGAAGAAGGTGTGCAGAACCAGAGAAGGACAGTTAGCGTGGGCGGCAGGCAAGGGAAGAAGAGAGCTGCAGTAGTGGAAAAGCAGGGAGTCAGAAACCAAGAGAGGAAAAGAGCCCAGGCCAGCGGAGCAGCAAAGAGCAAGGGGGAATAAAAAGGGTCACCTTTGAAGATAGCTGCAGCTTAGTGGAACAGGAAGGCGGCCGATTGGATGGAAGGCTCAGGGGCATTGCAGGAGGTCTAGAAGCTTAGATGGACAGAAATGGAAGAGCAGTAGGTAGCAGAGTATCGATTGTGGACTGCCCTGTCTCTTTTTTCAGTGACCCAGGTAAAGGCTTGTCCAGCAGGAGCGGATTTCTGATGGTCATTGGTCCGCATGGATCTCTGGTGAGTGATCAAGGAGGAGTAAGGAGGATGAGGGCTTCAAGCAGGATGTCACAAGAGGAGTCGGTGAGTC
Source organism: Discoglossus pictus (assembly GCA_027410445.1). NCBI lineage: Eukaryota > Metazoa > Chordata > Amphibia > Anura > Alytidae > Discoglossus > Discoglossus pictus. The sequence goes on along the minus strand of CM050165.1, from coordinate 4,077,551 downwards.
TGGAGGTTCCCCATGGGGATGGTAAGAGCCAGAGACACAACTCCTCTCCTAATTGCAGGCGCAGGAGGTCCCCGATAGGAGCACGTCACAAGCAAGGGGGCGTCTCTCGTCTTCAGCACGCAGGAGCAGAACAACCCCTTCGCCAAGGAGGAGGTCACGTTCCAGGGTAAGGCAGGTGCAGGCGGCATAGGAGTGATCAATGGAGGGATTCCTTTCACTACAGGCACGGCAGGGAACAGGATAAGGAGAGGCACAGAGATCTGCCTTGCCATTCTGAACGGAGGGTACAGCTTATTGAAAGGAGGAGTAGGAGAGAGACGTCAGGCAGCAGGAACAGAGAACTTCCCCTTCCTGGGAGGAATGTGAAGCCGGCGTTTACAGCAGCAGACGTTACAGCCCTGTTGGCCTCAGCAGCTTGGAGGCAGAGCGGTGAGTATGCGAACAATACACAGCTTAAAGCTAGTAACACTGTACAGGGACTGGTTGCTGTTCGTATGGGTCTGTTGTCCAAATGGGAAGGTAGGCAGGATCTGGGCCATGGGGCAGCTTGGGTTGGTAGGGTGATGGGGTTAGGTAAGCAGGTCCCAGCTTCAAGCCCTGTGTCCGTCCCTTGGACAGGTGAGGTGGGTACTATGCCAGTGATGGGTAATTAATCGGTAGCAAGCACGGACATTTTGGGGGTGATGTAGAGCCAGCAATTAGGGTTGCGGATACCGCCATGAGGTATTACATTTATTGAATTTAAGCCAGACGATATAAAAGATGATGCTAAGAAAGAGGAAGATGAGCGTAGGAGGATATATAGGATTTCAGGCTATGGCAGAGGAATTTGGTATTCCATTGGCGGAAGAAAAAACTGTAGGTCCTTGCCACTCACTGAGTTTTATGGGTATTCTAATTGACACTATTACCTTTGAATGTAGGCTCTATGTAAGTAAAGTGAAGGAGTTAAAAAGAGAGGTGCTAGCGGTTAGGGCAGCTAAGAAGGTTTCCCTTAGGTTGTATGCAGTTGTTACTTGGCAAACTTAATTTAGCTTGCCGGATAATCTCAATGGGCAAGATATTTTGTAGGAGGATGTCACTGTCCACAGCAGGGGTTTGTCACCATCGCATTAGAATAACGGCAGAACACAAGGTGGAGATCCGCATTTGGTATAAGTTTTTAGAGCACTTTAATGGTAGCACGATTATTTTAAAGGAACTGGAAGTCAATGGGGTTCTGGAGCTTTATACGGATGCAGCGGGTGCTAAGGGGTTTGGTGCTTATTTTAACAGTTGGTCACGCGCTCAGGCATGGCCTGCATGGTGGAAAAGTAGTAAGCTGACAAAAAATGTAACCTTTTTGAAATTATTTCCCATAGTGGTGGCCATCTTGCTGTGGGGAGATAGGAACCAATATGTAGTGTTTCATTGTGACAATCTGAGTGTGGTACAAGCCATCAATTCTAGGTAGGGTAGTCAGGCAACTGAAGCAATTGTTACTGAAATGTTTGCACTTGAATACTCTGGCTAGGTCATCTCATATTCCAGGGGTAAAAAATGTGATAGCGGATGCATTATCAAGATTTAGGTGGGGACAGTTCAGAGATTTGGCACCGGCAGAGGATCAGGAACCATCGCCATCCCCACAGCACTTCTGGAACCTAGGAAGCTGATGTCATTAGTTAATATTGCCACTGGGTATTGGGTACTGCCTGTGGGGCAATTAGTTTCCTGTGGGCTTTATGTGTAATAAAACTTGCTGCTTTGACATGTCTTCTGTTTCTTTTCAGGGTCGCCATTGCATTTGTGGATTGTAGGTCACTCCTTCATATATTGGGCCAAGTGGTCGGCATCAATAACAGAGCAAGGCAGACAGATGGGTTCCCAGAGGAGGCAATAGTGTTCAAATGGTTTGGGGTAAGGGGTATGAGATGGGAGCAAGATCTTTTGACAGTGGTGGGTTATGCTAGGGCTTTTCCCCCTCCTTAGTTATTATTGGTACACGCCGGGGGGAAAGATTTAGGTTTCATGCCGCTAAGAGAGTTTATTAGGTCAATGAAATGGGACGTTTTAAGGCTAATTTAGTTGTTTCGGGGTTTGTTTATAATCTGGTCACAGATAACTCCTAGGTTGAAGTGGGGGGCTCATGACCCAAAAAAGTTGGACAAGGCCAGGTTGAGGTTTAATAAGATTATGGCATCATTTATAAGAAGGTTGGGGGATTCTCTATTAGGCACAGAGATTTGGAAACCCCAAAAGCACATATGTTTTTTCTCAGGGATGGGGTACACCTTAATGATGTGGGTCTCTCATTATATAATTACTCCCTTATCGTTCAGGCAATAGTGCTTTTTGGCAGCGCTGGGTGGCAGGGGTGCTGCATCAACGTAGGTTGGAGCTCAATTTACTGTAAGGTATCTGTTATGGTTGGTTTCAGAGGTCTCATCGGCACTAGGTTCCACTGGGCCTCTGGAGGGTGTTGAGTTTCTTAATCCAGGTGGGATGCAGCTTCCTCTGGTTATTATGTGTGATATGTTTATAAATAAAGCTGATTGTACCCAATTTGGAGTTGTGCTTGTCCTTATTTAATGGGTTAGACATTTGTACACCAGACCGAGTCACTATAGATTAGGTTAAGAATGCCCCTAGAGACAGAATTGTGGAAGGGGGCAGTTGACTGGGCTTAGTGCAGGGTAGGGATTGGCTAGTGTTTCAGGGTGGAGTCTAGTAAGGGTAACAGGGGTTGCTAGTCCTGCCTCCCCTATGTCAACGGTTGGAGGAGCAAGAAGAAATAAATAATTGCATAAAATAAATAAACATTTTAAATATTCTACTGACCTTTCCAGCATGTCCCGTCCTCCTTCTTTTCTTCTTCTCCGGGACAATGTCCCCGGCCTCCTCCTCCTCTTCTGCCCGGCCTCGAACAATCCGCGCTCTAAAATAAGATCCGCACTCACAGATCTCCCCGACGCTAATGAGCCTCCTACAGAGTTTTCCAGAAGAAAATTGTCAATGGCGGCTTCTGATTGGCTGAAAACGCTGTTTATCAAATGCAGCCAATCAGAATATGCTAATGTGTAAGCCAATCAGAAAGGGAAACACCCAAAATCCCACTCTGATTGGACAATGCACCTGTCAATCTTTATTTAAACCAATCAGAAGGTTTATTGCCATCAGCCAATCACAATGGGATACACCCCCACGGGGTAGTTGGCTGAAGACATCTGCGCCTTCTCATTGACTGTAATACTGATTGAAATTGACAACACCCAATCAGAAGGCGCAACTGCCTTCAGCCAATCACTACGTGGGGGTGTATCCCATTGTGATTGGCTATTGTCACTGCAACCAATCAGAATGTGCAGATGCCTCCAGCCAATCACCCTGTGGGGGGGTATTCCATTGTGATTGGCTGAAGGCATCTATGCCTTGTGATTGGTTTAAATAAAGATTGACAGGTGCATTATGCAATCAGAGTGAGATTTTTGGGGTGTATCCCTTTCTGATTGGATCACACATTGGCGCCCCCATATTGGCTGATATTGATAGACAGCGTTTTCAGCCAATAAGAATACGCCATTGCCTATTATCTTCCGAAAAAGGCTCTAGGAGGCTCATTAGAGCGCATTTCCAGGGTGGGGCAGAAGAGGAGGAGGCTGGTGACATCGCGGGGAGGTAAGTACAATGTATATTTTTTGTATTTTTATATATTTTTTTAATGCTTATGTCTGTTGTACTAATGTGATGTTTTTTTTTTTAACAGGGGCCGCGCCGGAGAAGAAAAGAAGAAGGACGGGGACATGCTGGAAAGGTGAGTAGAATATTTAGAATATTTATAATGTGTATTTATTTTCTTTAAATGTGTTGTACTAATTCCCCCCCTCCCCTAGGTTGCTGATCTCAAGGGACATCTGCAAAGGTAAGTGGTCTTAATTATTTTATTTTAGCTTAGCATTAGGGTTTGTATATAGAGATAGCATTTATTGTATGTTAGATAGGGGGATGTATTTTAGATAGTTAGGATTTATTGTATATTATATAGTATTGTATATTAGATTGGGGATGTATTTTAGATAGTTAGGATTTATTGTATATTAGATGGTGGGATGTATTTTAGATAGGATGTATTGTATATTGGATAGATTGGGTGATGTATTTTAGTTAGATAGTATTGATTGTATGTTAGATAGGGGGTATTTTATTTGTATTGTATTCTATGTATTTCCTTTTCAGGTGTGTATTTTTTTTTCCTGTAGTGTGTGGGGGGGGGGGGGGCGGTTGTAATGTATTTTTTTTTTTGTAATGTTCCTTTTTAATTTTTTTGTCACTTAGGTTTTTTATTTTATGTAATGTAATTTTTTTATTTTTGGTGACTAGCTTTATTTAATTTTCTATAATTAGAGTGGTGGGGGGTTATTAGGGGGTAGGTAGGTAGGTAGTGTAGGTGTTAATAGGTTAGTGTAGAGGGGGGTTAGTTTAGATTTCATGTTTTATTGGGGGGTATAATGCAGTGTAGTGTTTATACTTAGTGTCCTTGAGGACCGTCATGGCACTTATGTGGTTAATGTTGGGTTGTAACAGCCCCATAAGGGTCAACATATACCCTTATGGGACTGATGAGTTTAAATAGAGTTTAGACTCTGTACGGCTACAGAATAGACAAGATCCGCACTGACCAATTGGCATCCAATTTTCATTCACTATCAGGACTAAACATTGGCTTCTGCAGGGGCTTGACCAGTGAACCTGGGCCTCGCTCCCTCCAGTGTATCGGAATCACTTACAAACTTTCCCAGTTCTATTTACCATCAGATATTGCTCTGGCTTCTTCAGGGGTTCAGCAAGTGACACTGGACCTTGCACCTTCATCTCCCTCATCTGAACCCTCAAACAATTCCACCTATACGGGCTCCGCCAACGTCCTGGCACTTGCACCCGCAACCTGTATTTGCACCCTCTAAATGATCAGAAGTACCCACCAACTGACATTTTCCGAATTCATTCTGCAGTGGCTCAACCAGTGACCATCCGCCTGATCAGAAGTACAGTTAAGCTGAAATATTTCATAGTTCCAGTTCTATTCAACATCAGAACTACACGATGGCTTCTGTAGGTGCCCAGCCAGTGACTCTGGTCCTCACACAATCAGATATTATACACAATTAGCTTAAAAAATCTGGAAATGGAATTCCCAGAAACAGAGAAACTGAGTAATTATGGCAAGTGAAGAAGGAACTGTAAATATCTGCACTGGTGCACCCCTTGTCCACCAATAGACTCTCAACCCCATTAAATTTGAAGCCCCTATCGGCAATGTGACACCTGCAAAGCTTAAAAATCAGCTGCATTACAGAGCTATTAAATTAGACCATGCAACATTTTACGGGCAATAGACGCAAGCCCGTAAACCCTTTCCGCGCACGCAAGCTGTAAAGGGGGCGGACGAGCCGCGGTCGTCCGTCAATAACCAATTGCGGTAAAACACGCCATAATTACACCCATACTTAAGCAGCCCTCATCTGACCCAACTTCTGCCTCCAACTATCATCCTATATCTCTACATTCCTGGCTTCTAAACTGCTTGAACGGCTTGTCTACAATCACCTCACTCAATTTATTTCCTCCAACCTTCTTGATCCCTTCCAATCCGGCTTCCGGGCTCAACACTCTACAGAAACAGACCTCACAAAAGTCACCAATGACTTCTTAACCACCAAATCAAAGGGTCATTTCTCTATTCTAATACTCCTGGATCACTTTGCTGCCTTCGATACAGTTTACCACCCTCTTCTTATCCAAACTCTCCACTCTTTTGGCATCCAGGACACAGCTCTCTCCTGGTTCACATCCTATCTAGAAGATTGTACAGTTAGTGTCTCCTTCTCTGGCACCTCTTCTTCACCTCTCCCTCTGTCTGTTGGCGTATGCCAAGATTCTGTCCTAGGCCCCCTCCTCTTCTCTATCTACACCTCCTCCCTTGGCACCCTCATATAATCCTGTGGATTTCAGTATCATCTCTATGCAGATGATACTCAAATCTACCTCCCTGCACCAGATGTATCTCCCGCTCTTTTAGCTCAAGTTTCCAACTGCCTCTCTAGCATATCCTCCTGGATGTCCGTCCGTCAACTCAAACTCAACATGTCTAAGACCGAACTCCTTACCTTTCCAGCCTCTACTACAGCTTCCACTCCTCAAATATCTCTCACTGTTGACAACACCATCATCACTCCCACCTCCAAGGCACGTTGTCTTGGGGTTCTACTGGATCCCGCCCTCTCTTTTATTCCTCACATCCAATCGATAACAAAATCTTGTCAGTTTCACCTAAAAAAACATCTCCAAAATTCACCACTATCTTACAGAAGACCCAGCTAAAATTCTAATACACTCTCTCATTATATCTCGACTCGACTACTGCAATTCACTCCTTGCTGGCCTACCCATCTCTCGTCTGTCTCCCCTCCAATCCATAATGAACGCCTCAGCTAGACTCATCTTCAATACCAAACGCTCAGTGTCTGCAGCTCCTCTCTGTCAGTCACTCCACTGGCTTCCCATAGCTTCCCGAATCACATTTAAAATCATGACCCTAACATATAAAGCCCTCAACAACACTGCACCCCCTTATATCTCTGCTCTTGTTTCAAAATACTCTCCCAACTGCCCCACCTTCGTTCTGCTAATGACCTTCTTCTTTCCTCCTTTCTTATCACCTTCTCTCACTCCTACCTTCAAGACTTTTCTCGTGCTGTCCCTACTATCTGAAATTCCTTGCCACGGTCCACTAGACTATCTTCCTGCCTCAAAACCTTTAAAAAATCACTAAAAACTCATCTGTTTAAAAAATACTATAACCATCAGCCTTAATATGCACAAATGCACACTCCACAGCTTAATAACACTCACACCCACAATCTACAGTACAACACACAGACACCTCCACTTAACTAAACAAATTGCTATCACATTGCCATCTTGCATTTATCGCCCTCTTGTATCACACCTAAACCCTTCGATTGTAGGTTTGCAAGATTTCAATAAGCTTAAAAACAGGGCTCTCCATTCTTTAAAAGTGTTAATTTGTTTTTTCCCATGTATATACCCTTGTACAGCGCTACAGAATATGTTGTCGCTTTACAAATAAAGATAATAATAATAAATATTAATAACGTAGTGCGAAACAGGCCGAACAGCCAATAGAAATTGGTCTAGCCGAAGATGGTTGACAGAGGGGGATTATAAATTTGTGTTCCACCCGCCCATGAGTTGACTGTGTTGTATTTTCTTTTGAAGTAGCACCCAGGTCCCGGAGTTGGTGGTTAGGTTCGAATTTGAGAGAGAGTAGGAGAGTTTGGAGAGAGGTAGTTTACGATTTTACACTTAATATTTGATTACACATATTTACAGATTGCAATATTTGCAATACACATAATTTAAAGAACACACATAGAGACATATAGAGTAAGGTCACTCAACCCCCCCCCCCCACTCCATCCCCAACAGTAATTAATTACACATAATGCACAATTTTTTTTTACATCAAATATATACAGTTACACTTATTTTTATTCATCCTTTTTGTGTTTGCGATTATTATGGAGGGAGGAGAGAGGAGGGGAAAGGAGTAGAAAGGTGGGGAGGAGGAGAAGAGGAGAGGCGAGGAGGAGAGAGAGAAGAGAGAGGTGGCCATGGGAAGTAGTGGAGGAGAGGAGGAGGTGGAAGAGGTGGAGGAGCAAGAGGAGGTGGAGGAGCAGGAGGAGGAGTATGGGAGCGTAGAGGAGGAGATGGGTGGTGGCAGGGTGCTCGTAGCACCAGTCTCACTTAGGAGAGGGACAGAGGGGAAGGGGCCTGATCCCAGGGGGCGTGGTGGTTCTGGGAAGGGACAGGCCTCAGGGACAGGTCAGGGAGGCAAGGGTCCCCATCCACAGTTGGGAGGGTAAAAGAGACTAAGGGCAGCTCAGGGCCCGCAATTACCAGGATAATGTGTTCCTCCTCTGTGCTATCCGTGCCCACCCCGTGATTCTTGCAGGGGGGATGGAATTAGGCCAGGGCCTAGGGCGCAGGCATGGAAGGAGGTAGTGGCTGAGGTAACGGCGGTTGGCACAGCATCAAGGGATGTGAGGTCCATCAAGCACCTGGCCAAGGTAAGGGGATGATGGCTAAGGAGGACAAGAACCAGACTGTGACCTATAATGGGTGGGAGAGGGTCGACAAGGACCTTCTGAGACAGGTGCCTGCCGCTGGAGCTTCAGGCCTAGTGGCCTAGCAGGACCCAACCTTCATGTCAGGTGAATATCACATACACCAACATGCCAACACATGTGCATCACACACACTACACATAAGCAACAAGGACAATGACATGTCAGCTCCATTGAATTAACAAGGGATAGATGGATGCGTCATTAAATCCATGAAGATGACAAATCACTGTCATTCCTGGGCACAACAACAGTAATCAAGCAATAGAGAGTCCATGTATTGGTGTGCCCACTGCAGCCTATACAGGTACAGACCGCAGCCGGAATCAAGATAGGGTTAGGAGCCAAGAAAGATCAAGACATGAACCAAAGAATAGATCACATCTAGCACATGATAGGTAATCGGAGTTGCAGTTAGGGGAATCATCCAGGTTCATGCCAAGATGTCAGAAAGTTAGGAATGGACAGATAACAATGTATTATTCATCATACTAATGGCATATACCTTTCTTTTCTATCTTTAAGCATCCAGGAGGAGGTCTGGCTCCAGTGGTGAGCAAGAGGCGAGGCATCAGCTCCATCTGAGCAGGAAGTGGAGGAGCAAGCCCCCGCCCAGCAGAAACTGCCGCTCAGTGGAAGGGATGTCATATGGCTAGTGGGGTCACCAGCTGGACCACTGGAAACACTGCAGCGTTTCGACAACTATTCCCCACCTCCAAAGAATGAGCATCTTACCAGGGCCCTCCCACTGGAGCTTTGCAGACGACAGCAGCCAGCCACCACCTCCTTCCCCCCATAGCAGTGCACTGGCCTGGCCGCCACCAGCACCACCAGTTTTGACCCCAAACCCTCCCCACTCCAACACCACCACCTCCTCACCACGCTACGCCACTTGGACCTCCATCCCCAACAGCAGGCCAGGCTGCGCAGGTGGAGATGCTGGTCCTCATGCGACCGCAGGTGGAGATGCTTTGGGGGATCCAGGCCACATTAGAGCCTCTATGAGTGAGAAAGAGTTAATATGGCATCAGTTTCATGTTTTTGTGTTGCTATTTAATTAGGTAATGTGTCTTTAATTGCTTTATGCATGTTGCAGCATGCCTTTTTATATTGGCATGTGCATGACCATTGCAACATATGATGAAATTAAATATTTTTTAAATTAATTTTATTTATTGGAGAATTTTTGTGCAAGTAATTGTAATGCCTTTCCATGCTTTCCCAATATTTTTTATATATATATATAAGCCCACTGGTGTGTTTCTATTGTCTTTTAGTGTCTTTAAACCCTTTGCGGGTCCTATTTGGAGGCGTAATATTTTTTCCTCCATTTGCGGGTTATAGGGAGTCTGGAATTTAATATGGCTGCAAGTGTTCAGATAATTAAAACTTAACTTTTATACTAGAATGTTAAAACACAAAGAGAAAATGTAACAACAATTCAAACTATAGGTTGGGTATGGGATCAAACCCTGTGACTTCCAATGACCATATCTGTAGCCTGTGCCTGTGAGACAGTATGTGCCTGTGAGACAGTATTTGTGTTAAGATATTTTGAAGCATGGTTGTGGGAAACAGATTTCCAATTGTCATTGTTATTCATATCATATGTAACCTGGGATGTAAATGTGTGTGTTCTCAACCCCTTCTGACATATTGTATGATGATCACCGTCTGTTGCTGAAAATGGTTATACAATATGTTAAAATGATGTTTTGGGTTTTCCAGAAATGCCATAGCAGCCCCTTCCCCTACTCTCCCATGTGGGATCAAAGAATAATGTCATTTGCCCGACACTTTGAGCCTGCATCTCGGAGGATACAGGCCGTATGTCTGCGGGCGTGCTGTTGGCTCCCGTTTGTCTCCGATTACGGTGCTATTCATTTGAAGGAGCCAGCAAGTTACAGGCCGAATGCCGACTCTGTAAACCATGCACTGGTTCGTAGCAGTTCAGGGCGGGAATATGATCAATTCAGCCAGACGGTAATGATATGTATTAACTCAATGATACCCGAGGTTGATATAACCCCGAAATTATTAATTCTAATGTCTGTCATCCCTTTCTCAATATTTGAAGTGCAGTATTGATTTTGTATTTGCATTTACAGTGCTACTATCAGGTGTTTAATCCCCTTGCGGGTCCTCTCTAACACTTGTAGGATTTTCTCCTTAATTTGCCATTTACAGATGTGAAACCATTGGTGGGCTTGGGGAATTGGAGCAATTGAATAGCAATTTGCGATTTTAGTGACCGGAAGTCTTGCAGAATTGAAAGATCAAAGGCTTCGGGAGGCTGTAACTTCCGGGTTTAAGGATTAAGCAGGTCCATTTCCCATCAGGATTAATACGTTGTTTCTGCATGCAATCAGTCACTGGTCATCGCACCTTCCACCTGATCTGAAGCAGTGACAAACGGACATGTTTCCCATTTCCATTCTCCATCAAGACTAAAGAGTAGCTCCAGCAGGAGCAGAGCCAGAGGCACAGGGCCTCACACCGTCCACTCGATCCGATGAACTGACCAACTGAAGTTCCATTCCCTATCAGGACTAAACAATGGCTTCTGCAGGTGCACAGACAGTGACACTGGGCCTTACACCATCCACCTGGGCCACACAATGTCCACCTGATCCAAAGTATTACCCAACTGACATCTTTCCTAGTTCAGGGGGCTCAGCCAGTGAATTGGGTGACACAATGTCCACCTGATGCGAAGCTGTAACCAGCTGACATGTTTCCCAATTCCATTCCCCATAAGGACCAAGCAGTGGCCTTGTCAATGACTCATTCAGTAAAACTGAGCTTCACACTGTCCACCTGATCATTTTTCCCAGTCAAATTTCCCATCATTACATGCCAGTAACTTCGGTAGACTCTCAGCCAGTAACACTGGGCCTCATACTATCCACCTGATCCAACATACTGACCAAATTGGACCATGCATCATCCACCTGTTCTGAAGCACCCTCTAACTGACTTCTTTCGCAGTCCAATTGCCCATAAGGACTAGCCAGTGTCTTTGGCAGTGACTCAGACAGTGGCACTAGGCCTCACACCATCCAGTTGATCTGAAGAACTGACCAGCTGGCATCCCAGTTTAATACCCTCTCAAAACAAAGTAGTGTCTTCTGCAGGGGCTCATCCAGTGACACTGAGACTTGCACTGTCCACCTGATCCAATGCACCAACCAACTGACATCTTTTCCGGTTCCATTTCCCATCAGGGCTAAGTAGTGGCACTGACCAGTTGGCATCCCAGTTTCATACCATCTCAAAACAAAGTAGTGTCTTCTGCAGGTCAGTGCCACTGGGCCTCATACTGTCCACCTGATCCAAAGCACTTGGTAGGGTAAAATCAACGGTAGACCCTTTCACCTGGCAGTCGCCAGTAAACCTGGTGAAGCCCAATATGTAAGTCAAGGTTTCTTTGCTGGATACAAGCTTGGAGAGCAGCAACGAAGCCTACACAGGAAAGCAACAAAATGATCTGACTTACAATGTCCCATTACTGATTATATGAGCTTACATTAGAGGATGTGCACACTAACCTAGCATGTTCACAAGCTTTTCTTAACCAATGTCAGCATTTTTGTCTTATCTGTGGTCAGCTAGCAGTAATTAGTGTGAATGTTCAGGAAAACAGATGTATAAACATGTGTAAGGCCACGGGCCAGATGGAAGTTACAGAGAAAAATGAAGCTATAAATCCATGGGAGAAGATATGCCGTGCAGACCTAAAACATATATATATATATATATATGGTATAATCCAAAGAAACTGTTACAAAAGAGAGTTTATAAAGCAAGAAACATTTCTACATTTCCCGTTTTTATTATTATTATAGTTTATTTATAACGCGCCGACATATTCCGTAGCGCTGTACATAAATTAGGTTCAGACAGTGATAAATACAAATTAACAAATAGCAAAGTAAGGAGGGCCCTGTCAGAGCTAGGAATCCAATGTCCATGGGGAATTCCCAAAGTACTTAGGATAGAAACTCACAGACTTACAATCTAAAGTAAAGTGGTAAAAGAGGGAGAGAGAGGTGATAAGCGTGTTAGGATGGAAGGTGATACGCTTTTTTAAAGATATGCATTTTAAGTGAGGTTTTAAATGTTTTGAGGCAAGAGGATAATCTGCTGGAGCGAGGCAAGGAGTTCCAGAGACTAGGGGCAGCACAAGAAAAGTCCTGGAGGTGGGAGTGAGATGAGGTGACAAGAGTTGTAGAAAGAAGAAGGTAATTAGCAGAACGAAGAGGGCGGGTGGGGGAGTATTTGGAGACGAGAGCAGAGATGTATTGGGGGAGCACTATTGTTGAGGGCTTTGTAAGTTATGGTTTTTATTGGAAACTGTTATTACTAATTTAAGATTGGTGTCTAATATAACTACTGGGAATGAAATTCACTTTTTTTTCCCCTTACACTCAATTTTTTTAACAATAAATTATAAATGAAGGGTATCCAATGATTTTGGTCTCCAAATATATGAGGATTACCCATATATTCAATATTGAGAAAGTAATATCATAAATTTAATCCCATTACTTACATAACAATTTTAATATTCCTACCAGGATTGACAATTCTATATATAGTTTAGCAATTTATTTTTTTATTAGATAACTATACCTTTAACACAAACATATTAATGCACCTAGAGCACTTTATAGCCTATAATTCTATTGATATAGGCAAACCAAATCATGTAGCACCTTACTTTAAACATCATTAAGCACTTTAAATATCTAAATAGCACTTTCCTAGCACTTTAGCAACTTAATTTCACATTTCACTTTCAGCTGAATTTAAATTCCCTATGGACTTTTAGAGCTCCTCATCTCTCAATTCATTGTCTTATAGATATTAAAATAAAAAATATATTTATATATTCACTTGTACTTATGGTATAAATCAACCTTCTTTCTCAGGGATTTCAATCCCAGTAGTTATATTAGACCTCAATCTTAAATTAGTTATAACATATAACCTATACCTAAGGCTAACCAGATAGCAGCGTTTTTTTCAGTTTTTTTTAAATAATATGCATTACAATGTAACTTTTTAAGCTTAGCTTTAGTTTTTTATTTGCTTTAAATATAGTGTGATGCACTAAACTTCTTCAGGAACTGTTTTTTATAGGAAACACCACACACAACACCATCCTGGTATCCCAAGGAGACTGCAACGTGAGCTTTGGCCCAAGGTCCGGAGTCAACAAACTCTCACATCACAAATAAAAGTTTTACAAAAGATTCACGAAAATACTAAAATAAAAAAATTGACAGCATTATTAATTTGTAATTTACGTTTATATATGGAATAACTTTTTGGGTCTATGATGTCATGTTAGATATCTAAAGAGAAATATTTAAGGATAATATGTTAAAATTATTTGGCAATTGAGGTATATTGTAATGGAATTCTGTTTTGATGCTATAATCTCGGATACAGTGGTAGAAAATGCGTTGTATTTACTTAAAAAAAAAAGGATATTTATTAATGAAACATTGACTAACAAAAGATACGCCTGTAACATTTGGATATTAAGGATTTCTTATTGTGCTTCCCTTTTATTCCCTTCTCTTCTTCCCCTTTATCTCTTAGTTATATCTACTTTATAAACAATAGACCGTACTCAATGTTTTATTAAGAAAAACCGAGGTCACCAGTCCCCTAGGGTTCAGGGCGTAGGGCGTATTGTCTCTGGCCAGGCTCCTCGCCTCATGTGGTTATGTTGATTTATTTATTGTTATTGTTACATCAGTTTGTGTTTACCAATAAACGCTGTGGCCAGTTATCCTCACAAAAAGGGGTCTGTGTCTAATCATTATATTTAATAGGTGATTGTGTATAAACCCCTTATACCAACTGGGCCTTGCTTAGGTCATGAAGGGCCCGTAGGCCACCCCAGGCCTCCTGGGGTTGGAAGGAGGGAACACTTGACCCAGCAGGTATGGGTAGGAGGTGGCTAGCTGGTGGTGGTGGAGTCATTAGCGGCGCATGTTGAGGAGAGTCGCCAGGACAGTGGTAAAATGGGTGAGATCCTACCCTACGATGGTACGGATGTTCCAACACGGTACGCCCTGGACGAGGGTTCAGGATGTAGGGTGTACTGTCTCTGGCCAGGCTCCTCCCCTCACATGGTTATGTTGATTTATTTATTGTTATGGATATTACACAGTTACACAGTAATCAAGGATGAAAAAAGACTTTCAGTCCATCAAGTTCAACCTTTTAAGATCTCGTTTGATCTACAATATGAGGATTAGTTATTAATAAATTAGTTGTTAATTGTTAATTAATTATTAATCAACTATTTATTTATTTATTTTAATTATTAATTAATCCAGAGGAAGGCAAACAGAAAAAAACCCAAGTGAAACTTTGCCAATCTTCTCAAAGTGAAAAAAAAAAATCCTTCCTGACCCCAGATACTGGTGATCGGATTTCTCCCCGGATCAATACTCTATCTCTAATTATCGAGGATAACCCTGAATTCCCTTCTTAATTAGAAATAAGTTCAGTCCCTTTTAAAGTTATCTATCCAATCTGCTGTCACCACCTCCTTTAATAGAGAGTTCCACAGATTAACCACCCTTACTGTGAAGAACCCTTTTCTTTCTTTAAGGTTCAATCTTTTTACTTCTAACCTCAAGGGATGTCCTCTTGTCAGTTGAAAACCTCTTGGCACAAAAAGCCCCCTTGACAAATCTTTATTCTGACCCTGGATGTATTTATATAAGGTAATCATATCTCCTCTTAGACGCCTTTTTTCTAGAGAAAATAAGTGTAATTTGGTTAGTCTTTCTTCATAACTTAGCCCCTTCATTCCCCTTATTAGTTTTGTTGCCCTTCTCTGTACTTTTTCCAGCTCTAAAATGTCCTTTTTATGAAGTGGTGCCCAAAATTGTCCTCCATATTCCAAATGAGGGCGTACTAGAGATTTGTATAGTGGCAGAATTATATTTGCTTCCCTGGCTTCTATACCCTTCTTAATACATGCTAATATTTTATTTACCTTTGCAGCTGCTGCTTGGCATTGAGCACTGTTACCTATGTGGTTGTCCACAAGCTCCCAAATCCCTTTCAATATCTGATACACCTAGATTTGCTCCATTAAGATTATAAATTGCATGGCTATTTTTCCTTCCCAGTTGCATAACTTTACGTTTATTTGTATTAACTCTCATCTACCATTTAGATGCACATTCCTCAATTTTACGTAAAGCACATCATTATCTGATTTAATTACCTTGCACAACTTTTTGTCATCAGCCAAAATGGAGACACTACTTTCCAGTCCCACCTCTAAGTCATTAATAAATATGTT
Organism: Discoglossus pictus; assembly: GCA_027410445.1. Taxonomy (NCBI): domain Eukaryota; kingdom Metazoa; phylum Chordata; class Amphibia; order Anura; family Alytidae; genus Discoglossus; species Discoglossus pictus. Next base: position 4,062,032 of record CM050165.1, on the reverse strand, counting down.
AAAAAGGAGAGGACCTAATACTGAGCCCTGAGGAACCACACTTACCACATTAGTCCAATCGGAGTATGTTCCATTTACAACAACCCTTTGCTTCCTGTCTTTTAGCCAGCTCTCAATCCATGAGCAAATATTTACTGCAATTCCTGTATCCCTTAGTTTGCACAATAGTCTCCCATGTGGCACTGTATCAAATGCCTTTGCAAAATCCAAAAAGACTACATCCTTTGAGTTGTCTTGATCCAAGTTCCCACTAACCTCCTCATAGAAACTAATTAGATTTGTTTGACATGACATATTTCTCATAAATCCATGTTGACTCCTACTTATAATCCTGTTCAAATAGACATATTCTTGTATATTATCCCTTATTAACTCTTCTAAAAGCTTCCCCACTACAGAAGTGAGGCTCACTGGTCTATAATTATCCGGATTTGCTCTTGCTCCCTTCTTAAATATAGGTATCACATCTGCTTTTCTCCAGTCATCTGGTAGAGACCCTGTGCTGAGTGAATCTTGAAAAATTAAATATAATGGTTTGGCTATTACAAAACCCAGTTCCCTCAGTACCCTTGGATGTATTCCATCAGGACCCGGGGCTTTATAAACATTTATTTTTTCCAGCCTCTTTTGGATTACCCAACCACTGGTACCTCCCTTGTGTATACTGAAGAAAAGAACCTATTTAGCTCATCTGCCTTTTCCTGGTCACTAATTATCAGACTGTGTCACATTGTAATGCTCCTATAGCTTCCTTCCTCGCCTTCTTCCCATTAATATACTTAAAAAATATTTTATGGGTAGTCTTACTCTCTTTTGCAATACATTTTTCATTTTCTATTTTAGCCAGTCTAATAGCCCAACCTTCGGGTATTGACCAGCGGTGACTTGAAGGCAAGGGGACTTGGTGGAATCTTATGCCTGGACAATGTTTTACCTTTTTATAACAGACTTAGATGCCTGGCATGTGTTTCTTTGTGTATTGTCTTGCATATTGTGCAAATAATTAAATTGAGGAAATAGAGAGTGGTATAAACCTCTAACAAAGGGAACTCCAGAATTATGGACAAAAGTACTGTTAATACTATGGTAAATGAAATGGTACCAGAAAATGACTCCCTGAAGTTGGAAGATCGTATTTAGACAAAAAAAAGTGCATGTAAGAGAGCACTTGAAAAAAGTAATGGGCCAAGGTTAGTATGAAGCCGTACAAAAAGATAAATTAAAAGTGCAATTAAAGGACTGCGTCATAATGCTGGTTTCTGATTAGAAAATACTAAATGCCTCTATTGGTTCCTGGAGTCAACCATTGGTGGAGGCTGTGTCAGATGGACATTTATATATATGATTCTGTGCCTGTAAAGGAGAAGGGGTGTGGTGTCAATTTCACTCACATTCAATTATTTAACAAAATCTTTTGATCACTGCATGTTTCCTTTTATCCCACCCCTTTCTCCCTACTCTCATGATCCAGTTCTCAGGAAGTGATATAGCAAATACAACATGGATTCCTGAACTCATTATCATAAAATAAAATTAAACAGACTTTTACCTAACTGACAGAGGAGACAGAGAAGGCAATGACGTACAATTTATTATTTTTTATTAGAACGGGGCAGATGTAAGATAACTGACTGTCCTGTATAGTTAGTCACTTGTGGTAAACCTGTCCTACAGAGGAGTGACTGACTTAAGGAGACTCTTTGTGATCTTTCTGATTACTAACAGTCTTATTGTGTTCAGTCTATCAAACTACTTAATCCCAATGTTATTTTGTTGCCCTTCTCTGAATCTTTTCCTCTTTTACAATGTCCTTAACCCAAAACTGCACTCCATATATCCGGTGATGTCTTACTAGGGGTTTATATGGAAAAACTTCCCTTGCTTCTATACTCCTCTAATATTGTATGTATATTAGCCTGCTAATATTCTACTTGCCTTTGTAGCTGCTGCCTGGCATTGAGGGCTGCTGGCTTTCCACAAGCACTAATAAGTATTATATTTATCTCAGATTCCTTCAAATTTGTTCTGTTTAAAATGAATTGCTTATTCTTTTTTACAAATGCATAGTACATTCCTCTATTATATCTCATCTACCATTTAATTGACCACTATATCTGTGTATATAAGTGTCCCTACACAGAAAGCGGGACTGATCTGATTTCATTATGTTGCACTATGTATTGTCATAAAACCCTATTAGAAATCAAGAAATAATATATATATTTTCATAACCCACTTTTTGGGAGCAGGGTAGAAGCCTCTGAGCCCTAACAAGAAAAGTCTTTCTTTGCCAAAACCTGTTATGGACTCTGTTTGGGTGACCACTGGAACATCGTGGCCACTAGCCCATGGTGCCACCAACCTCAAGGAGCTTTACCAGGACTATGATATGTTGCTCAGTTACGTGAGCGTTTGGGCTTAACAAGCTCAGGGCTTTTGATAATGTTTAAAGCATTGATACTAGTAAGTAACAAGAGCCTGTGGAACAACATAGGTACATGTTTCTGTTCCTGCCATATTGTGTGCAGCCACCATGTTTGTTTGCAATCTTATCAACCTCCCCAGATCAATGGCTTGTTAATTTAACCCCCCGGGGTGTGTAAACCTTGTCAAAGGAGGTTAATTATTATTATTATTATTATTATTATTATTATTACTACAGTTTTTGGTAAAGCTCTAACATATTCTGTATCGCTGTACAGGGATTAAATACAAAGAAAAATAAATAAATACAAAATTAAACACATTGCAGAAAGTGGAGGGTCCTGTATTTGAGTTTAAAATCTGACATACATGGTGTTTTTTCAAAGCACCTTAGAGGATTGAAAGCTTGCAAACTTACTATCTAAAGGGATAAATAAAACTTAAGGTGAAGTAATAAATGGAAGAAACAAGAGCTTGGCAAATAATTGAATCGTAGAGGGTTAATTAGTGATTACGTTTGTGGGTATATCAGCTGTGAAAAATGGAGGTGACAGTGTTAAATCTGCAATATAAATTATCACATATCATAGGTAGGTGGGTAAATAGAAATAGGAAAATGAATCTGCAGAATGGATGGCATCAGGACCAGTGTCCTTGGCTGAATCTCCGCAGAAATGGCTGCTGAGCCCTGGTGGTAAATACAACCAAAAAATGACAGCTGAAAGTGAATCTGAAGAATGGATGGCATCAGGTCAATAGAAGGAGATTAAGAGGAAAATAGGAGTATGATAAATTGGTTTGTGAAAGGTGTTTATCAACTCTGTGTCACAACTTCCTGGCCGGCGCGGAGACAGCCCCAGGCACTGGGTCTGACGCAGTGAAGCGTAACCCAGCGGAGCCTGGGGCGCTCCTGATTGGCTGGGAGAGCGGAGGAGAGACTTCCGCCCATTTCACGGGCTTCCTTCTTCACTTGGAAGCTAGCGTGGCTGCTCTGGTGTCTTGGTGCCTGCAAGGGAAGTACAGTGCAGAATTAATTAACCCTGTCAGTTTTAAGGTAGTGGGGGTCCCCTGGAGCGGTTGTGTGTGTGTGTGTGGTCTGTGTGCAGAGGGTTGCATGTTTTTTGGTGGGTGTTCATTTGGTTGCTCCTTGCCTTCATGGATTCTGGGGGGGTTAGAGGCCCTTTTGACCATGGTTAGGTCCAGAGCGTTGTGTCATGGGGTTAGGTGGGTGGAGGATAGGCTGGTTTCGGCACATCTGGGGAGTGAGGGCCTTTCCAGGGCGCTGTAGGCTCAGTCTGAAGTGGCTGCTAGACTGAGTTCCTTTTGGGAGGTCAGTAGCCAAGGCGGGCACCATAGGCTCACAGAGCCACGCAGCAGCAGCAATTCCGGCAATAGGGCCAACCGGAGGGCAGGGGCCATGGATGAGGTTCCTGAGAGCCAGAAGCTCATCCCTCCCACTGCAGAGAGGTCAGAGCCACAGGGAGGCAGCTTCTTGCCCCAAGGGCTGCACCAAATCCCAAAGTCCGCTAACACCCCAGTTCAGAATTGGTCCTGGGTCTCTAGGGGTAAGAGTTAAAAGCCAGGGAGTCCTAAAAAGACTCCTACAGTTCGGCCCCGGCGGTCCCCACTGCTGCACCCACTGATGCTGTCATAGGTGTTTTGCAGGGACAATATATATACTAAGGGCTAATAACACAACCAAGCATGTGTCACTACTAATGTATAGCCTTGAATATTACAATATTAAATTACTGTATGGGTGCCATAGGAAGTTACCCTCCCTGAAACAAATAATGTGGGGTTGTAGCTTTGTTATGTCCATTTGATTGTGGCATGTTGAACCAAAAAAAGATGGTATGGTAAATCCCAGGGCTGACCCTTTGTCTCGTAGAGCCAGCCTCCACCAGTGTACACTGGTCTTTGATCATCCCCTCTTTATTGGGCTGTGACAGTAAAGGGTTAATCCTATGTCTGTTAACCAGGTTAAAGAGAGCAAGAGGGAGAAATAAATAGATTATTCTATTAGACACCCAGGCCCCCATCATGACGGGGGGTAACTAATAACCCTGACATAATTCTAGTAAAGTAATACCAGGTGATACACTTCTGTGAGTGGTCAATATGCTATTTACGCAAAATAGGGGCTCCACCTGATTGGTTACTGTAAATATGTTGTGTTCTGTTGGAATGTACATAAACACTGTGTGTATTATTTTGCATCCTGAAAATCTGCAGGGTCTTAAAGAACGGGACTAAGATCCAGATGGGATTGGCTGGGCTGAACCTGTAATCCTGGGTCCCTGCTTTCCATGACTGGTGATCCAGATCGTATGCTGGGTGCTGAGAAGCATTAACCCAAATTCACAGAATACTAGGGGGATTCCTGTAGCAGAAGGAATAAGGTTTTGGGGCGAACATGGTCCCCTCCCCCTGGGTTGTGACATATAAGTATAAATTGTTATGGTTAGTTTTATTTTCCTTTGCAATTGACTTTCAGTAGCAGTCTTAAATCAGCTCTACTCTCAGCTGTGACTAATCAAACTGCTCAGGTAAGTTAACTCTTTCAGACCTATATAAACTTTGAAACTAACTAAGAGCATAACTAATAAGCGAAAACGTCAGAAAGTTTGTTTTTAATCAGATAAAAACTAAATGTTTCTTTTGGTCCATGACATACTAAAGGCGGTTGTGTGATATACATTTTTTCTTCTGTGCCTGTTAGGGAGAAGGGGTGTGGTGTCAATTTCAGTTACATTCAATTATCTATATAAGCAGTAACATGTAATACATAGTAGCATTCCTTATACATATATTTGGGACTCCGTATGCCTCCTTTATCTTGTTTATCTTGGTTTTTACATGGTTTTAAGACAAATGAGCTTGGATGTACCTCTTTTCTTATAATTTCCACATGGCATATACTGATACATATGGTTATTTATCAATGCCTTGACTGCCGCCCAAATTTATCTGTAATTTACCTGTCAATGCTTTGCTTTTCTATACAAAAGGCTCCTACGTTATCACCATTGTCATCATACACATCTTTCCTGACTGTCCTTCATCGGAGAGCTGTCACTCACACAATGTCCCTAAGTGCTGCGGAAGGAATTGGTTATTTGGTTGGCCCAAGATGTTTTTGCATTGAAGGAGCAGAACAAAAGTTAAACATGACAGGATTTTTTATTATTTGATAATATCACGTAAATACTTTTGCATATCCTTGTATGTGTGTACTTGAGAAAATCATAAGATCAGATGAAGCATTGCCTAGAGGGAATACTGAGAAACAAAGAGAGATACGAGACAATATCCTTAATGAGACTGACAGGTAATAAGGAACAATACCAATAAACTGATCCGAAGACACGTCACGTGGTCAGATAGCGTCTGCAATGTAACATGTCCCATAATCAGCTACTGGACATAACCATGGGTCACTAAGTGAAATGCATAAATGCAGAGGCTTGTAATTATACTGTATAATAATGGATCGAGATGGATGGGTAAGGTCATTGAGGAAATGAGCAAGAACTTGATGGAGCTCGGGTGGGGGCAGTTGGTGACAGGTGTACCTGGTATGCTGAGGTCAATAGGGTTATTATTATTATTATTATTATTATAGTTTATTTAGTGCTGTACATAAATTAGGTTCAGACAGCAAAGGAAGGAGGGCCCGTCTTTGAGCTAGGAATCCAATGTCCATGGGGAATTCCCAAAGCACTTAGGATAGAAACCCGCAGACTTACAATCTAAGGTATAGTGAGTGGTAAAAGAGGGTGAGAGAGGTGATAAGTGTGTTAGGGTGGAAGGTGATACGCTTCTTTAAAGAGAGGAGTTTTAAGTGAGGTTTTAAATGTTTTGAGGCAAGAGGATAATCTGGTGGAGCGAGGCAAGGAGTTCCGGAGAGTAGGGGGGCACGAGAAAAGTCCAGGAGGCAGGAGTGAGAGGAGGTGACAAGATTTGTAGAAAGAAGAAGGTCATTAGCAGAATGAAGAGGGCGGGTGGGGGAGTATTTGGAGATGAGAGCAGAGATGTATGGGGGAGCGTTATTGTTGAGGGCTTTGTAAGTTAGGGACATGATTTTAAATGTTATTCTTGAGGCTAAGGGAAGCCAGTGGAGTGATTGACAGAGAGGTGATGGCGACACTGAACGTTGTGTACGGAAGATGAGTCTAGCAGAGGCATTCATAATCGATTGAAGTGGAGATTGTCAGTTGGTGGGTAGGCCAACAAGAAGCGAGTCGCAGTAGTCTAGTCGAGAGATGATGAGAGAGTGTATAAGGATTTTAGTTGGGTTACAGAGAATCGTCCATGAATGGACGACTAAACAAAAACAATCTTGACAGTATATACATATAGACTCTCTATAGAAACGTGTCTACAGAACAGTCTAGATGTGTATTGGTTTCCAAAAATGAATTAATATAGGATGACGCCTTATCCAAATTAGCATCTATTTTGCTTTATTCTTAATAATATTAGATTTCTTGAAGGCACTTGTTCTTTTTTTACATAAATACTTTGTTTCTGGGACAGTGGGTTGTGTAAAAACTAGAAGGGAGTGAAGCGGGAGGCCACCGGACGCAGGCATGTCAAAACGCCTGCGCGCCAAACCGCTGAGTGTGAATGAGAGACACAGGTCACAGAACAAGATGCGCAGGTCCATGTATGCTGGGTCCTGCGTCCTAGCTTGGTAGAAAAGACCGGAGGCATTGAATAAGACACACAAGTGGAAGAGGAGTGCAAAGAGAGCAGGACTTGAGGAGGGAGGAGGAGGAAGACAACGGTCAGTCTGAGAGGTCTGAAAGGAGAAAGAGCAGCAGTGGGGCAGCACACATGAGGCGGCAGGGAGTAAGAGGCATCAGACAGCAAGGTTGCAGTAAGGGCCAGGAAGACAGCATCAGGAAGAAAGGAGGGTCAGGAGGTTGCGGCAAAGGGAGCAGCAGGAAGAAGCAGCCAGCAGGCAGGAAGGGAAGGATGGTTCAGCAAGAACAGAGTGGAGAGGGGCAGAAGAACAGGATGGCAAGCTCACAGATGGAAGAGATAGGAGAGGAAGCAGTGAGAGAAAGCATGGAGGAGGTCAGGAGTGTTGTGAAGCCTGTGTCCAGCATGAGTGAGGAGGGACTAGTGCAGCAAAGGCGTGCCAGGAATGGTAGTGGCTGTCCCCTTTCTTCTATTTGTGACAGATGAAGGTACGTCTGCGGGACAATGATAGGACCGGAATTAGGTCTTGCGGAAAAGGTTGGTGGACTCGCCTTGCAGAAGTAACATACTACCGTGGCTGGACAGCCAGAATTCCCTAGGAGCAGCGGTCAGTGACACCGGTTGGAAGGAGATTCAGCAAACAGGAGCTGGTCAGAGACAATGGACACAGTAAGAACAAGCGTTCAACCTCTGCTTGTGATTTCAGACACAGAAGATGATTCGGCAGGGATGGTTGGTCATCAGCGGGTTGCAGAAGCAGATTTACGCCCTCCCCTCATGGGAGGTCTCGGTCCGGGAGGAGGTCCCCACGGCGAAACAGAATGTTTGGTGAGTATAGGCGGGGTGGCAGAAGCAGGGAAAGAGAGCCTTATAGTTACAGGGGACACAGAGAGAAGCATGCATATAAGGAGCTGGGACTGCCTTCTAGTGGAGACAGGAGGGTACAGGAAGATGAACACAGAGCACAAGGGAGTAGTTCGGTGAGCAGGATACATCAACTGCCAACTCCGCTCAGGAGGGTACAAGAGGAAGAACACAGAGAGCGAGGAAGAAGTGCTGCGTGCAGGAGTGATCTACTGCCACCTCTGCATCAGGGGAGGAGTATCGAGATAGCGTCAGCATTAATAGGCGTCACAGCCCCCTTAAGGACTTCAGAAGGGAGGCAGAGAGGTGAGTTGGAGGAACACACATTGGCTAATTGAAACATATATAATTTGCAAGTTTTTATGTCTATCTTAAGAAATTTTAGAGTAGTAAGAATTTGGGTCCAGGGGGAGCATGGGTTCCAGACAAGGCGTGGGTTGGGAGTCAGGTCATTCGCAGGGTAGTTGAGGAAGTAGCGGGTCCCAGTAAGCCCCTAGTGGAGGGAGATTTTTTAATAAAAGTGGCAAACACAGCCATGAAAAAGTCTTAGCAAGCTTAATTTTGCTTGCTGTATCATCTCCATGAGGAGAATATTTTCTAGGAGGTTATTGTTGGCAACGGTGGTTATTAGGCAGCCCCATCACTATATTCGGATAACGTCAGATTTACGGGTATGGGATATTTTCTTGCGGCACAATAATGGGTGTGCACTGATATTGGCAGAGCCGGTGTTCAATGAGACGCAGGAATTATACACTGATGCGGCTGGCTCATTAGGATGGGGCGTTTACTTTAAGAGTAAATGGTGGACGGAAAAATGGCCTGAGGATTGGTTTAAGTGCAGTTTGACAAAGAATCTGATGTTTCTAGAGCGATTCCCGATAGTGGTGGCAATGTTTCTTTGGGGAGACAGTCTAAGGGATAGACATGTAGTATTCCACTGTGACAATTTGAATGTGGTCCAAGCAATTATTTGGGCTTGTAAATTACCTCTATAGCATAATCCGGGTATTGGGATATTACTGCCCTGGGACAATACATGTTTATTGTTGTTGAATTAAAAGAATAAATTGTTGAAGCTTATGAAGTCTTGTTTACTTTGCTTGCATGGGTTATGGGGCACTCATTCATATATTGGGCTCGAAGGTCGGCAGCGATTCAGATAATGGTCACCAGTTGGGGTTCCCAGAGGAAGCTGTTTTGATAAAATGGTTTGGGATTTGGGGGATGAAATGGGAGTAGGTGGTGGAAAAAGTAGTTGGGTATGCAAGGGTATTCCCTCCCCCATTGATTTTAATGATTCACGTAGGGGGAAATGACTTTCATGTCAATGAAGGAGCTGATCCAGATGATTATGAAGAGGCTATCTTGTGGCTTAGAGAGTTATTCCCGGGTCTGCTTATTATCCCATATTGCAGTGGAGGGGAGCTAAATATCAAAAGAGATTAGATGGGGCTAGACTGAGGGTCAACAACATAATGGCATCATTTGTAAGGAGGTTGGGGATGGAGGGGTTGAAGATGAGGATGGGGGGTTGAGGAGGGGGTTGAGGATGAGGAGGGATGATGAGGAGGGAGGTTGAGAATGAGGAGTGGGGTTGAGGAGGGAGGTTGAGGATGAAGAGTGGGGTTGAGGACGAGGAGTGGGGTTAAGAAAAGAGGTTGAGAATGAGGAGGGGGGAAGAGACACAGGGAAGGGAGCGGGGGGGAAGAGACACAGGGAAGGGAGCGTGGGGGGAAGAGATACAGGGAAGGGAGAGGGGGGAAGAGACACAGGGAAGGGAGAGGGGGGAAGAGACACAGGGAAGGGATAGGGGGGAAGAGGCACAGGGAAGGGAGAGGGGAGAAAAGACACAGGGAAGGGAGAGGGGGACACAGAAGGCACAAGAGGGTCTCAGGGGGCAGAACATTTCCCACCCTCTGCTTATACTCGAGTCACTCATTTTACCCAGTATTTTGTGGTAAAATAGGTGCCTCGGCTTATACTCGGGTCGGCTTATACTCGAGTATATACTGTAAGTAGAAAAAGTGAAGATTTTTATAACCAGAAGATTGGTGGCTGTAGCTGTAAGAAAGACGCTAATTTTGTGAGAGGGAGAGAAGTGAAAAAAAAAGAAGAGAGGAAAATAATGGAAAATTTTGAAGCTTTAGCTTCTTTTATTGTAAGCAGCTTAAATTATTATGTTCCTCAGACATAAAACTATGATGGAAATTAAAGTCTCCTCTCAAATTATTATAACATAAGTTGAAAGATTGGCTGCCTACGCGTGCAGTTGATCTACAGGGCTAAAGTACTGAAGTCAGAAGGATGTAATATTGTCTGCTGATATAAATTACTGTTTATTTTCTTCCTGACGGACCATTGTATTATGCCCAAATGGATCCTCTAACCTGAGCTCTGCATGTCAAAGGATTAAAGTGTAACATCAGTTGTCTATGGTCGGACAGATTTCCTGAATTGAACTCGGTGTGGCAAAAAATTGAATTTGAGAAGTGCAATACTAATTATATGACTGTACAACCATTTTGCTTTTTTTATTTTTATTACTACAACATGGCGGAATAGACTCGTTGAAAAGAGCCTCTGCATTGCAAACAGACATAAAGATAACATAAATTGCCTGTATAACATACTAGCGACTTGCCCTTCAAAAAATGACGACAATTAAATATGTATGTTTTTAATTCTGTTTTGCAGGTAATATGCGTAGTTGACACTTGTAACCTTTTTCTTATCTATAAAAAAGTACAATTATTATATTAAACATGTTTATTTTTTTAACATGCAACTTGTAGATGACCAATTGGTAAATCATGTTTTTTTAAGAGTAGTAACATTTTAATGTAAGAACAGGTCAATATTGTATTAATGAGTATTGTAAACATGACATAATGTTTTGTAACATGCAACATCTAGATTAACAACTGGTAAACTAAATATTTGTTGAATCCAGAGGAAGGCAAACCGTAAAACCCCCATTGAAAGTTAGCCAATTGTATCAAAGGGGGAAAAAATAATTCCTTCCTGACCCCCTTAACTGGCGATCGGATTACTCCCTGGATTCATATTTTCCATTGAATGATACATTTAAATTGTACAACAAAAGCTCCTCCTCCTCTTAACATGAACGTTGAAATATATGCAATGAAACAAAGTTGCACCCTTTTTTCCAAAAATAGTAACATTATAAACAGTAACTTAATGAAGTAACATTTAAACTATAATTGTTCTAAAGTGCAAGCAAAGTGTTTTGTGGGGCTAATCATGCTAAAAGGCTATTCCATAAAATTAGAGTATCTTATGTTGATGTTGTTGATTTTTTTATGGTTGACATTTTGTGTTATTGTTGTAAGTTGTGGAAATGGCACATAGATTTTCCTATGGGAAATAGTGGTTCTCTAAAAAGAGAATACCAGACATCAAAGTTCATCTGCGGAGTGTAACCACTGTTCTCTATGTTTTTTGCCATTTTATAGAGTTTCTTATGGAAATAGTGGTGCTCTAAAAAGAGTCTGAGTGACATAAAATGTTATCCTGGAAATCAAACCCTGTTCTCTCTATTTTGTTGTTGTTGTTGTTAATGTACATTTGTTCTTGAGATGAAAGTATTGTTGGAAAATGGCACATAGAGTTTCCTATGTGAAATAGCGGTCTTCGTAAAAGAGTCCCAGAGATCTAAATTTTTCCTGGAAGTAAAACCACTGTGCTCTATGTTTCTTTTCCATTTTATAGAGTTTCTTATTGAAATAGTGGTCCTCTAAAAAGAGCCAGAGTAACTTAAAAGTTCGTCCTCAAAATCAAACCACTCTGCTCTATTTTTGTTTTATTTTTTCATCTGAAATTGTCATTGAGGTGAATTTTTTTTACTTTTTGTTCTGTACCATGTCTTGTATTGTTATATTTTGTGGAATTAAAGTTATAGTACCTCATAGTAGACAATGTTTTTTGTAGAAATGCGGCCATCATCTAATAAATCACCTTGACTTTGGTTATTTTCAATGTAAACTTTAATAGCCTCTGGATTCTTGCATCTTGAGAATGCAACATACAGCTGGCCATGTGCAAATACTGTTTCTTCTAAAAAGATACCCACAGATTTGAAAGTTTGTCCTTGTGATTTATTAATGGTAATCGCAAATGCCATGATGATGGGAAATTGTCTCCTTTGAAGTACAAAAGGGAGGCTACTTTCACTTGGTGGCAAATCTATTCTTGGAATGAAAACTCTCTCTCCTTTATGTGTACCAGTTAGAATTTCAGCATGTATGAAATGTTCCTTTAATTCTTGAACAATTAATCTGGTCCCATTACATAGGCCTTTTTTGGGGTTCATATTTTGCAGTAACATGACAATTGCACCTTTCTTTAGCTGTAAAATATGAGGTGGCATTCCAGAGGGAGTTTATGAGTTAATGAATTCAGTTGAAAAGTTTGTCTGACTTTCTTTGTTATCACCAAGTACAGAATCAGCACTGTGATAATTTTTTTGTGGTTCCTTTTTTTATATTTCATTATTGAGGAGTAATGCATCCTTATTTTTGCATATTAGTATGACTTTGTTGGCAAGCTCTGCATAGTCATCGTTATTTATTGTATTTTGGAATATCGCTGATGTGAGATACTGTTTGCAAATCATATGAGCTGGGATGTGCATGGTATCATCGGGTAAATTTTGTATTCGCTCTGTTTTTCCTTCTCCAATTTTAATGAGCCAATCATTGAACTAATTTTCTCTTTCTGATCTCATATTTTGTTGTAATTGAAGATGGGTAAATAGTTTCCATAGTGTACTTGACTTTATACATGTTTCAACAATGTCGGTTCGATTTCAATGACAGGTAATGTTTGTCTAAAATCTCCACCTAACAACATTACCTTTGCACCAAATGGCAAATCATTATCCATGACTTCACGCAACAAATGGTCAATGCAATGATGTCATTTGAATATCCGACACTGATGTTTCCAAAATAGGAACTGGCAGTTTAAATCCACTATACACAGTTCTTCTACCTTCAAACAAAAGTGTGGCAATTCCAGTGGTTGCAAATGGCAGTGATATTTGACCTTGTGCTCAAACAAAACTCATCAATAAATTATAGAGATAAGTATTTCCTGGTCCGCCAGGTCCATCTAGACAGAAATAACGCTCTTTGAGCATGTCATCATCTAGGTCATTTTTGATTGCATTAAATGCTTGCAATTGAAATGTATTTAAAGTTAAAATTAAAAGTCTTTCTTCAGTTCTTTCTCTTTAAAGCTGAGTGTCATAGTCTTCAAAGTTTATGTCCTCTATGAGACCGGTATCTGGCTGATTAAAACTTGCACAACTTAACCCATAAGTTAAAATGAACTCTTGGATTTCAATTAATGCTTTTAATTGTGCAATAGGCTCATTGTATCATTGCAAAAAGTCTTCAGCCATATTTGTTTTAAATTTGTCCCACAAAGCTAATGCATTTGGAGCATTTGAGAAGATACAAATGAATGCCAATTGTTAGACGTAGATTGGTCTAGCCAAATTAACCATTAATCTGTCTTTTGGTAGGGTACATCATGTCTAGGTTTTGTATGAAAATATGTATGTTTTTATGTGGAATAGTTGTAAAAATGTTAATGTTCAGGTATTCAATTCTAAGGTTATGTCGAATTCTGGGTGGTATAGAATGGTATCCTTTTTTCAGTGGTCTCCTAGGGGGTCCCTTTGTTTTTTTGGATGGGATTTAAGATAGTCTCACAGAATGTACAAGGATGGAACTCTGTATTGAAGAGGCGAGTGTTAATAGATCAATTTCGGAAAATTAAAGCTGATGTTGTTTGTGTACAGGAAACGCATTGGCAAATAGATAAAGTCCCTTTCTGGAACAATAGGTTTTTTACTATTAAGGTCGATTCAACATATAAAAAGAAGTCGCGTGGAGTATCGATCTTGTTTAATAAAAATGTTAACATTAGTGAGCAATATAGAGAAGTAGACTTGGAAGGGAGATTTGTTATATGGGCCGGAAAAATCAACCATCTAAACTACACTATAGTAAATATTTATGCACCCAATGAGAGACAAACTGGGTTCTTAAACAAATTACTTAAACAGGTTAAAAATATTAAAGTAGGCAAACTAATTTTAATATGGTACTGACTGTATCTTTAGATAGGAAAAGTAATAATCAAGAATATTTACATGGGCATACAAAAAGGAAAGCTAATCTGTTCTATGAATCCTTAGTGAGATTTGAGTTATATGATGTTTGGCGGTTAAGATATGGTAATGTAAGAGACTATACGTTCTATTCTCACCGCCATAAGTCTTATTCTAGAATAGACTACTTTTTGGTTGACTCAGAAACCTTGGCAGTTACAGACTCTACCAAGATTAATATAATTAAATGGTCAGACCATGCTATGATAGAACTACAGATTAAGGATCATTTGACTCAAAAGAAGTATTCTAGAAATAGAATGGATATTTCATTATTTAATAATTCAGATAAACAAATATTATTACGGGAAGAAATAGAAAACTTTTTCCAAGTTAATGAGAATTCAGTTCCTGAGCCCTCAACGATTTGGAATGCCCATAAAGCATATATAAGAGGAATGTTACTCTAATGGGGTGCACATAGAAGGAAACAGAGTGGTCTATCACTCCAAGACTTATATGCGCAATTATCAATCCTTGAAAGACAAAATAAATTATACCCTTCAGATGATAAGAGTATAGAGATTAGAAAAGTAAAAAACTGAATAAATAAAATTGTCCAAAAAAATATTGATAACAGCCTGTGGAAACTTCAACAGAGAAAATATTTTTTGGATAATAAAGTTGGCAAACTCTTAGCTCGGAAATTAAAAAATAATAAACCAATTAATAGAATAGATGAATTAATAATTGAAAATAAAAAGGACTTAATTACATTAACAAATCCTAGTGATATTGAAAAGGCCTTTTTTGACTTTTAGGAAAATCTTTACAATTTAGAAAGTAACGATGCAGTTATAAAATCAAAGACAGAGGATATTATTACATTTTTGGATAGACTTTCGCTTCCCAAAATCACTAAGGAGGATCTAGATTATCTAAACAGTGAAATAAAAACATTAGAAATTGAAGAAGTAATTCATAACTTAAAGTTAAATTCAGCCCCTGGTCCAGATGGCTTTGTAAATTATTATTACAAAACCTTTAAAACTGTACTTATGAAACATCTAGCTGAATTGTTCAATGAAATTAAAAGAAAGGGGAGTGCACCCAAAGAAATGTTAGAGGCAGTTATAATTAATATTCCAAAGCAAAATAAAGATTTAAGGTGGTGTAAGAATTATAGACCGATATCTCTAATGAACACGGATATAAAATTATATGCAAAAACTTTAGCTAAAAGATTGAGCTTGTGCCTTGGTAAATTAATAAATATGGATCAATCAGGTTTTTACAAGATAGACAGGGAGCCGATAATACAAGGAGATTAATTGACGTAGTTTCTTTTTGTAAAGATAATCATAAACCTTCGATAGTTATCACATTAGATGCAGAAAAGGCCTTTGACAGGCTAAACTGGGATTTTATGAATCAAGTATTACTAAAATTCGGTTTTGAAGATTTTGGAGAGAAATCTATAGGGGCTTTATATTCAAACCCCACTGCCTGTGTTGTAGGAAATGGCCTAAAAACAAACACTTTCTCTATTACCAATGGGACCCGTCAGGGTTGTCCACTATCTCCTTTAATTTTTGTTTTAATGATGGAACCTTTGGCAGAAGCCATTAGAATGAATAAGAAAATTCATGGAATTAGAATTGGTAAAACTGAGCATAAAATTATGCTTTATGCTGATGATGTGATATTAAGTCTTTACTTCAGATTCAGGATTTGATAAACAAATTTGGTTTAATTTCTTACTATAAAATAAATTGGTCAAAGACAGAGGTATTAACGATAAATATAGACAAAGATGAAATAACTTCTCTGAAAAATATTTGGGAAATTGATTGGGAGTTAAATAAAATCAATTATTTGGGAATAGAATTCTCTGAAAAATTGGAAAATCTAACTAAAATTAATTTCTCGAAATTATATGACAAAATTAAAAACCAACTAATAAATTGGAAATAAATAGATTATCCTGGTTCGGTAGAATAGCAGCCGTAAAAATGTCCATATTACCACAAATAAATTATTTATTTAGATGTTTGCCTTTATCCGTTCCTGAAACTATAATTAAAAAATACCAAACCTTGATCGATTCATTTATATATAATGGGAAAAAAATCTAGAATTAATTCAAGGATTGTTAGGAAGAGCTTTATAAAAGGAGGCATTGCGTCCCCTTGTGTTGAAGAATATTACATGGCTGCAATGCTATCTCATTTTATACCCTGGTCCACTAAAACAAAACAAAATAAGTGGATAACTATAGAACAATGTTTAGCTAAGGGCTTATCATTAAGTGATTGGCTTTGGTATGATACATTTCCCAAAAATAATATTACGTCAATAATAATTAAATCAGGGTTTAAATTTTGGTATAAATGGAAGAAAAAACTAGACCTTTCAACAATTCCGTGTTCGGAAATGTCACTGTTAGTTGTAAGTAATGTTCTTAACTTGGCTTGTCTTCGTAATTGGAGTAATTGGAATATACAGACATTGGGAGATCTGTTCGATAAAGGTGAAATTAAGTCTTTTTCCAAATTATGTGCTGATTTTAGTTTTCCATCGTCTAAATGGTTGGAATATGAGAGAGTTAGAAAAGTTATTTTAAATTCAAAATATTTAATTACCTCAAACAGATCATTAACCAATTTTGAAAAGTTAGTACTTTATAATGACAGGAAACATATAATTTCAAAATGCTATCAAATATTAAGAAAACAGGATAAGATGGAAAAATCTCCAGGTATGCTTAAGTGGGAAAAAGAATATAATAATTTAATTTACCTGGAAAATTGGTCAAGAGCATTTGCGTTCTCACAGAAAATTATTAAATATCAAGCATATAGAGAAGTCAATTTTAAAGTGATCCAGAGGTGGTACTTTGTCCCAGTAAAGATAGCAATTATTAACAATAATCCTAATAAGTGGCTTTGTTGGAGGCTTTGTAATCAGCAGGGGACGCAAAAACATATTTGGTGGGACTGTGACCCCATTAAGAAACTTTGGAGTTTGATTTTTGAATATATTTCTAAAATTTGCGGTAAAATCATTAAGCCGACATTTGAAATGGCTATTCTTCACATCATGGACAATAGGCTTAAGATGGAAGAACAAGCTTTAATTATACAGGTAGTCTCAGTAGTCAAATGGTTTTTGCCAAACGCTGGAAACCAGAACTTATTCCATCACTGAATGAAGTATTAACAATTCTGAAAAAGAACAGAGAATTACAAAGGAATTTATACAACATGGGCATTGTTTTATCCAGGTTTAACAGTTGGCTGATTTGGGATAAATATTACCATTCTTTAAACTTGGAGCATTTGAGAAGATACAAATGAATGCCAATTGTTCCCACATCTGCCGTGGCATTTGACATAGTGCTGCTTCTTCTAGACATATTTCCCATTTTGTATCATCAGCTAGGAAGTTTCTGTGTCGAGCAGCTAAATTAAATGATTCATAAACTATGTCATTAACAGTTCTTAACTGTTCGAAACTTTGTGCACCAGGAACATTTAGAAGTAGTAATCGTAAGCAGAAATGTTCAAGGTCTCTTGGATTTAAAGTGTAAATTCTTGGGATTATTTTATTTCCATGACTTTTTCGTTTCTGCCATAATCCATTAACGAAAACATAATGGTATGGAATGTCAATATATAACAATTCCCTTGCCTCTAAGTCAGTAGAATTTAATTGAAACCATGCAGTTAGTGTAGTTTGTCGATGCTCACTTTGTGCCAAAGCATTTGTTTAATTTCCAACATGGAAATACACTAAATGTCTTTGTGGCAAATGTACAGCTAATCGATATACTGCATGTGAGCAATCATGCATTTCAAATTTTAGAAGACACCACATTGCTTCAAGCACACTCACATAACTAGCATCTACATGAGATGCAAGTTCATAATGTACTAACTCACTTTGTTCGTAATTTTCAGCACTTTTGACCACTACAGTAGCTGCATCGTTATGCCTTTGTAAATATATTTGTAGAAATATTTAATGGATTTTATAGAAGTGCAAGCTTCCACATTAATGTGTGCATTATAATTCATGAGTAAATGTGGATTGTATAGCACCACATATCTGTTATCTACCTTTTTTCCACAAATAGTGGCATTTTGGCCATCTCTTCTTCTATATAATGGATAGCCATCACAGTTAGCATACGTTTTGTCTCTATAATCTTTTGGAAATTCTTTAGTACATTTCTTATTTTCCATACATGGTGACTGTGGATTAATAGCTCCACACGGTCCATGAATCATACGATGAGTTAAAATCTCATATAGTCTATCATGTATTTCTGGATCTGGTAGTTCAGAAATAACTACTGAATCCACTTTGTCACCAGTATCCAATTTATCTTTCTCTTGAAGCATTATAAGAATATATGCATGTGGAAGTCGATGGTATAAACATAAGCCAGACATTTGCCAAATAACTGAGTTATGGTTATGTCATGTATTAATTCAGTTAATTTGATTTTGAAGTTTCTTGCCACTAAATCTGGTCTATCGGAAGCAGTTTGTCCAATTAGCAGATTGTGTGTAATCTCTGGCCATTGTGGATTACATGTAAATGTAATAAATAAATCTGGTTTTCCAAAGTTACAAAAGCCATGGCATAATTGTATCTTTCTTGCATATTGTGAGGAGATCCCTGGAAAGAAGATGGTAAAATGATGTCTTTGCCAGCTGGGAGCTCTCTGGTTGTAGCAACCTCAGCGACATAATCCATCAATCCACAATACTGTTCTACAAGTAGTTTATCTTGTTGATATTTGATGAAGTTTAAATTATTAGCCTCAACTTGCAAATATGAATCAATGATCCATTGTTGTGTCAGTTTTCCGCCACATAAAATGGGATTGAATCCATCTCGAATGGCAGCTTGAGCCACTTTAAATTCAAGCATGGAAATATTATTTCTCACACATAGTTTTGAATTTGGGTAACTCTGAAGAGTTAATTTGGGTTGCCATCCTGCTTTCCCATGTGGAAAAAAATATGGGATATGTCATTGGATCCAAATTGGTACTTAAGATAATTATATTAATGAAAGGTTGCTCCTCATTTCTGGGATATATTCTAATATCTCTCTGAAATGGTGGTTCTCCTTCGTCATTTTGAAAGACCATTGCAACCTCATTTGATGTTGGCAAGTTATAGCAATGTTTATCAGTATGGTGATCTCTTTTAAGCACCATATTGACCTTTGGGATTGGCAATTTATGTATTTCTGCATTAATTTGTTGTTCTTTTTCTATTTCTGCCAATTTTTTATAGGCTTGAGAGCATGGGTTATGGGCCATAATTTTATCAAGCTCTATAAACACAATGGGTAAGCATTTTTTATTTTCTGGAAGTTGCATACGTTGCTCAACAGCTTCCATTGTATCTAGGACATATAGTTGAGCACATTTTCTTTGCTCTCCTTCCTCTGAACGTAAATGAGAAGTACGATGGTAAATTTGTCCTTGTACTTTAAAGCAGTAAGGGCCATGTCCTGGCACATTAGCAGCTAATTGTTTTGAAATGTTGGTAGTTGGGGAAAGTAGGCTCAGTCATAATGCTTTATAAATATGTTGGGAATTGTTGTCTTTGTGGAAGTCTTACCTTGCCTTTTTGACAGCAACTAACGAACTCGCCATCTCTGGGTCTTTCCTGTTTGAAATGATAAGCTCCACAAAACTGACAGACAATATTCATATCACCACAATTATGAACCTCTATTGCTAAATATTTAAGCAAAGGACAATTGTGAGAACATATATCAATATGAGTCTCTAAATCATTATTAGAAATGTTATCTGATTGTTCAGGAACATTTTCTAAATGCTTTTGTTTTTTAGTTGCCTTCTTGGGGTTGGATTTTAGTTTGTCAGCTGATAGTCTTTTGCTTGCAAGTCTCTCGCGTTTTTTTTGTCGTCAAATTTCCTTCTACTCCGGCTTCTGATGCTTTGCCCATGTTTTTTGACGTTCTCTAGTTTGCCGTCTTATCTTTTCCTTTTTCTTGTCAGTATCTGCCTTATTAATCTGTAACTAAAAATAAAATATGATTATTTTTTGTCCTTATTGTAATTTTCTTTTTAAGTGCAGTTTTTTTTTTCTACTATCCTGTTTTATGTACACCACTGTTGTCATTAGAGGTTTAGGTTCTGGGTTTAGGCTTATAGGTTATGGCACACAAAACAGGATTTATTCTTAAATGTTGTATGTGTTACCAATATTTTTTGTACTAGCCTTTTTTCTGTACACTACCGTTGTCATTAGAGGTTTAGGTTGTGAGTTTAGTCTTATAAGTTAGGGCACAGAAAATAGGATTTATTGTTCAATTTTGTATGTGTTACCAATATTTGTTGTGCTATCCTATTTTGTCTGTTTTCATTAGAGGTTTAGGTTCAGGGTTGAGGCTTATAGGTTAGGGCACACAAAACAGGATTTATTCTTAAATTTTGTATGTGATACCAATATTTGTTACACTATCCTGTTGTCTGTACGCCACTTTTGGGATTAGAGATTTAGGTTATGGGTTAGTCTTAGAGGTTGGTGCAGACAAAACCGGATTCATTGTTCCATTTTATATGTGTTAACAATATTTGTTGAAGTATAGTCTTTTGTGTGCACCATCATTGGTAGTAGGGGCTTATTATTTATTTATTTTTTTCATTTTGACATTGGCGCACAGGAAACAGGATAGGTGCTTTTTTTTTTGCTTGTTATACTATACCTTGGTTGAATTATTAGTTGTGTATCAATGACAGAGGGTCCCCTGCTGCCAATCTTCCTGTGACAGTCTTCAGGCAGTGTCTGTTGAAAAAGAGAAAGAGAAATGTTTTTTATTGTTTTTTTTTTTTTTACCAACATCCTCTTATTTTTGTGAATCTAATGTATTTTTGTATATTACCTGTTGTTCTTTCTTTGTCGTGTGTAAAATTGTGCAGATTTCACAGTGCGTGTGAAACCGTGAAGCGCTGCAAATTATTTTGTACTATCCTATTTTGTGTACACCACTGTTGTCATTAGAGTTTTAGGTTCTGGGTTTCGGCTTATAGGATAGGGCATAGAAAACAGTATTTATTCTTACATTTTGTATGTGTTAACAGTATTGTTTCTACTATCCTGTATTGTGTACACCAGTGTTGTGATTAGAGGTTTAGGTTGTGGCTTTAGTCTTATAGGATAGGGCGCAGAAAATATGATCTATTCTTAAATTTTGTATGTGTTAACAATATTTGTTGTACTATCCTGTTTTCTGTACACCACTGTTGTCATTAGAGGTTTAGGTTGTGGCTTTAGGCTTATAGGTTAGGGCACAGAAAACAGGATTTATTGTTCAATTGTGTATGTGTTACCAATAGAGATGTCACGAATAGTTCGCTGGCGGACTGTTCCTGGCGAACATAGCATGTTCGCGTTCGCGGCGAACATATGCGAGATTCGACCCGCCACCAATACTTTATCATTGAGCAAACTTTGACCCTGCATGTCACAGTCAGCAGACACATTCCAGCCAATCAGCAGCATAAACTTCCTTCCAGAGCCTTCTAACTCATGGACAGCAGCCATTTTGGAATCATAACTAACTTGCAGTCTTACTGAGAGGAGGGAGAGTGTAAATGATGCTGATTGAATAGGGAAATCAATAGCTAGGCAAGTTTATTCAGTGTCCAGTGCAGTGCTGAAGGACTCATCAGATCTCTGCTGTAAACACAGCACCCCAAAAAGCCCTTTTTAGGGCTATAACATCATTTTTTTTTGTTTGTTTTTTTCTGTGTAATCTAACTTCATTTGCCTGTCTCCCTGCTAGCCCCTGCTAGCAAGTGTGTGTGTGTCAGGCTCACAGCTTATACTGTGTGTGCACAGTGCAACCAATACAATCTTGTTTACTAGTTGTCTACTTTTAAAAAAACAAAACTTTTATTTTGTTAAATCTTAGTTCATTTGCCTGACCGCCAATCTAAGTTCATTTGCCTGACCGCTAGCCAGTGTGTGTGTTAGGCTTACAAGTATTGTGCCAAGTTTAACCAATCCAATCACAGTAGCTTGCACGCATAGTACCACTAATCGGAAAAAAATGACAGGCAGAGGCAGGACACCCTGCAGGGGCCGTCGTGGTCGTGGTGCAGTGATTCCCTTTGGCCCTACAATAATGCCCAGAGTTCAGAGGCAAGTTACCCTGAAATTGAAAAGTTCAGAGGACGTAGTTGACTGGCTAACACAGGACACCCAATCTTCTACAGCTTCCGCTTGGAACATTGACGCACCATCCTCCTCCAGCTAAGTTTCGGGCACCTCTCAAGTTACCACTCGCCCACCTGCCGCCACCACCAACACTAGTACCACAGCCGATTCAATTGATCAGTCAGAAGAGTTATTTACACATCAGTTTGAAGAAATGAGTGATGCGCAACCATTATTGCCAGAGGATGTAGATAACAGGGATATGACTCAGTCAGGCAGCAGTACACACATGTACGTACGATGTGATGATGTTGATGTACCCGCTGCTGCTTCCTTTGTTGAGTTGTCAGATACAAGTGAGGCGGGTGATGATGATGACGATGCGTCTGTGGATGTCACGTGGGTGCCTGCTAGAAGAGAAGAAGAACAGGGGGAAAGTTCAGATGGGGAGACAGAGAGGAGGAGGAGACGAGTTGGAAGCAGAGGGAGGTCATCGCAACGAGCTAGTGGCACAGTCAGACAGCATGCATCAGCACCCGGGGTCAGCCAGACAGCACGCCAATCAACGCATGCTGTTGCCACCACCAGAATGCCGTCACCGCAGAGCTCACCAGTGTGGCATTTTTTGTGTGTGCCAAAAGAAACTGAGTCGTGGGAAGTCCAACACCCACCTAGGTACAACTTCTTTGCGAAGGCACATGATGTCACATCACAAACGCCAATGGGATCAACACATGAGTACAAGCAGCACACAAACTCAAAGCCGCCATCCTCCTCCTGGTCCAGCATCTTCATCCACGTCAACCACTGCTGTCCTCCTTGCCCCCTCTCAACCATCCGCCACTCTGTCTCTTGCCTCTTGCTGTTCCTGCTCATCTCCCCACAGTAAGGTGTCTGTCAAGGGCATGTTTGAGCGTAAGAAGCCAATGCCACAAAGTCACCCCCTTGCCTGGCGTCTGACAGCTGGCTTGTCTGAACTATTAGCCCGACAGCTTTTACCTTACAAGCTGGTGGAGTCTGAGGCGTTCAAAACATTTTTAGGGATTGGGATACCACAGTGGAAGGTACCCGGCCGAAATTTCTTTGCACAAAAGGCAATCCCCAACCTGTACTCAATTGTGCAAAAGGAAGTAATGGCATCTCTGGCACACAGTGTTGGGGCAAGGGTCCATCTGACCACTGATACCTGGTCTGCAAAGCATGGTCAGGGCAGGTATATCACCTACACTGCGCATTAGGTAAACCTGCTGACGCCTGCCAAGCATGGAATGCGTGGCTCTGCAGAGGAGTTGGTGACACCACCACGACTTGCAGGCAGGCCTGCTGCCACCTCTTCTACTCCTCCTACTCCATCCTCTTCCATAACCTCCTCAGCTGAGTCCTCTTCTGCTGCTGCGTCTTGCTCCACATCAACGGCACCCCCCCAGCTCCCCAGATACTATTCCACATCCCGGATACGGCAGTGTCATGCCGTCTTGGGGTTGACTTGCCTGAAAGCAGAGAGTCACACCGGGCCAGCACTCCTGTCTGCCCTGAATGCACAGGTGGATCAATGGCTGACTCCGCACCAACTGGAGATTGGCAGAGTGATTTGTGACAACGGAGGAAATTTGTTGGCGGCATTGAATTTGGGCAAGTTGAAGTTGCACGGCACATGACTGTAATCTGATCGTACAACGCTTTGTCCATAAGCCCCCAGGCTTACAGGACGTCCTGAAGCAGGCCAGAAAGGTGTGTGGCCATTTCAGGTGTTCCTACACGGCCATGGCGCACTTTTCAGATATCCAGCGGCGAAACAACATGCCAGTGAGTCGCTTGATTTGTGACAGCCCCACACGTTGGAATTCAACACTCCTAATGTTCGCCTGCCTGCTCCAACAAGAAAAAGCCAATAACGAGTATTTGTATGACCGGGGTGCTAGGACAGCCTCTGCAGAGCTGGGGATTTTTTTGCCATGTTACTGGACACTCATGCGCAATGCCTGTAGGCTCATGCGTCCTTTTGAGGAGGTGACAAACCTTGTCAGTCGCACCGAAGGCACCATCAGCGACATCATACCATTTGTTTTCTTGCTGGAGCGTGCACTGCGAAGAGTGCTGGATCAGGCCGTAGATGAGCGAGACGTGGAAGAGTTGTGGTCACCATCACCACCAGAAACAGCCTTATCAGCATCGCTTGCTGGACCTGCGGCAACGCTGGAAGAGGATTGTGAGGAAGAGGAGTCAGAGGAGGAATGTGGCTTTGAGGGGGAGGAGGAAGACCAATCACAACAGGCATCCCAGGTTGCTCGTTGTCACCTATCTGGTACCCGTGGTGTTGTACGTGGATGGGGGGAAGAACATATCTTCAGGGAGATCACTGAGGACGAGGAACGGGACATGGGTAGCTCGGCATCCAACCTTGTGCAAATGCGGTCTTTCATGCTGTCGTGCATGTCGCAGGACCCTCGTATAAAAAGGCTGAAGGGGAACAATCTGTACTGGGTGTGCATGCTACTAGACCCCCGGTATAAGCAGAAAGTGCCTGATTTGTTACCAAATTACCGCAAGTCAGAAAGGATGCAGCAGGTCCAAAACAAATTAACAAGTATGCTTTACACAGCATATAAGGGTGATGCCACAGCACAAGGGCAATATAACAGGGGAAGAGGTGAAAGTAATCCTCCTCCCACGACCACACCGGCAAGGACAGGACGTTTAAAAGACGTGTTGTTGATGGAGGACATGCGGACCTTTTTCAGTCCTAAGCATCGCAACAGCCCTTCGGGATCCACCCTCAGAGAACGACTAGACCAACAGGTAGCAGACTACCTCGCCTTAACTGCAGATATCGACACTCTGAGGAGCGATGAACCCCTTGACTACTGGGTATGCAGGCTAGACCTGTGGCCTGAGCTATCCCAATTTGCAATTGAACTTCTGGCCTGCCCCGCTTCAAGTGTCCTGTCAGAAAGGACCTTCAGTGCAGCCGGAGGTTTTGTCACCGAGAAGAGAAGTCGCCTAGGGCAAAAAAGTCTAGATTGCCTCACCTTTATAAAGATGAATGAGGGATGGATCCCGAAGGGACTGACACTGGGCTATACATTCTACTGAAATAGGCCTGATGAGATGAGCTGCCTTCGGCTAAAACTGGTCCAAACGCTGCTGTATGTTATCTGTGAATGCCGGATGACTTGCGTGACTTATCTGCCACCAACTAGGGTTCAAGAAGACGCAATGTTTTATGGTCTGCCTGGGGAACAAAGGTCAATTTTTCTGGCCGCTGCAACAGCAGCGGCTGCAACAATACCTAATTTTTTAATTTAAATTTTTATGTCAGAAGGCGTGCGGCATGTAGTGAAAAAGAAAGCATATTGAACAGTCTTGCATAACACAACAGTTGTACAAAAATACATATTTACAATGAAGACATTTTGTTAAAATTAGCTTTTTTGGTTAATAAATTTTCTTTTTTTTTACTGTGATTCCAATTTTTAAGAGAAACCTAAGACACAGTAACACTCCCACACTCCCACCAGACATGAATAAATGTAGCCTCATTACCACTGTTCCTAAAACATGAGCTGCTCCGTTTTGGATCCCATTTATTTAGCTTAAAAGGAGTAATATACAGTTGCAAG
Organism: Discoglossus pictus; assembly: GCA_027410445.1. NCBI lineage: Eukaryota > Metazoa > Chordata > Amphibia > Anura > Alytidae > Discoglossus > Discoglossus pictus. Next base: position 4,036,071 of record CM050165.1, on the reverse strand, counting down.
CAAAAGTATGTGAACCCTTTGGAATGATATGGATTTCTGCACAAATTGGTCATAAAATGTGATCTGATCTTCATCTAAGTCACAACAATAGTCAATCACACTCTGCTTAAACTAATAACACACAAATAATTAAATGTTACCATGTTGTTATTGAACACACCATGTAAACATTCACAGTGCAGGTGGAAAAAGTATGTGAACCCTTGGATTTAATAACTGGTTGAACCTCCTTTGGCAGCAATAACTTCAACCAAACGTTTCCTGTAGTTGCAGATCAGACGTGCACAACGGTCAGGAGTAATTCTTGACCATTCCTCTTTACAGAACTGTTTCAGTTCAGCAATATTCTTGGGATGTCTGGTGTGAATCGCTTTCTTGAGGTGAATCGGGTTGAGGTCAGGACTCTGACTGTGCCACTTCAGAAGGCATATTTTCTTCTGTTTAAGCCATTCTGTTGTTGATTTACTTCTATGCTTTGGGTCATTGTCCTGTTGCAACACCCATCTTCTGTTGAGCTTCAGCTGGTGGAAGGATGGCCTTAAGTTCTCCTTCAAAATGTCTTGATAAACTTTGGAATTTATTTTTTCTTCAATGATAGCAATCCGTCCAGGCCCTGACGCAGCAAAGCAGCCCCAAACCATGATGCCCCCACCACCGTACTTCACAGTTGGGATGAGGTTTTGATGTTGGTGTGCTGTGCCTCTTTTTCTCCACACATAGTGTTGTGTGTTTCCTCCAAACAACTCAACTTTGGTTTCATCTGTCCACAGAATATTTTGCCAGTTCTGCTGTGGAACATCCAGGTGCTCTTGTGCAAACTGTAAACGTGCAGCAATGTTTTGTTTGGACAGCAGTGGGTTCCTCTGTGGTATCCAATTTGTGCAGAAATCCATATCATTCCAAAGGGTTCACATACTTTTGCTTGCAACTGTATGTCCTGTGTAGGACCTTTATTGAAGTCTCAAGCAGACTATAATTTAAAGATCCCCTACTTAAGCCTCGCCAACTTTTATCCCGTGTGCTGTCTGCCAACTCGGTATCCTGCAAAAATTATAGTGTTCAGTTAGGGGTAAATTGTATCTATCTCTCACCCGCTCAAAGGTCATTATTTTGTCGTCATGCCACCATGGACCAACCCTTAGTAGGTTCTGAGACTTCCACCAACTGAGAGAGCTTTCCGGAAGATGTATCTTAAGTGGGGATTGGGTACGATAGGGGTAAGATCTGATACCCGAGTGTCCAGTTTTTGTGTCCAGTTCATCTCCGTCCATATTTTTAATGAGTGCTTAATCAACGGGTTTTCAAGTTTCTCAAAGAAAGTATACAGGCCTGGAATCCATATTACTGTATCCCATGTGTAAGGTGACATACTTACATTTTCCATAAATACCCAGAGCGGCTGATGTGTGGGAGAATGCGCCAGAGGAATGAAAGCCAGCTGCGCTGCCTTGTAATACAGTTTGAGATTCGGGCACGATTGGCCCCATTTCCCTTTTGGTCTATACATATTATTTTTTGAGATGCTTGGGGCTTTATGATTCCAAATAAAACTAAAAATGTGTTTTTTCCCCTTTGAATCTTTGAATCTTTATGTGTTTTAAGCGATCTCCCGGGAGTTTTAATCTGGCTAACAGGGATTTGTAGTATGTATCTATCAAATTCATAAATTTGCCTGCAAACCCAAATTTCTGTAATACTGCTTTTAAATAAGGCCATTCCAACGTATCAAAGGCCTTTTCTATATCTAACGCCAAAAGGCATGTGGGTATTTTATGTAGGGATGACCATGAGATTAAATTTTGTGTCCGTCTGATATTGTCCCCCTTTTGTCTATGGGGCATAAACCCTGTTTGGTCTTTATGGATTATGGAGGGGAGAAATCGCGAAATCCTGTTTGCCATTAATTTGGCCAAAATGTTTATATCCCCGTTTAGGAGTGATATGGGGCAGTAATTTTTAAGTACAAATGGGTCTCGTCGTTCTTTCGGGAAACAAATCATATTTGCATGGTTTAGTTCTTGTGGCATGGGAGAGCCTTCTAAAATTTGATTGAAAAGTGTGGCTAAGTGGGGTAATAACAAGTCTATAAAAGTTTGGTAATAGAAATTTGTAAATCCATCCGGGCCCGGGTAGCTATGTGTATTTTGAATGCTAAAGCCATTAATTGGAATAGCTTGTTCTAGGATTGAGATAAGTTTTTTTATGTGTATCCCCAGTAAGCAGGATTCCATTGAAAGAGAAATATCCTTTTGCAAGGATTGGAGGCCCGAGATTTAGCTGAAGTCTTTTATAGTGGACATGAGTGCTGGTATAGAGAGAAGGGGCTTGGTCAGGGTGCAAAGCATATCGTCCGCGAAAAGTGAACACTTAAACTGATGGTGTCCTACTTGAACCCCCTGAATGGCATGGTTGGTTCTGATTGCCTGCGCTAGGGGTTCAATGGCAAGAGCTAAGAGCAGTGGGGAGAGTGGGCATCCCTGCCTGGTCCCTCTCTGTACTTGGATTTTGGCCTTATGGTCCCCTGGTATATTTAAGTTAGCTACTGGTGAGTCGTAGTACCTTCTGAGCAGGTTGAGAAAGCGTCCCTCAAATCCAAACTTATCTAGCATTTTGTACATATATGGCCATTCCACCGTATCAAAGCCTTCTCTATGTCTAGGGCTAGAAGGCAAACTGGGTTGTTATAGTGTTGAGCCAAGAACTGGGCATTCAGAACCCTCCTAACATTATCTCCTGCCTCTCTGAAAGGAATGAACCCCGTTTGGTCCTTGTGTATTTAGTCCAGTAAAAAGTTAGATATTCGTTTGGCCATAATTTTAGCTAGGATCTTGACATTCACATTTATCAGGGGTATGGGGCGATAATTTTTAACCTCTAAAGGGTCCCTACCCTCTTTTGGAAAGACTATGAGGTTGGCCTGATTCAATTAAGGGGGCATAGGTTCTCCATTTAGTATAGCGTTAAACAAAGATGTTAGGTGCGGGGGTAAGCAAGGGATCAAATATCTTATAGTACAGATGAGTAAAACCGTCTGGCCCTGGGGACTTGCCAAATTTAAGATCTTGGATTGTAGATTTAACTTCCTCTTGGGATATGTCTCGGTTCAAGCTGTCCAATTGAGGTACAGGTATTTTGTGGACTTCTTGCTGTAGTAGGAAGGACTCTATGTCAGATCCGCTGCAGGGGATTGGGATGAATATATGGTCTGATAGAAGTTTTGAAATGTTTCTTGGATAGCATTGGGGCTAAAGGAGGTTTGGCCATCAGGTAGTCTAAGGATACTGTATATTATGTCCTCTCTTGGGGGGTAAAGACACTAATAATTCCTCCAATAAAATTCTGTTTTTTATGTGGGCAAGGTCCCTGGTTAGCCCCTTGGGTTATCTGTTAAAAAGAGTGGTGCAGAGACTGTGGGGGCTGTTAGCCTCCTTGTCCCAGTGTGGCCGTTTAGAATCCCTGCTGCTGCATGTTTCAGCTTTATTAAGGTGTAATTGTACAGCGTTTGACTCAAGTAGCTGCCTGTGATGGGTCAGTTTGGCTTAATTGCTGGGCCCTTTTCCTGCCAAGATGGCGACCGTCAGTCCATGGGCCTCTATGTCCCCTTCACTACCTTTGTCCCCGCTTGTGTGCTTATTTGGGATGGCCCCCCTTTATATCTCCGGCCCGTGGCCTTCTCAGGTCCCCCCCTCAATCTCTGAGTGTGGGTATGCGGGGCTGAGGCGTTGAATCAGGCCTACCTTCTTCTCTGCTCGCTGCAAGATCAACAATACCTAATTTTTCAGGCATGTGTACATGCCTAATTTTTCTGGCCTCTGGTGCTGCACTGTGGCTTCGACAACCAAACCCCCAAAAAAGGCACATAACAGGGATTAAACTGATAGGAGTAGTACTACTTAACACACCACTCATATCTGGTGTAACAGTAGTGTACATTTAAAACAAAAAAAAAATGTTCTACTGTATTAGATTGCATAGCAGTTAGTTGTCTGCAAGTGTGTGTGTCAGACCTACAGCGTCTACTCTGCCAACTTCTGCAAGTGCACAGTGCCACTCATATCTGTTGTCACAGTAGCTTGCATGCATAGTACCAATCTGTCAAAACCTGTAATGATGAATGAGGTCTATAGTAGCCTGGTTCCCTTATCCTCTACAGGTTGAGACCTAATGTGTGGGTGACTCCAGACTAACACATGAGTACAAGCAGCACACAAACTCAAAGCCGCCATCCTCCTCCTGGTCCAGCATCATCAGCCACATCAACCACTGCTATCCTCCTTGCCCCCTCTCAACCATCCGCCACTGCGTCTCTCGCCTTGATCAGTTCCTGCTCATCTGCCCATAGTCAGGTGCCTGTAAAGGACATGTTTGAGCGTAAGAAGCTAATGTCACAAAGTGCCCCAAAATTAAAGTGATACGACCAACAAAGCATCTTTTTCCATCTCCTGGTTCTAAAAATCCAGGCCTTATGCACGCCCCCTGATAGGTGCTGTAACAGGTATTAAACTGATAAGAGTAGTACTTACAAACACGCCACTCCTATCTGGTGGCACCTTTGATTGCACGTGCCGTGCCCCAAAATTGAAGTGATACGACCAACTAAGCATCTTTTTCCATCTCGCGGTTCTAAAAATCCAGGCCTTATACACGCCCCCTGATAGGTGCTGTAACAGGTATTAAACTGATAACAGTAGTACTTACAAACACGCCACACCTATCTGGTGGCACCTTTGATTGCACGTGCCATGCCCCAAAATTGAAGTGATACGACCAACCAAGCATCTTTTTCCATCTCCCGGTTCTAAAAATCCAGGCCTTATACACGCACCCTGATAGAAGCTGTAACAGAGTAGTACTTACAAACACGCCACTCCTATATGGTGGCACCTTTGATTGCACGTGCCATGCCCCAAAATTGAAGTGATACGACCAACCAAGCATCTTTTTCCATCTCTCGGTTCTAAAAATCCAAGCCTTATACACGCCCCCTGATAGGTGCTTTAACAGGTATTAAACTGATAAGAGTAGTACTTACAAACACGCCACTCCTATCTGGTGGCACCTTTGATTGCACGCGGCGTGCCCCAAAATTGAAGTGATATGACCAACCAACCATCTTTTTCCATCTCCCGGTTCTAAAAATCCAGACCTTATACACGCCCCCTGATAGGTGCTTTAACAGGTATTAAACTGATAAGAGTAGTACTTACAATCACCCCACTCCTATCTGGTGGCACCTTTGATTGCACGCGCCGTGCCCCAAAATTGAAGTGATATGACCAACCAACCATCTTTTTCCATCTCCCGGTTCTAAAAATCCAGGCCTTATACACGCCCCCTGATAAGTGATGTAACAAGTATTAAACTGATAAGAGTAGTACTTACAAACACGCCACTCCTATCTGGTGGCACCTTTGATTGCACGTGCCGTGCCCCAAAATTGAAGTGATACGACCAACCAAGCATCTTTTTCCATCTCCCGGTTCTAAAAATCCAGGCCTTATACACGCCCCCTGATAGGTGCTGTAACAGGTATTAAACTGATAAGAGTAGTACTTACAAACACGCCACTCCTATATGGTGGCACCTTTGATTGCACGCGCCGTGCCCCAAAATTGAAGTCATACGACCAACCAAGTATCTTTTTCCATCTCCCGGTTCCAAAAATCCAGGCCTTATACACGCCCCCTGATAGGTGCTGTAACAGGTATTAAACTGATAAGAGTAGTACTACTTAACACACCTTATAATAATGCAGAGAGAGGCAACGCAGTGAGAGGAGTCTGAAGAAGAGGAGTCAGAGGAGGAAGGTGGCTTTGAGGAGATGGAAGACCAAACACAGCAGGCATCCCAGGGGGCTTGCTGTCACCTTTCGGGGACCCTTGGTGGATGGGTGGAGGAAGAGACCTTCAATGACATCAGTGAGGACAAGGAACGGGACATGGCTAGCTTGGTATCCAACCTTGTGCAAATGGGGAGTTTGCGGTTGTGCAAATGGACTGTTTGCGGTTGTTTGTGGTGCGTTAAACGGGGAGTTTGGTCTTTCACTGTGTAGCGGGCCTAACCCTTACACTACAGGATCGATACAACATCGTACCTGATGTTTTAAAGCACGTTATTCCAAACAATTTAGGAATGTTAGGTAATTTATGCCCTTTATGGCTTAAAACCAGACTCTGCATCAACTATGTAATTTTCCGTGGGAGTTTTGCCATTAATCCCCCTCTGGCATGCCACAGTCCAGGTGTTAGTCCCGTCGAAACAACTTTCCCATCACTATTGTGGCCAGAAAGAGTGCCTGTGGGTTTTAAAATCCGCCTGCCCATTGAAGTCTATGGCGGTTCGCCCGGTTCGCGAACATTTGCAGCGGTTCGCGTTCGAGGCTCGCGAACCATAAATTTTTTGTTTGCGACATCACTAATCCTAATAAACTTTTTTGGGTTTCAGTATCATATCTATGCAGATGACACACAAATCTACCTCTCAGTACCAGATATATCCCTCTCTCTTCTAACACATGTCTCCAACTGCCTCTCCAACTGCCCATCATCTCAAACTCAACATCTCTAAGACTGAACTCCTAATCTTCCCACCCTTTACTACTGCTTAAATCTCTCACATCTCTCTCACTGTTGACAACACTATCATCACAACCACCCCCCAAGCCCGTTGCCTTGGGGTTCTACTGGACCCTGCCCTCTCTTTCATCCCTCACATACAGTCACTAACAAAATATTGCCTTCTCCATTGAAAAAACATTTACAAAATACGTCACTACCTTACACAAGACACAACTAAGATTCTAATACATTCTCTCATCATTTCTTGTCTTGACTACTGCAACTTCTTGCTGGCCTACCCACCACTCGTCTATCCCCACTTCAATCCATAATAACTGCCTCCGCTAGGCTCATCTGCCGTATACAACAATCTGTGTCTGCAGCACATCTTTGTCAATCACTCCACTGGCTTCCCTTAGCCTCCAGAATAACATTCTAACATATAAAGCCCTCAACAACAGTGCACACCCTTACATCTCTGCTTTCATCTCCAAATACTCCCCCACCCGCCCTCTTTGTTCTGCTAACAACCTTCTTCTTTCTACCACTCTTGTCACCTCCTCTCCTTCCCACCTTCAGGACTTTTCTTGTGCTGCCCTTATTCTCTGGAACTCCTTGCCTCGCTCCACCAGTCTATCTCCCATCCTCAAAATCTTCAAAAACTTGCTAAAAACACATATTTTTGAAGAAGCCTATCACCTGCCATACACAACACTTCTCTCACCCTCCTGTACATGCACAAACCCTTTAGATTGTAAGTTTATGAGTTTTCAATCTTGCATGGTGTTTTGGGGAAAGCACTATGGACATGGGATTCTAAATTTAAAGACAGGGCACTCCAACATTTGCAATGTGGTAATATTGTTTTTGTCTCTGCCTGGAACTTAACCTATATATAGCGCTAAGGAATATGTTGGCACATTACAAACAAAAGATAATAATAATAGTATTGATACAGAAGCAATTGCTCAGCGCTGTTGATGAATGAAACTGGCAGAGATGTAATTTGGTCAGTACTGCTGATCAGGTGTATGATGTGAGGGCTGTGTCATTGGCTGAGAGACTGGGAAATATGGCAGTTGGTCAGAGCTTCTGATGGTGGATAGTGTGAGGCACAGTGTCAGTAGCTGAGCTCCTGCAGAAGTTTCTGCTAGCACTGATGGTGAAAGGAACAGGAATATATATTAACTGATCTAATCAATCTGATCAGTTGGATTGAGTGAGGCCTATTGTTACCTAATGTACCCCTGCAGAATGACTGCTTAGTGCTGGTGGTGGATAAAACTAAAAAAATATGTCAGTTTATCAGTGCTTCTGCTCAGATGGAAGGTGAGAGGCAGAGTGTCATTGGCTGAGCACCTGCAGAAGTGATGGCTTAGTCATAATGGTAAATGGAACTGTGAAAGTTGTTGGGTGGTCAGTACTTCTGCTCAGGTGGATTGTGTAAGGCCCAGTGTTACTGGCTGAGACACCACAGAAGGGACAGCTTAGAACTTATGGGGCTCTATTAAATTCCATTCTGCTTGCTTGAAAATTGCAACAGTTACAGATCAATTTAATTAAACAAACCTGCAAGTACAGGACCGAAGGCTTAAAACCGTAATCCCTGGTTTTGCATGTAACACTTCAGGGTAGCCGATCATATGAAGGGTGCCAAAGTTGCTCAAGCCCATAACTACTGATCATGTCACAGCCCAATTAACCATTAGGAACCAGGGAAAGCAATTAACGCCTCAGGAATCGACTTTAAAAGCTAATGTAAAGCCTAAGTCCCTGACTGTGCTGTAACTGAGAAAGTCGACACACAGGTCTAGGCGTTGGTGTGTTTCTGAGCTTTGGGGAGAGAGTAGTATTGTGAGTTCTTTTGGTATTTAAATTAACACTAAATTTACAACACACATAATTACTGAAATCACATAATTCATACATGCAGATTAATACCTATACATAGATATACATAGCGTTAAGCCACAGCACAGTTTTATCCCGGTACCCACACCTAACCCCCCCTCCCATACCCATAATAGAATACACATAATACACACTTTCACAGACCCCTTTTCCCAGATCTTAGCAAATTAAAGGACAGGCGGCTTGGCTGCAGCAACTCCATTGTATGTGGGGTCATCTCCTGTAATTGTCTGCCACACCCTCTCATTGTTACATTGTGTACACCCCCTCTGTATCTAACTGCTATAAATATTGCTGACTTTTGAAAAATAAAACACACTTCACTTCTGTAAACATATAGAAATGGTATGTTCTCTTATTTTGCTCCTGGTGGCTGTGATACTGATCCTATCTCAATCCTGCAAGTAACCTGTCCTGATCACTTCCACAGGAAGGTTACTGAGACCCCTGGAAGTGCTGATTCCTCATGGAGAGACCCTGACTGATATAGTAGCCAGATATCAGGTGCTGGTGCCGAGATTTCCAAAACTCAATGGTCCTTGTGAGTAGTTAACCTGTAGTCTATAGCAGGTGGCTCTGGGCTCCTACCCTTAGATCGTCACACAAACATTCTTGTTTTACTGGTATATGTTATATTCATTTATCCTTATATTTATTATATAAGTTGCAAGAGGATAGAGGAGGGGAGGAAGGGAAAGGAGAACATCTGTGGTAGAGAAGAGGAAAGGTAGAGGTATGGAGAGAGGGAGAGGAGGAGGCAGGTCATGGAGGAGAGGGAGAGGAGTAGGAAAGCAGGAGTGGGGTATGGATGTGCCTCCAGAAGTAGGTAAACAAAGAGCAAGTTCAGAGGGTTAAGGGCCTGATCCCAGGGGTGAGATAGTGGGGATGAAGGACAAGCCCAAGGGACAGAACAAGGAGGCCAAAAGCCCCATGCACAGTTGGGAGGGCAAGAGGCTGTAGCAAAGTACAGGGTCCCCAATTATACTCCAGGGGAGATGATGATCCTCCACAGGGAAATCCGTGCCTGCTGTAGCATCATACATGGTGGGAGAGAAATAAGGCCTAGTCAGAAGTAACGTGCCTGGAGTGAGGTTGCTGCGTTGGGGTATGCCAGCAGGGATGTCAAACACAGATATGATGACAGCTGGATAAGGTGAAGAGGAAGATGGTTGAGGAGGTCAGAGCAGCCCATACAAATGGTGGTGGACCATCACCCGTCATCACATACGCACCATGGCAGGGGACCCTGAAGAAGTGGATCAAGCGTGTGGCAGTAGTGGGCCTTCCAGGACATCTGGACATGGGTATGCTCAGCACCCTGCGATTTGAGTATCATATACACCATCACACGCTCATATGCACACACATCAACACCACACACGCACATAATTGTCATACAATCGACATTAGAAATTGAAATGTAGGATTGTTAAACTCCCAAGGTGTCTGCCACCTATAATTAAATCATTTACTATATACAAAATGGGAAAAAAATATGTCAAAAAATTATTTTTAACAGTTTTATATATATCACAACGGCAAAGATAAAAACTGATTAAAAAATCCTGGATTAACACACAAGTTAAAAGAGGTCAAGATTGTATGGGAAAACTGAATACCTCTTGGTTTTCAGTAATGTGAATATTAAAGACCCCTTAATAGGGGGGTAAACATTATCCCATTCTGCAGTGTTGTGTCTTTTTTTAGAGAAATTACTCCAGTGTAAGTGTACTCCAAACCATAATATAGTCCTACTAGAAACCCCAATTATATTTCTTCCTTATAAGGTATAGAGTTGTATATCACATAAAATATAGTGGCAAAAAAAAAAGGGCCTCAGAGATAAAATAAATAGAATTTCCTTAATTCAAAGTGTCAAACTTGAGGTAAGTTGCAGCTAGATCCCAAGCTGCAGTTTGGTATTGGCCAGTCTCGTGTATGGTATGCTGTAATACACTCTACTATTCGCTATCAGCAAATGTATACTGATAGACTCCAAGTCTAAGATATGTGCTATAGACTGTAGAAAGGTATATACTGGCAGACACTATGTCTGAAATTGTCAATATTATAAGCCACCACTCGCAAGACACATGCATAAATATTGGGTAAGGACGGGTAAGGGCACACAGACACACACTGCTAGAATGCGATCTCTGCATGCTCCAATGGAAGGACGCAAGCAGCGTTGCACGCCAGACGCGTTTCGACGTCACTGGACGTCTTCCTCAAAGGCAAACACGGGTTGCAATAGCACCCATCTATTTATCTGGTTCACGTAACCATGGAAACCTAGTATTGCAACACGTGGATCTAGAGAGGTGGGGAAAGTATTGCTATGCTTGAAAACTAGAGTTTAAACAAAATAAGCAGATTAAAACGAAAGATATTCTAAACAGGATCCAAAGAGGCGAAGGGTTATAATGTAGGTTATAGTGCAAGGGAACAAAAGAAAAGGAACAACATAAGGACATTGATATAATATTTCCAATATCAGATAAAGAGAATATAATGGGAGTAATGTGTGCTCATTGATGTAATACAATATCCGATATTTTGAGTACAGTACTTATTTATATGGAATATTAAGTAGAAAAGGAGCAACATATGGATATTAATAAATTATTCACAATGTCAGATATAGTAAATAGAGTAAACATAAAGAGAGCATCATGCCCACATTGATATAATACAATATCAGATATTGTAGGTGCAATACCTATTTATATAAGATGGTTATAAAAAACAATCTAAAGGGCACACAATGAAGAGAAATCATCAAGATATATAAGTATCTAAATACCTTACTCATGGTGAAGTGGAAATATAAGTCCTAAATAAAAGGACTGTATTGGAATATGTGAATAATAAAAACAATATATATACATGTATATGCTAAGTGACTGTTATGTTAAAGCTAAACTAAGTAGTAATTCCTATATATACTGTAAAAGGAACTCTTGTTCAAGAAAAACTAGAACTATGACAGGTGACCTTATAATAAGGTTAAATAACATTGTGAGAATACTATAATATAAAGGGACATGTAATAGGAAGATAACTTGAACCCAAAATGTTGTCCCAGCTATTCAAATAGCAATATATACCTATAAGTAGAAAAATGTATCCTGAATAAAAAAGAAAAAAGAAAATTGTGACAGCAGTATATATATATTTTGACATCTCAGAAAATGCGGCCTATACTAAAGTTGAATAATAAAGTGTGTATATATATATCTATTAAATTCCTCCAAAGTGCAATCTGTACTTAAAATAAATAGAAGAAATGTATAAGTATTTCCCTCTAAATGAAGGGAGTAAAAGTAAATCCCTCATTCAGTCCTTTTGGAGATAGGGCTTTAAGCCTATAAATCCAGTGTGCTTCACATTGGAGCAATTTTCTATCCAAGTCTCCTTTTCTAGGGCCCATGTGTACTCTTTCAAGTATAGTAAATGAAAGGACCTCACTATTGCCTCTGTGGTAACATCTCACGTGGCGCGCTATAGGTGTTTCAAGATTGTTCTTGATAGAATATACGTGTTCACCTATTCTTCAACGTATTTGGCGCCTCGTTTTACCTACATAAATCTTACAACAAAGACAATTCGCCACATAAATTACATTTGTGGAGCAACAATTAGTGAATTCTTTAAGTTTAAATTCCTCTCCACTTACTGGATGTTGAAAAGTCTTAGTTGGTTTAATGTATTTGCTAAATTTGCATTTGCCACATCTGAAGCAACCTGACAATGGTCTAAGCCATGTGGTTTTAGGTCCTTGTTCCTTAAAATAACCATGGACCAACATGTCCTTTAAATTTGTACCCCTTCGATAGCTGACAGATGCTTTTGATGGTAAAAAAATCCTCTAAATCCTCGTCGCTTTTGAGCAGATGCCAATGTTTAGATAAAATGCTATGAATTGTATCTGAGTCATAGCCAAATGTCAAGATACATCTAGGTTGGTTATCTTGCAAAAAAAATTCTGCTTTCTTTCTTTGGGTGTGTAGACCATTAAGGAGTTCAGTTCTGTTACAACTTAGACCATATTTAAATGCCTTCTTTAAGAATTTATTGGGGTAGCCCCTTTCACGGAATCTATTTTTGAGTTTATTTGCCTCAATCTTAAATTCATCGTCCGTACTGCAGTTCCTTCTAAGTCTGAGGTACTGACCTCTAGGGATACCTCTTTTCAACGGTGCAAAGTGCTGTCTCTCCCACCTTAGCAGGGTGTTTGTTGCCGTGTCTTTCTTAAATGTGGTGGTGGACACTTTGCCATGTTCATCTTTGTTTGTCTAAAAAGGTAACTTGAGTAGGATTAATTTCGTATGTGAATTTTAAACCAACTACATTGGTATTTAGAACTTTCATCAACTCTTTAAATTCTATTCTGGTGCCTGTCCAGACTACCAGAATATCATCTATATAGCGTCGCCACAAGATGGCATGTTGCATGAGTGTCATATGAGTGTCGTCAAATACAATCTTCTCCTCCCACCATCCTAATAACAAATTTGCATATCCTGGGGCACAGGACGTGCCCATGGCCGTTCCTTTACTTTGATGACACCATTTATCATCAAAGATAAAGTAATTATGTTTTAACACATATTCTAGAAGTTGAAGTAAAAAGAAGTTAAACCTGACTTCATTGGAACTTTTTGTGCTTAGAAAGTATCTGACTGCTTCCATACCATACTCATGGGGAATGCTACTATATAAGGCTCCAACATCAATTGACGCCTGTCATGGCTCACTTGGCAGTCATCTGGGACTTGGACAGATGTCTGTCACAGACTGTTGACACAAGAGACGATACCTGGGGGTTTGGGGCTCCCAGACCCCTGTTATACTGTTATAAGGCTATATTGTTATTTTGTGGTCTAGGGGATAAAGTATTATAAGTTTACCCCTTAGCATATTCCCATCCCTTCCATGTTTAGGCTCATTGTAATGGCTATCCTGTGAGGGCTCTAATGGGATATATTGGTTGTATGTGGGTGAAACATTGGGTGTTATATTTGTAAATATGAATGTATGTTATTACATTAGTAGGTTATTATATTGTAGAGGGGAAGCCGTTGAATACAGCCAGGCCTCCTTTGTTCCCAAAGGCCTGTTAATCCCATTAGCTAAGTGTCCAGCAGAGAACTAACAATGGGGAGCTCACAGCTGGAGAGCAGACAGGCAGGCACACAGAAACAATGGGATGCCCTGAGACTTCTCGGCCTTCATAGCATGGGCACAGGAGAACCAAGGTATGCTTTGCCCTGGAGATTCAGAGCCCAAATGAATTAGTTGGCCTCACCTAGTGGGCGGACCTGGGAGGGGACTATTGGTTCACACACAGTTCCCCTTCATGATTGGCCAGACGTCATTTGGGGCTGGCTAACGGTAGCCACTTCCCCCATTCTTGTGTGATGTGGTTAAATATGCTGTTCTAAAATAAAACATGGTTCATAATTTTCATCAAGACTTTGTGTGAATGTGTATTATTGACCCAGGGGCATATGCTGGTAGAGGAGATCGTTTCTGACTCCCTGCCAGGTTTTTCCAGGCACACTACCTTAAGCTGGGACTTATGCTCTTGCATCTGCAAAGAAGGTCCATTGGTCTGAGTCACCCAAATCTTAGGTCTAAAACCTACAGGAGATAAGAGGACTAGGATCCTCTATACTCCATCATCATTGTAGGTTGTGACAACGCCAGCCAAGAATGTTCTGGGATGTAAAGATCCTCCAGCTGTTTGAGGATATCATTTGTGTCCCTTACATATGACGGTAGACTTTGCACCAAATCTCTAAGGTAATAGTCCACAACGATACTTGCATTGGATAAGAGATTGTTAGAACCCGATATCATGGGTCTGCCATGGATTGGTGTAATCTTCTTATGCACCTTGGGAAGGGCATAGAAGGTAGAAATAGTGGGATATTTGGGAAGGAGAAAAGTGTAAGTCTGTTCATCAATGATTTTATCTAGTTTGGCATTATCCAAGATGTTTTTCAATGCAATCCTATAATCATTTGTAGGATTTTTTAGTAATACTTCATAAGTAATGGTGTCATCCAAGATTTTTTTACACATTCTCTCTAATTTTCATTTCCCATTACCCCTATATTCCCGCCTTTGTCTGCAGGTTTGATTTGTATATCCTGACATTTTTTAAGCTCATCCAATGCCTTATATATATTGCTTGTAAGGTTATACTCTTTATAGAGTTTAGAGTATTCAATTTTTTTCAATTTCCCTAGTAACCTGTTGTAAAAACACCCAGATACTTGCAAAATCTTTGAGGAATCGTGTAAAAGAACTTTTACTTTTCCATTTCTTTTGGTTCAGAGTAGAATCTATTGAGGCAGAATTGTTTTCATTAAGTAATGACATAAATGTCTGAAAAGTTTCAATATCCTCCTTGCTCACACCTAAGTTCATATATTCTCTCTCTTGTTTATTTTTATAGAACTTATGTAAAGCAAGTTTTCTAGCAAAAAGATTCAAATCTTTGATATGAGTGAATTTATCAGTTCTAAAAGTAGGAACAAAGGTTAGTCCTTTTTTAAGAATTGATTCATGATCCATGTTTAAATTAAAGTCAGCAAGATTTACAATTTGCAAACTTTGGTTATGATCATTTAATGAGTTGTTCCTCTGCTCGTCTGATCTTCCTTGTTTTTTCTGTTCCTCATTATTCTCTCTGAATCCCTCCTTATGTGTTGGCCTCTTTCTAAAAAACCCTCATTGTTATATGTGGTGGGTGTTCTAGAATTTGTAAAAGATCACATCTCATATGGTTCTCTCCTATAAGTTGTATATTGGGGTCTAGGCCTAGTTGTGTGCCCCGTATTGTCTTCAAGATCTGAATTATCAAAATCAGAGGAGCTAATGTCCGAACCTCTCTGTTTAGTAGTAGAGAACCTCTTAAAGATCCTCCCATTTTTAAAGTCAGTTTGGTCCCTCCAGAATTTTTTCTGTTTTCGTTCCTTAATCTCTTTTTTAAATCTATCCATATTGTCATTAAATTTTTTACAGTATATATCATACTCCGTAAGTTTATTGAACTCCTGCTGACAAAGTTGAATCTTGGGTTTAATAGTCTCAAGATTTTGTTGTTCAGTTTCAATAATGAGTGATATCAACTCAAATGAACATTTCAGGAGTATCTCCTTCCATTTATTCAAAAAAATCTCATTACTTAAATTTACTTTGCCCCTTTGGATCCTGTTTAGAATATCTTTCGGTTTAATCTGCTTATTTTATTTAAACTCAAGTTTTCAAGCATAGCAATACTTCCCCCACCTCTCTAGATCCACGTGTTGCAATACTAGGTGTCTATGGTTAAGTGAACCAGATAAATAGATGGGCGATATAGCAACCCGTGTTTGCCTTTGAGGAAGACGTCCAGTGACGTTGGAACGCGTCAGGTGTGCGACGCTGCGTGCGTCCTTCCGTTGGAGCACGCAGAGGTCGCGTTCTAGCAGTGTGTGAGAGTGTCTGTGTGCCCTTACCCGTCCTTACCCAATATTTATGCATGTGTCTTGCAAGTGGTGGCTTATAATATTGACAATTTCAGACATAGTGTCTGCCAGTATATACCTTTCTACAGTCTACAGCACATATCTTAGACTTAGAGTCTATCAGTACACATTTGCTGATAGCGAATAGTAGTGTGTATTACAGCCTACCATACACGAGACTGGCCAATACCAAACTACAGCTTGGGATCTAGCTGCAACTTACCTCAAGTTTGAATTAAGGAAATTCTATTTCTCTTATATCTGAAAGAGTGATTCTATTAAGAAATAAAGAAGACCCTTTTTTTTTTTGCCACTATATTTTATGTGATATACAACTCTATCCCTTATAAGGAAGAAATATAATTGGGGTTTCTAGTAGGACTATATTATGGTTTGGAGTACACTTACACTGGAGTAATTTCTCTAAAAAAAAGACACAACACTGCAGAATGGGATAATGTTTACCCCCCTATTAAAGGGTCTTTAATATTCACTTTACTGAAAACCATGAGGTATTCAGTTTTCCCATACAATCTTGTCCTCTTTTAACTTGTGTGTTAATCCAGGATTTTTTAATCAGTTTTTATCTTCGCCGTTGTGATATATATAACTATTAAAAATAATTTTTTGACATATTTTTTTCCCATTTTGTATATAGTAAATAAATACAATCGACATGCATCACTGTAAGCTCTCTGGCCATGGCTAATGATATATGGGGCTGCAATAACTATTTAAATACAGGACATATCATAATCAGAATTGTTGGCAATAAAATGTTGGTCCAATACCGGCAGTTAAACTTGATTCCGATTAACAGTCAACAAATAGATAAGGATTGATTTATCATCCAAAAGAGAGTAAATGTATGGGTGTGCACACTGCGGCATATGCGGATACAGACTTTGTATGACTGCATGTGCAGTGTCATGTACTAATCTAACCTTGCCCATGTCTCATCTGCATGTTAACAACCATTGGTGAGAATATGTCACAGACTGGTCAGTCTCACACACTGCACAGCAGATTCAGCAGAGTACGTGTCCTAATAACATGCACATGGCACACCGCACCAGTATTATATATATTGAGATGAGCCATGATCCACAATGCTCATGATGCAGGGCAATATTTATCTGCGGAACACAATAACAACAGTAAGTTACAAGTGACCATGATGTCAGGGATATGGAAACACACAGCTATCAATTGAGTAGAGAACCCAACTCAAACACTATTCTTTCATTTCAGTACCCAGGAGGACAAGCCTGGCCACAACAGAGACACAGGCGGTGGTCCAAGCTTTTGATCTTTCACGTCCACAAGAGTTGTGATGGATAAAATCGCAAATCGCTAATCAATTGCTGCAATGCCTCAAGCTCGTAAATGTTTTCACACCCGTAAATGGCAAAATCCTATGAGTACCAGATAGGACCCGCAAAGGGGTTACAGACTGTAAATGCAAAGAAAAAATCACTACTGCACTGTAAAAAACGGGAAAAGCAATGAAAGACTTTGGAATTAATTGCACAACAGTCTCAAGCTCGCAAATTGGCAATCAAAAATCATTTATTTTTATGTTTCATTTCGGGGTTAGATTGATCTCTGGAATCAATAAGTTAATACATATCAGGCCACCCACATGGACTTTATTCAAATTTATTATTCAGTTCGTAGCAGGTTTGCAGGTCTAATCGCATATCGGACCCTGAAACGCTAGTTGATTGATATGTAACATCCATGTTTTACTGACTTTGTGATGGGGGTTTCATAATCTGTAGGCCTAGCCAGATGCTGCAACTGGTTTGTTTATATGTATCTTTTAATATCTTGTTTTAATTGTTATGTGGCCAGCTGGATATCAGGACTGCTGTAGCCATGATGGCATGGAGAGGGAACATGGGTCCAATGCTATTATGTGCTAAGTTATGATTTCTTAGGAGTAAATATGGTTTAATGTGCTTATACTGCTGAGTAATATTTCACAAGGATGAGATTTGGTCATGTTTAGGCTTGAATACAGCATTTCCACTGGGGTTTTTAATTAAATGTGTTATGTGTGTCTCCCAGAGAAGGGGGCCACAAGTAAAATGTACAATAAAATGGGGAATTGACCACCGTGTTAAAGGACCATATGCCACACAGACTTGGTGTGTCAACAGTGGTGATTAGTGAGTACCCTCTACCAAGTACAAGGAGGAAGAAGGAAATACCTGATATGGGCCTGGGACTGACCCTATGGTTGGCAGTGTTCATCCCTCAGTTATGTTAATGTTTTACAAGAGGGTAGGTGTGGCAGAAGCAGCCACAAGAGACTTTTGCATTGATTATTGCCTGTATTTGAATTGCATGTTATTTGAGCATAGTGGATTTTATTAGACTGGTTCTGGCCCTTTAAATGCTCTGACAAAGGATCTGCAGTTTTGCTATGCACTTTGGATGCAGAGTGTGAAGAAAAACCCTGTTTTATGGACTTAGTTTGACTGTTTTATTCCCCTCCCTCTTAGAACACCAGTTTAAGAACCCTTAATAACTGTCATATTTTCAAACACTGTCTGTTTTTAACTGTCAGTTTTTTTTCTCTCTGAGGAGGAGTTGCTCTGGCTGTGTGAGTGCTGTTGCTTTGGGTGCTCATTAAAACAGACCTGCTTGACCCTTTCTTGAAGCCTTGGCTCATGCTTGGGGGAATGTGATAAGTCTGCAGTGCTGATGGTGTCTGTTGGAGTGCTTGAAGTCCTCAGGCAAGCACTAGGAGCATCGATTGCCAGAGGTACTCGGTCGGAGTGCCAGCGGGTCCGTCACAATTGGTGGCAGCGACGGGATTGAAACCTCACAGCAGACCGTTGTTCGGCAGTTACAGCCATTTGGGAAATTTGCTATTTCGTATGGAACCGAAAGGAAAGGGTATGTGAATATACCCGAACGGATAGTGAATGGGGACAGACTATACCAACTTGAAACGGGCCACGCTAAAAGAGCTATTGGAAGCAAGGGGAATTTTTGCCAGCAATAAAACCAAAGCTACCCTTATTGCTGAACTCATGGAGGGAGACCGGGCAGCTGCTGCAGCAAATCTTATGGACAGCACACAGAATGAGTTTGGAAGAGAACTCCAAAGCAGACTGGCATTTTTCCCAGGTACGCCTCCCACAGAAACCTTGGAAAGGATTATGGCAGATGTCCACAAATACATAATGGAAAAGCAGCGGGCAGACCGGAAGTCCAGAGAGGGGTCCCTAATCACACCACACATAATACCGGGGAAGCCTAAAATCCCGTACCATGCTTTTAAATACTATGTGGAGACCAAAGACATCGATGGCTACTTGCATGACTTTGAGAGGTTATGCCAATTACATGAGATCAACGACGCCGACCAGGTACCCCTGTTGGTGGGTAAGCTAGCGGGCCGGGCATCAGAAGCCTACCGCACCATGCCAGACGAGGATAGCAGAGACTACCAGAAAGTAAAGCAGGCGATCCTGGACAGGTATGCAATTACCCCGGAGGCATACCGGCAGCGGTTCCGAGAAAGCCGAAAGACAGAGAAAGATACTCACATGGAGTGGGCACACCGATTAACTAGGGCGGGCAAAGGTTGGGTGCAAGCCGCACAAGCAACCACAGTGGAGGACATGCTACAATTACTGCTACTGGAGCAATTCTTCCAGGGTTTAACCCCGGATTTACAAAACTGGCTGAGGGATCGGAAACCGTGCATCTTAACTGACGCCGCCAGGTGGGCAGACGAGTACCAAGATGCCAGGAGGGCACAGCGGGCACAGGCACGGTCCATCTTGGGAGCTGCTAACCCACCTCCCACCATTAACCCCACCCCAGCACTGCGTCCGGGTGGTGGGAACTACCAAACCCCTCCACAGTACAACAATGCCCGATCTTTCATCAGGTGCCACACGTGTAACCAGCAGGGCCACATGCAGAGAGACTGTCCCAAAAACAGAAACCGCTCCACATGGAATACTCCAACTAATTCCCCTGCAAACCGGGCAGCAGTACACTGCTACCAGAGTGAGCCTCGACAACCTTTCTTCGGGACCCGGTCTAATGAAGAATCTTTGGGCACCCTCGAGGTTAACCCAGTACAAGAAGCTGCAGACACCCGACAGGGACACCGCCAAGGGGTACACGTAGAGGGAAAACGCCTTCAGGGTCTGCGCGATTCTGGGGCCACCATAACCCTGGTTCGCAATCACCTAGTCCCCAAGCACCAGCTCACTGGAGAATATGTGGCAGTCCGGGTGGCAGGGGGGCAATTTACAAAATTCCCACTGCTAAAGTACATTTGGTTTGGGGAGCGGGGTCGGGGAATGTGGAAGTGGGCCTCATGCAGGACTTACCAGCTGATGTCATCCTGGGTAACGACTTGGGGGAGCTGACCTCCGCTTTTGTTTCTCAGCACCCCGCGCAGGAAGCGCTACCCGTGGTAACACGGCAGCAGGCCCGCACCACCGCATCTTCTGAACACTCTGAGGCTCCGGTAAGTAATAGTACTGACCCACCTTTCGTCCCCTGGGCTCCCCCCTTAGAATTTGGTACTGAAGTAGTCACGACCCGTCCCTGCAGGTATACCGGGATAGGGTTACACAGAATCAGGCAGGGTTGGAGGGGGAAAGATACGCTTGGGAGAAAGTATTATTAAATAGATATGCTGAGAAGGTAGTAGCAGGATCTGTACCCATGACCATCACACAATTAGTCGTGCCCCGAAAGTACAGGCAAGAATTACTACGTATTGCCCATGACATCCCTTTATCAGGACATCTAGGCGTCAGTAGGACGAAGCATCGTTTGACCCAAAACTTCTTTTGGCCAGGGGTCTCCAAAGATATTCGGCAGTATTGCCAAACTTGTGACACATGCCAGAGTGTAGGGAAGAGAGGGGACCGGTACAAGTCAAAAATGCACTCCCTACCCATAATAGATGAGCCCTTCAGCAGAGTGGCAGTAGATATAATCGGCTACCTAGCAAAACCCAGCCCGTCAGGGAAGAAGTATATTCTAACCGTAGTAGACTATGCCGCCCGGTACCCAGAGGCCATAGCCCTAACTAATATCCATGCGGAGACTATAGTAGATGCCCTTATCCGGATATTCTCCAGAATGGGGTTCACCAAAGAGATTATCTCAGATCGGGTTACCCAATTCACAGCTGAAGTCACTCATCAGTTATGGAGAACATGAGGGGTGAAATCTATTGTAAACTCAGCGTATCACCCCCAGTCCAATGGGCTCTGTGAACGGTTCAACGGAACCTTAAAGCAAATGCTACGTACCTTCATGGATACCCAGAAGGACTGGGAAAGGTTTCTTCCCCATCTGCTCTTCGCGTACCGAGAGGTACCCCAGGAGTCCACGGGGTTCTCGCCATTCGAATTACTATTCGGAAGGAGAGTGCGGGGTCCCTTAGACCTCATTAGGGATCACTGGGATGGAACGGTCACCAGTAACGGTACCCCTATTGTCCCATATGTACTAGAGTTCAGGGAATGCTTGGAGACCCTAATCCAGACGGTACGGTCTAATCTCCAGGCGGCCCAGCAACGACAGCGCAGATGGTACGATAGGGGAGCCAGAGACCGCAGTTTTCAAATAGGACAAAAGGTGTTAATCTTGAAGCCAGTCCAAAATTACAAACTGCAAGACTCCTGGCAAGGCCCTTATAAGGTGGTGGAACAGGTATGTGACACCACCTATATAATTGCCCCATGTACAGGAGCAGGCGGTAGACGCATGCTCCACGTTAACATGCTGAAACCCTATCACGAGCGGATCGAAGAAGTAACTGCCATATGTGCCTCGGCCGCCGAGGACCTGGATAATCTACCCCTACCAGACCTATTAGCCCAAAGGGGGGCCAACACCGAATTAGGGGAAGTACAGCTAGGAGACAGGCTGAGCATTAGAGAGCGAGCTCAAATACTAGAGCTGATACGGGAAAAAGGGGATACATTCTCCAACCAGCCCGGGTATACCCCGCTTGCTACCCACAGGGTAGAAACCCCAGGGCAACACCCATTTCGACAAACCCCCTACCGCATACACGAATACGTAAAAGATCATATGCGGAAGGAGATTGATGAAATGTTACAACTAGGAGTGATAGAACACTCAGATAGACCATGGGCCTCTCCGGTAGTGCTGGTACCGAAGGGGGACGGAACCACCCGCTTCTGCGTCGCCTACCGGAAACTTAATGATAAAACAATTTCAGATGCCTATCCCATGCCCCGAATCGATGAGCTCTTAGATAAAATGGCCAGGGGCCAGTACCTCACCACAATAGACTTGTGCAAAGGGTACTGGCCGATCCCACTAGCCGAGGATGCCATCCCAAAGTCCGCATTCGTCACCCCGTTTGGGCTATACCAATTCAAGGTGATGCCATTCGGGATGAAGAATGCGCCGGCTACGTTTCAGCGGATGGTGGACCGGTTACTGGACGGATCCCAGGAATATGTTTGCGCCTAACTAGATGACATAGCAATATTTAGCAACTCCTGGGACGAGCACTTGACCCATATAGGAGCCATCCTCGACCGCATCAGAAAGGCAGGTCTCACGTTAAAACCCAGCAAGTGCCACGTAGGGATTGCCGAAGTGCAGTACTTAAGCCACAGGGTGGGCAGTGGGCAGCAAAAGCCAGAACCCGCTAAGATAGAGGCCGTAGCTAAGTGGCCAACCCCTCGCACGAAAGCTCAGGTTTTAGCTTTTCTAGGGACCGCCTGGTATTACTGTAAATTTGTACCTAATTATAGTGCTCTAGCCAAACCCCTTACTCACTTCACCAAAAAGAACTTACCCAAAGTAGTGACCTGGAGCCCAGAGTGTGAGAAGGCATTCCAAGAACAGAAAACTGCCCTAATACATGCCCCTGTACTGTCCGCTCCCGATCCAACTAGACGCTTTCTCATTCATACAGACGATTCTATGTTTGGATTGGGAGCAGTGCTGAGCCAAGTTGGGGCCGATGGTGGCGAGCATCCAGTCGCTTACTTAAGTCGGAAACTACGACCCAGGGAAGTAAGCCATGCCGCCATCGAAAAGGAATGCCTGGCGGTGGTGTGGGCCCTCAAGAAACTACAGCCCTACTTATATGGACAACAATTTGCCTTGCTCACAGATCACAACCCGTTGGTGTGGCTAAACCGGGTGTCAGGGGACAACGCTAGACTACTGAGATGGAGCTTGGCACTACAACCATTTGATTTCACCATCCAGTATCCCCCAGGGAAACAAAATGGTAACGCCGACGGGTTGTCCAGACAGACAGAACTCGAGAAATTATATGTGAGCACTTCTCCGGACATCCCCAAGCAGATCCGTTGGGATCAGACTGTGTATGCCGGCTTGGTTCTGGGGGAGCATTGTGGCAGAAGCAGCCACAAGAGACTTTTGCATTGATTATTGCCTGTATTTGAACTGCATGTTATTTGAGCATAGTGGATTTTATTAGACTGGTTCTGGCCCTTTAAATGCTCTGACAAAGGATCTGCAGTTTTGCTATGCACTTTGGATGCAGAGTGTGAAGAAAAACCCTGTTTTATGGACTTAGTTTGACTGTTTTATTCCCCTCCCTCTTAGAACACCAGTTTAAGAACCCTTAATAACTGTCATATTTTCAAACACTGTCTGTTTTTAACTGTCAGTTTTTTTCTCTCTGAGGAGGAGTTGCTCTGGCTGTGTGAGTGCTGTTGCTTTGGGTGCTCATTAAAACAGACCTGCTTGACCCTTTCTTGAAGCCTTGGCTCATGCTTGGGGGAATGTGATAAGTCTGCAGTGCTGATGGTGTCGGTTGGAGTGCTTGAAGTCCTCGGCAAACACTAGGAGCATCGATTGGCGGAGGTACTCGGTCGGAGTGCCAGCGGGTCCGTCATGATTGGTGGCAGCGACGGGATTGAAACCTCACAGCAGACCGTTGTTCGGCAGTTACAGCCATTTGGGAAATTTGCTATTTCGTATGGACCAGAAAGGAAAGGGTATGTGAATATACCCGAACGGATAGTGAATGGGGACAGACTATACCAACTTGAAACGGGCCACGCTAAAAGAGCAATTGGAAGCAAGGGGAATTATTGCCAGCAATAAATCCAAAGCTACCCTTATTGCTGAACTCATGGAGGGAGACCGGGCAGCTGCTGCAGCACCTCTTATGGACAGCACACAGAATGAGTTTGGAAGAGAACTCCAAAGCAGACTGGCCTTTTTCCCAGGTACGCATCGCACAGAAACCTTGGAAAGGATTATGGCAGATGTCCACGAATACATAATGGAAAAGCAGCGGGCAGACCGGAGGTCCAGAGAGGGGTCCCTAATCACACCACACATAATACCGGGGAAGCCTAAAATCACGTACCATGCTTTTAAATACTATGTGGAGACCGAAGACATTGATGGCTACTTGCATGACTTTGAGAGGTTATGCCAATTACATGAGATCAACGACACCAACCAGGTACCCTAGTTGGTGGGTAAGCTAGCGGGCCGGGCATCAGAAGCCTACCGCACCATGCCAGACGAGGATAGCAGAGACTACCAGAAAGTAAAGCAGGCGATCCTGGATAGGTATGCAATTACCCCGGATGCATACCGGCAGCGGTTCCGAGAAAGCCGAAAGACAGAGAAAGATACTCACATGGAGTGGGCACACCGCTTAACTAGGGCGGGCAAAGGTTGGGTGCAAGCCGCACAAGCAACCACAGTGGAGGACATGCTACAATTACTGCTACTGGAGCAATTCTTCCAGGGGTTAACCCCGGATTTACAAAACTGGCTGAGGGATCGGAAACCGTGCATCTTAACTGACGCCGCCAGGTGGGCAGACGAGTACCAAGATGCCAGGAGGGCACAGCGGGCACAGGCACGGTCCATCTTGGGAGCTGCTAACCCACCTCCCACCATTAACCCCACCCCAGCACTGCGTCCGGGTGGTGGGAACTACCAAACCCCTCCACGGTACGACAATGCCCGATCTTTCATCAGATGCCTCACGTGTAACCAGCAGGGCCACATGCAGAGAGACTGTCCCAAAAACAGAAACCGCTCCACATGGAATACTCCAACTAATTCCCCTGCAAACCGGGCAGCAGTACACTGCTACCAGAGTGAGCCTCGACAACCTTTCTTCGGGACCCGGTCTAATGAAGAATCTTTGGGCACCCTCCACGAGGTTAACCCAGTACAAGCAGCTGCAGACAACCGACAGGGACACCGCCAAGGGGTACACGTAGAGGGAAAACGCCTTCAGGGTCTGCGCGATTCTGGGGCCCTCATAACCCTGGTTCGCAATCACCTAGTCCCCAAGCACCAGCTCACTGGAGAATATGTGGCAGTCGTGGTGGCAGGGGGAGCGATTTACAAAATTCCCACTGCTAAAGTACATTTGGATTGGGGAGCGGGGTCGGGGAATGTGGAAGTGGGCCTCATGCAGGACTTACCAGCTGATGTCATCCTGGGTAACAACTTGGGGGAGTTGACCTCCGCTTTTGTTTCTCAGCACCCCGCGCAGGAAGCGCTACCCGTGGTAACACGGTAGCAGGCCCGCACCACTGCATCTTCTGAACACTCTGAGGCTCCGGTAAGTAATAGTACTGACCCACCTTTCGTCCCCTGGGCTCCCCCCTTAGAATTTGGTACTGAAGTAGTCACGACCCGTCCCTGCAGGTATATCGGGATAGGGTTACACAGAATCAGGCAGGGTTGGAGGGGGAAAGATACGCTTGGGAGAAAGGATTATTGTATAGATATGCTGAGAAGGTAGTAGCAGGATCTGTACCCATGACCATCACACAATTAGTCGTGCCCCGAAAGTACAGGCAAGAATTACTACGTATTGCCCATGACATCCCTTTATCAGGACATCTGGGCATCAGTAGGACGAAGCATCGTTTGACCCAAAACTTCTTTTGGCCAGGGGTCTCCAAAGATATTCGACAGTATTTCCAAACTTGTGACACATGCCAGAGAGTAGAGAAGAGAGGGGACCGGTACAAGTCAAAAATGCACTCCCTACCCATAATAGATGAGCCCTTCAGCAGAGTGGCAGTAGATATAATCGGACCCCTAGCAAAACCCAGCCCGTCAGGGAAGAAGTATATTCTAACCGTAGTAGACTATACCACCGGTACCCATAGCCCTAACTAATATCCATGCGGAGACTATAGTAGATGCCCTAATCCGGATATTCTCCAGAATGGGGGTTCCCCAAAGAGATTATCTCAGATCGGGGTACCCAATTCACAGCCGAAGTCACTCATCAGTTATGGAGAACATGTGGGGTGAAACCTATTGTAAACTCAGCGTATCACCCCCAGTCCAATGGGCTCTGTGAACGGTTCAACAGGACCTTAAAGCAAATGCTACGTACCTTCATGGATACCCAGAAGGACTGGGAAAGGTTTCTTCCCCATCTGCTCTTCGCGTACCGAGAGGTACCCCAGGAGTCCACGGGGTTCTCGCCATTCGAATTACTATTCGGAAGGAGAGTGCGGGGTCCCTTAGACCTCATTAGGGAACACTGGGAGGGAACGGTCACCAGTAACGGTACCCCTATTGTCCCATATGTACTAGAGTTCAGGGAATGCTTGGAGACCCTAATCCAGACGGTACAGTCTAATCTCCAGGCGGCCCAGCAACGACAGCGCAGATGGTACGATAGGGGAGCCAGAGACCGCAGTTTTCAAATAGGACAAAAGGTGTTAATCTTGAAGCCAGTCCAAAATGACAAACTGCAAGCCTCCTGGCAAGCCCCTTATAAGGTGGTGGAACAGGTATGTGACACCACTTTATAATTGCCCCATGTACAGGAGCAGGCGGTAGACGCATGCTCCACGTTAACATGCTGAAACCCTATCACGAGCGGATCGAAGAAGTAACTGCCATATGTGCCTCGGCCGCCGAGGACCCGGATAATCTACCCCTACCAGACCTATTAGCCCAAAGGGGGGCCAACACCGAATTAGGGGAAGTACAGCTAGGAGACAGGCTGAGCACTAGAGAGCGAGCTCAAATACTAGAGCTGATCCGGGAAAAAGGGGATGAATTCTCCAACTAGCCCGGGTATACCCCGCTTGCTACCCACAGGGTAGAAACCCCAGGGCAACACCCTCTACGACAAACCCCCTACCGCATACCCGAATTCGTAAAAGATCATATGCGGAAGGAGATTGACGAAATGTTACAACTAGGAGTGATAGAACACTCAGATAGCCCATGGGTCTCTCCGGTAGTGCTGGTACCGAAGGGGGACGGTACCACCCGCTTCTGCGTCGACTACCGGAAACTTAATGATAAAACAATTTCAGATGCCAATCCCATGCCCCGAATCCATGAGCTCTTAGATAAAATGGCCAGGGGCCAGTACCCCACCACAATAGACTTGTGCAAAGGGTACTGGCCGATCCCACTAGCCGAGGATGCCATCCCAAAGTCCGCATTCGTCACCCCGTTTGGGCTATACCAATTCAAGGTGATGCCCTTCGGGATGAAGAATGCGCCGGCTACGTTTCAGCGGATGGTGGACCGGTTACTGGACGGATCCCAGGAATATGCTTGCGCCTATTTAGATGACATAGCAATATTTAGCAACTCCTGGGACGAGCACTTGACCCATATAGGAGCCATCCTCGACCGCATCAGGGAGGCAGGTCTCACGTTAAAACCCAGCAAGTGCCACGTAGGGATTGCCGAAGTGCAGTACTTAGGCCACAGGGTGGGCAGTGGGCAGCAAAAGCCAGAACCCGCTAAGATAGAGGCCGTAGCTGAGTGGCCAACCCCTCGCACGAAATCTCACGTTCTAGATTTTCTAGGGACCGCCGGGTATTACCATAAATTTGTACCTAATTATAGTGCTCTAGCCAAGCCCCTTACTGATCTCACCAAAAAGAACTTACCCAAAGTAGTGACCTGGAGCCCAGAGTGTGAGAAGGCATTCCAAGAACTGAAAACTGCCCTAATTCATGCCCCTGTACTGGCCGCTCCCGATCCAACTAGATGCTTTCTCGTTCATACAGACGCTTCTATGTTTGGATTGGGAGCAGTGCTGAGCCAAGTTGGGGCCGATGGCGGCGAGCATCCAGTCGCTTACTTAAGTCGGAAACTACGACCCAGGGAAGTAAGCCATGCCGCCATCGAAAAGGAATGCCTGGCGGTGGTGTGGGCCCTCAAGAAACTACAGCCCTACTTATATGGACAACAATTTGCCTTGCTCACAGATCACAACCCGTTGGTGTGGCTAAACCGGATGTCAGGGGACAACGCTAGACTACTGAGATGGAGCTTGGCACTACAACCATTTGATTTCACCATCCAGTATCCCCCAGGGAAACAAAATGGTAACGCCGACGGGTTGTCCAGACAGACAGAACTCGAGAAATGATATGTGAGCACTCCTCCGGACATCCCCAAGCAGATCCGTTGGGATCAGACTGTGTATGCCGGCTTGGTTCTGGGGGAGCATTGTGGCAGAAGCAGCCACAAGAGACTTTTGCATTGATTATTGCCTGTATTTGAACTGCATGTTATTTGAGCATAGTGGATTTTATTAGACTGGTTCTGGCCCTTTAAATGCTCTGACAAAGGATCTGCAGTTTTGCTATGCACTTTGGATGCAGAGTGTGAAGAAAAACCCTGTTTTATGGACTTAGTTTGACTGTTTTATTCCCCTCCCTCTTAGAACACCAGTTTAATATTTTCAAACACTGTCTGTTTTTAACTGTCAGTTTTTTTCTCTCTGAGGAGGAGTTGCTCTGGCTGTGTGAGTGCTGTTGCTTTGGGTGCTCATTCAAACAGACCTGCTTGACCCTTTCTTGAAGCCTTGGCTCATGCTTGGGGGAATGTGATAAGTCTGCAGTGCTGATGGTGTCGGTTGGAGTGCTTGAAGTCCTCGGCAAGCACTAGGAGCATCGATTGGCGGAGGTACTCAGTCGGACTGCCAGGGGGTCCGTCACAGTAGGGAAAAAAGAAGCGCAACTTCTCCTGGTGTAGATTACTTAGATGACAGATGAGAAACATCAAACATATATGTAATTGCCTTCACCTTAGGTTACCTCAAAGATATGAAGTATTGTGAATGCACATCTGTCTCTAAGACATCCTTCTTCAGGTAGGCTTCAGTAGCTTCTTCATTCATTTGTGCATGACAGGTTCCCTCTTAAACTAGAATAAACTAGATTCCCATTTGTGTAGTCTAATAATTCTCGTGTGTGGGTAAAGAAATCACTATGCCAGCAAACTATTAGGAATATAAACTATTTTATTTTCAATCATATATATATATCACATATAATAGTTGTCAAACTACGAAACGTCGTCACGCTTTGCAAGCTCGCAAAGCGAGCTCGCAAGAACTGCATCGCTCGCGAAGCGAGGGATGCAGTTCTGTCCGCAAATGCAGACCCTCGCGTAGCGAGGGGCCGCATTTGCGGAAGGTGAAGTCTCCAATGTCGTATGTGTTTGTCCGCAAATGCGGTCCCTCGCGTAGCGAGGGGCCGCATTTGCAAAAGGTGAAGTCTCCAATGTCGTATGTTCCAATGTCGGAACCAACCTTAACGTAATAAACACCCACACGCACAAAAAAATGTCGAAACACACCAAATACTCACAAGAACTACATAAAAAGCTTACCCATAGCAAGGGGGGGCACCCAGGACCTCTGAAAGTAAAGTTACACCTCCATTTAAGTCCAAATTCCCGAGTTCAGACACACGAAAATCCCCTAAGTGAGAGAAAAAATGGGCGCCGAAAAAAACGAAAACGAGGCTCACCTCGGAAACCTGCATTAACCTCAGAACCAACCTTTAACGTAACAAACACCCACACGCACAAAAAATGGTGGAACCGCACGCACCTAAAAACAGTCAAAACACAACAAAAACTCACAAAAACTACATAAAAAGCTTACCCATAGCAAAGGGGGGCACCCAGGACCTCTGAAAGTGAAGTTACACCTCCATTTAAGTCCAAATTCCCGAGTTCAGACACACGAAAATCACAGAAGCGAGAGAAAAAATGGGCGCCAAAAAAAACGAAAACGAGGCTCACAGCCCAGCCACGTACAAATTAACCAAGAAGGGATCCGAGATAAGCTCGGAAACCCGCATTAACCCCAGGGGATCCAAGATAAGCTTGGAGCCCTGCATTAACCCCACATTAACAATCGCAGTGGGGGTCCCGATTGCATGAGATCGGGGACCCCCGCTGCAATCAAAATTTAAAATTACCGCGTTACAGGTCCTTAAAGGACCGTAAAGGTCCTTAAAGGACCCGTTGTAAAAGAAAAAATATATACACTGTCACCCTGTCAATCATGGGGGTCAATACAGACCACCATAAAACATCTCATTAACACTGTCACTCATGGGGGTCAATATAGACCCCCATAAGCCCTTCATTAACCCTGTCACTCATGGGGGTCTATACAGACCACCATAAACCCATCATTAACCCTGTCACTCATGGGGGTCAATAGAGACCCCATAAGCCCTTCATTAAGCCTGTCACTCATGGGGGTCAATACAGACCACCATAAGCCCTTCATTAAGCCTGTCACTCATGGGGGTCAATACAGACTACCATAAGCCCTTCATTAACCCTGTCACTCATGGGGGTCTATACAGACCCCCATAAGCCTCTATTTAACCCCATCAGTCCCATAAGGGTATATTAACACCATTATGGGCCTGTTACAAAACTACATTAACCACATAAGTGCCATGATGGTCCTCAAGGACCATCATGACACTAAGTATAAACACTATACTGCACTATACCCCCCAATAAAACATTAAATATCAACTAAACACCCTCTACGCTAACCTATTAACATCTACACTACCTACCCCCTATTAACCCCCACCACTCTAATTACAGAAAATAAAAAAGACTAAAGTCACACAAAAAAATCTACATTACATGAAATAAAAAACCTAACTCACAAAATTTTTTTACTATATTACAAAAAAAAAAAAAGGAACAATACAGAAAATAAAAAAAAACATTACAACCCCCCCCCCTGAAAAGGAAATACATATAATACATACAATACAAATACAATACAAATACAATACAATACAATACAAATAAATACAATTACAATACAATACAATTACATACAATACAATACACCTCTATCTAATATACATCACACAATCTATCTAAATAAATACCATAATCTAATATACATCCTATCTATATAATAATACATCCCCAATCTATCTAAATAAATACCACAATCTATCTACAATAAATCCTATGCTATCTATATAAAACACATACCCCTAGCTAACATACAGTAAATGCTATCTATATATAAACTAATCTAAGTCTAAGCTAAAATAAAATAATTAAGACCACTTACCTTTGCAGATCTATTGAGATCAGCCACCTACGGAAAAAAATAATAATAATTAGTGCAACACATTTACAGTTCTAAAATAAACATTCTATACATTCTAAATATTCTACTCACCTTTCTGGCATGTCCCGTCCTTTATTCTTTTAATCCTTCTCCGGGGCGGCACCTGTTAAAAAAAACACAACATTAATACACATACATCATAATAAAATAAACATAATCTACATTCTACTTACCTCCCCGCGATGTCTCCGGCCTCCTCCGGATCCTCTTCTGCCACGCCCTGTAAAAAAAAAATATATATATATATATATATATAAATATACAAGACAACAAAGTCAGAGGTGCTCATCAGAGAACGAACCAACCATAATAGGTTAGTTCTATAGCCATGATAAGCCACTCTGAGAGCAACCCTTTTTTAGCTCACTTGTGCCCTTCACAGGGAGAAATATCCTGTAGTATATCAGTCTGGTCCCACTCAAAAGAGTGAGCAACCCTCAAAATACCAGGCAATTCTACCCTGAATAGGAGAAACAGCAAACACAGACGCGTTTCGGCCTTTATGGGCCTCGTCAGTGAGGTGCAGCTGAACTCCCTAAGGCACAGTGAGCAAGGGGTCCACGTCTGTAATAAGCATTGCCTGGCTCGTTTTTCAGAGTCCTGCGTGCCTGGCGTTGTACTGTCTTTGGCGTCATGTAAGTCTGGCGTTTTTGGCGTTGTGTATCTTCTAAGTCTGGTGTGCCTGGCGTTGTTTGTGCAAGTATTACTGAATTTGCCGTTGTGTATTTTCGAAGTCCCACGTGTCTGGCTTTGCTCAGCCTTGTTTTCATCCAGTTTTAGACTTTTTTGCGTTTTTCGTCCGCCATTTCTTTTCTTGCTTAGCTGATTTCTGAGTGATGAAACACGGTAAACTCTGTTAAAATTCACTTGCAACCTCACTCCCAGGCGTCCTGTCTCTCCCCCTGTGCTGTGTGTGAGTTTGTTTTAATTTTTTTTTTTTTTTTGATTTCCGTGGTTCAGTCGTTAACTTCGTATTTTTCTGAGGTTGGATTTTTTGCCCTCAGATTCCGAGGTCGTATTTTAAGTCCCGCGTTTCTCAACTGCTTGCAGCTTAAGTAAGTCCAGTGTGCCTGAACTGCTCACCTCGCCGCCAGAGGATTGCAGGCGCGCCTTTCAATGCCACAACTGCTCGCCTCGCTTTGAGAGGCTCGCGGGCAATGAGCACCTTCGGCGTTCATTGCCTAAGTCCTCCAAGCTCGGAAGGCTTCAATGCCTCAATGGCTCGAGGCTCGCAAGCGTGACGACAAATTGCAGTTTTACAATTATAATATGTGATATATATATATATATATATATATATATATATATATATATATATATAAATAATCAGAGTATTGCAGTATTTAGTGATACCTTTTTTTTTTTGGACATACATATTCATAGTTTTCATGACAAGCTTTCGAGAGATGATCCTCTCTTTTTCAAGTCCAAAGCAATACTGATAAAAATATGCAGAGACGTAAACAAAGTAGACAGAAAAGAAGAGGAAAAAAAAACGGAAAAAAAAATGAATTGGGCATAGTTTAGTGAGAAACAGACCAGCATATTAAATAATGTCCCGATAAGTCAGTATGTGAGTCTCAAGATCAGGTTTTAGATAAGAGCACAGCAGAGTCATAATTAAGAGCAATAAATGTCACCACAGTTTGTGGATTAAAACAGCAGTTGAACGGGGGGGGGGGGGGGTATGTGGAATGTGTATGAGTTATAAGAAATTTAGGTAGTGGGATAGAAAACCGAAATCAATATTAAGCCCAGTATCCTTCGTATTAAAAAATGTAATAATTTTTCATTTGAAAGTTTTCCGCTGTTTTGAGCTTCTGAATGGAGTGATTCTCCTGGGTGAAATGGTGTCCAACTGGGGTACAGTAACTTACCTCATTGTGCTTTTTGATGAAGCTTCTGTGGAGGTTCATTCTCATATGCAGTTTCAGGCTGGTTTCTCCAAGTAACAGACCCTTTCACATACAGTACATTGTATCATGTACACTACAGTGGATGATGTACATGAATATGAGCCTCTGATGTTATAGCTCTTGTTGTTATGTGTGGCTGTGTCCTCTTTGCAGATGTGCTGACACATAGCCTCATTCAATTGCCGGCCGCATGTCAGCGAGTGAGCTGTGAGCTGTGGTTCCGACGTAAGCAGAGCTGGGTTTGCGAGTGCAAGCTCGGAGCTGCTGCTCACTGTCAGCCAATAGGAGCAGAGGCCATCATCATGACAGCATGAAACCTCTGAGTGCTCACTCAGGCTCCCCACATTTACCCCCACGATGCTGGAGTCCTAATCGGGACCCCATGCAGGGTCCTCACATTAACCCTATAATGAGGGGTTCCCAATCAGGACCTCTGCAATGTACCCACATTGACCCTCAATAATGCAGGCGTCCCGGTAGGGACCCACACAGGGTCCCCACATTAACCCCCAATGATGCAGGGGTCCAGATCAGGACCCCTGTAGCATGTAAAAATTGTACGTCCCCGCCGCGGGTCTTTAAAAGACCTGTGGCACACAAATGGTTCCCCCCATGTAGCGGGGGTACTCTAAGTACCCCCACGGTAACTAACATTAACCCCCCCAATGCTGGGGGTCTCCATATTAACCGTTGCAGAGGGGGTCCTGCAGCACACATAGTTAAGGTCGCCGCAGATGTACTCTAAGTACTCTGCACCTAATGTGAACCCTCCCCAATGCTGGGGGTCCCTATTGGAGGACCCTCATGGCACTTATAGTGTTAATATTGGGGTTAATTATGTGTCCCATGAGGGTCTGTATAGACCCTTATAGGAATGAGTGGGTTAATTAGAGACTTATGGGGTCTGAATCCCTTGGGGTCCTTCTGAGCACATGTAGGACCTCATCCTGCATTTTCGATTTGCGAGCTGGGATACATTTGCGAAGTGGGAGGGATCGGACAATTGAATAGGGATTTGCAATTTGTGCCATGCGAAAGTGACTTCAGAGTGGTTTAGGCTCCGAGTTGCACGGCCGCCATTTTCGCAGGGCTGAAAATCAGAACCCGATCAGAGCTCGCAAAAAGAAGCCATTGAATATCAAAAGTGCCTGCGATTTTAACTTGTGAACTCGGATCTCAAATATCGCAGCAATTGAATGAAGCTAATAGTTTGCAGCAAATTTTATTGCAGGGTTTTTGATGCCATTTTCTCAGTTATGCTATTCATTGGCCAATCGTCTGTTCACCAATGTTTGTCTCAAATTTGGTGACTGCCTAAATGTGAGATCGGGGGGTTTGTGGAATATATGTTACAGTTCTGTGTCCTCTATTAGTTGTAGTTGTAAATCCTGAAATATTTTGCATATTCCTTCTAGATCCGGATGGTATGTGGTTACTAGAGGTGTACATGAAGTTGTTTCTTTAGTCTTGTACTCTAACAGGTGTTCCTGGGGTGTTCTGATTGCAGAGGTTACTTTCTCTGTTATTATACAGGGTTTGTAACCCTTTCTCCTGAAGGAGTCAGACAGTGTTTTTAAGAGGACACAGAACTGAAACATATATTCCCCATTTAGGCAGTCACCAAATTTAAGACAAAAAATGGTGAACAGACTATTGGCCAATGAACAGCATAACAAAGAAAATGGCACCAAACCCTGCAATAAAATTTACTGCAAACTATGTCAGCACATCTGCAAAGAGGACACAGCCACACATAACAACAAGAGCTATAACGTCAGAGGGTTATATTCATGTACATCATCCAATGTGGTGTGCATGATACAATGTACTGTATGTGAAAGGGGCTGTTACATTGGAGAAACCAGTAAGAAACTGCACATGCAAATGAACCTCCACCGAAGCTCCATCAAAAAGCACAATGAGGAAAGTTACAGTACACCAGGTTGGACAGCATTTCACCCAGGAGAATCACTCCATCTAGAACCTCAGAATTTCAGAACTATCCCAGAGAGGAAAACTTTTGAATTAAACATTATTCAATATTTTTAATATGAAGGATACTGGGCTTAATATTGATTAAGGTTTTCTATCCCACTATCTTAATGACTTAAAACTCATACACATTTTAAATCCCCCCCCACCCCACCCCAATTCAATTGCTGTTTTTCTAATCCCCAAACTGTGCTGACATTTATTGCTCTTAATTATGACTCTGCTGTGCTCTTATCTAAAACCTGATCTACAGACTCACATACTGACTTATCGGGACATTATTTACCATGCTGGTCTGTTTCTCACTAATCTCTTTTCCATTTTTTTTTCATCTTTCATTCTGTCCACTTTGTTTACTTCTCTCATATTTTTAGCAGTATTGCTTTGGACTTGATAAAGAGAGGATCATCTCTCGAAAGCTCGTCATGAAAACTATGAGTATGTCTGTCCAATAAAATAAGGTATCACTTTATATTGCAATACTCTGATTATTCATCTAGATTACTGGACATTCACAGCTACCTCACTCTTCATATATATTGCTGCAAGCAGTGGAGGTAATGAAACACGCAGGATTTAGCCTCCAAACCCTTACAAAACGCGGGATCGCCTTAGGCTGCAAGCAGTTGACAAACGCGGGACTTAAAAAAAAAAAATTACGAGACGCGCAAAGCAAAAAACACAAAAAATACAAAAACAGCCAGGACGTCTGGAAGTGAGGTGGAACAGGAATTTAAGTTGAATTTAAGCTGTTTCGACACTTGAAAATTGGCTAAGCGAGAAAAAAAATGGAGGCCAAAAAAATGAAAACAAGGCTACACGACGCTGAACTGCGCAAAACACAGCCAGCAACATACAAGGTAGAACAATACTAATAGGAAGTACGGAAAATGCTTGCGCAATGCGTAAAACATAGACTAACACCGCCATTTTACAACACTAACTTACACATTTACTACTTATAATCCTGTTCAAATAGACATATTCTTGTATATTATCCATATACAAGAAACCCTTACAAAACGCGGGATCGCCTTAGGCTGCAAGCAGTTGACAAACGCGGGACTTAAAAAAAAAAAATTACGAGACGCGCAAAGCAAAAAACACAAAAAATACAAAAACAGCCAGGACGTCTGGAAGTGAGGTGGAACAGGAATTTAATTTGAATTTAAGCTGTTTCGACACTTGAAAATTGGCTAAGCGAGAAAAAAAATGGAGGCCAAAAAAATGAAAACAAGGCTACACGACGCTGAACTGCGCAAAACACAGCCAGCAACATAATGGATAATATACAAGAATATGTCTATTTGGACAGGATTATAAGTAGTAAATGTGTAAGTTAGTGTTGTAAAATGGCGGCGTTAGTCTATGTTTTACGCATTGCGCAAGCATTTTCCGTCCTTCCTATTAGTATTGTTCTACCTTGTATGTTGCTGGCTGTGTTTTGCGCAGTTCAGCGTCGTGCAGCCTTGTTTTCATTTTTTTGGCCTCCATTTTTTTTCTCGCTTAGCCAATTTTCAAGTGTTCAAATAGACATATTCTTGTATATTATCCATTATTAACTCTTCTAAAAGCTTCCCCACTACAGAAGTGAGGTTCACTGGTCTATAATTCCCGGAGTTGCTCTTGCTTGCTTTTTAAATATAGGTATCACATCTGCTTTTCTCCAGTCATCTGGTAGAGACCCCGTGTTGAGTGAATCTTGAAAATTAAATATTATGGTTTGGCTATTACAGAACCCAGTTCCCTCAGTACCCGTGGATGTATTCCATCAGGACCCGGGGCTTTATTAACATTTTTTTTTTTAAGTAGGTTTTTAAAAATGAAGATGGTGAACCATCTTTTCAGTGGGATATTATAATATATCCACGCAATGAAAAACAACCTTTTATAAACATAAATATATTAAGTTGTAATTTAGATCCAATTACATATTCTTTCCAAATGGTGAACCTGGGTGGGAACCGAAATTACAATTGCAAATTTATCCCAATAGTAAAGTTCGTGTTAGATGCAATATTTCTATGCTGCAATATAAAGTGGCACAAACTGCTATTTGGGATTCTTTTAATCCAGTTTTAAGTGGGGGCAAACTCACTCAACAATGGATTATTGATTCCTATCTACAAGTCGAAGCAAAAAATCTAAATTTCATAAAATTTCAACAAACTAAGCTTCGAATAGAACAGTATTGTGGATTGATGGATTATGTCGCTGAATTGGCTACTGTGACGAAGTGCCCTTCGCCACTTTGTCTTGGAGAGGACTGTTTGCCAGCCTCCTGCCCTGCGACTATGGCCCTGGGACAGATTGCCCTTTAAACACAGTATTCGGCCATACCAGAGTGTATGTCACTCATACTGGCCCTTTACATACAGGGGGGTCATTCGGTACTAACCCTGTGTGAACCATGATACCACAGATAGCTAAGCCATGGAGCCCATTTATATAATGAAAGACTATGGGAAAGACTTTTGCTACATGAGAATTGAACTGTGTGAATAGGATCTGAGCGCTATTCGGTAGTTTTGTGCGCTCAGATCCCAGCTATCTGGGGATATGTGAAATGTGAGTAAAGGTGAATTGCAGTAATGCTGATGGGTTGTCAAACTAGAGAATTGACCAACAAATATTTATTTTGTCCGGACATCCCCAGGCCGATCCGTTGGGATCAGACCGTGTATGCCGGCTTATGGTCACGGGGGAGGTGTGTAACGGAACCCATCACTGTTTTACCCTGTTTTATGATTATTATGGTTAAAATATGATCCTACTATTATACTGTATGTATGTTGGTTTATGCTCTGCAGAATATTGGCCCAGACTATTGCAGACCTTGGCATGGGAGATAATCCTGTTACAGAGACTCCTCATAAGATAAGGAAGTCTATTGTATAAAGTGTTTTCATTCTCAGACATAAGAACAAAGAAGGATGATCTAATCCATGTCTGATTGTATCAAAGTTGCCAGGTAGCCTCAGGGAGGTGTGACCCACCTATTTTCCCTATATGTGTATTGTGTGGCCAACTATGGGGGATATGTGAAATGTCTGTGTGTTATGTGTAAAAGATACTTTTACTAACTTTTGAACCCCTGGTCTGATTCATGCCATTTTTTAATATGTTGTTCCACAATTTATGTTGTTCATAAAAATGTAAGATTTATTTATGTACTATGTAAAATCATAAAGTTATAAAAATGGATAAAATTGTGTAAGTTTTAGCTGGGAGATAATTGAGTAGATACAGTAATAAACTCAATTATCTCCCAAGCAGGAGGGGAGGGAAACTGTGGGCGTTACTATTGTGTTATTGGTTGTTTATACCTTCCCCTGGGTGTGTTCTGTTTACCTGACTGTAATAAAAACCAGGCTGCGTGTGCCAGCAAGAGAGTTCTACTTGACCCTTCAAAACGTAGCCTTGTCTCGTTCTTGGAGGGGATTGCTATATAATACTGGGGATTGCTATGCTTTTGCATACTCCCTTGAGCTTTAAACTACTGAACCCTTGTTCCTGATGTACTCTCATTGGAGGAGAGGTCTTCCCCACACGATCCTGGATGCTGGAGATTCATACAGGGTGGAAGAAAGACGGCGCGGCTCCAGCTAAGCTACGGCGGTTGTGAAGTCTGTGGTGGTTGTGGTGTCCGGTGCGGTGCTTGTAGTCCTTTGGGGCAAACTAGGACGCGTCCATCAACGGAGGTACCCGGTCGGGGTGCCAGTAGATCCGTTACAGCTACCAACAGAGACATTCCAGCTAAAAGCGCAATTATTTACCATCCACTTTCCAAGGATCTCCTCGAAATATGCGAGAAAGATATAATGATGCCATGGCTATTGTCACAAAATGTGGAAAACCAAATGTATTCATTACATTCACATGTAATCTACAATGGCCAGAGATCAAGGAAAAATTGAATCTGGAACAAACTACTTCTGACCGACCAGATTTAGTGGCAAGAGTATTTCAAATCAAACTCAATTCATTAATACATGATATAACTAAAGCACAGTTATTTGGAAAATGTTTTTTTTTTACACCATTGAATTAAAAAAAAGAGGACTGCCACATGCGCACATACTTTTAATCCTGCAGGAAAAAGATAAGTTGAATACTGCAGAGAGAGTGGATTCAGTCATTACTGCTGAATTGCCAGACCAAAAAAATATTCAAAACCTTTTTACATTGTTACACACAGAATGATTCATGGGCCATGTGGAGATATGAATCTTAATTCACCATTCAACATATGGAAAATAAAAAATGTACAAAAGAATTTCCTAAACAATTTCAAATGCTAATTGTGATGGATACCCTTTGTATACAAAAAGACAAGGACAAACAGCTATTATCCGTGGACAAAAGGTTGATAATAGATTTGTCGTTCCATACAATCCACATTAGCTCATGAAGTACAATGCACACATAAATGTGGAAGCTTGCACTTCTATTAAATCCATCAAATATGTGTATAAATATGTATACAAAGGATATGATGCAGCAACTCTTGTTGTGCAAGGTGCAGCAAACGAAAAGGAAAAACCCATTTTACATGACAAACTTTCTAATTATTTAGATGCTCGCTATGTCAGTGCTCCAGAAGCAATGTGGCGTCTTCTGAAATTTGAGATGCATGATCGGTCACATGCTGTGTATCGATTAGCTGTACATTTGCCAAACAGTCAGTTTGTTTGCTTTGCTGCTGGCAATGAAAGAACTGCCTTAGCACAGAGTGAACATCAAAAAACAACACTTACTGCATAATTTCAATTAAACTGCCAGGACACTGAGGCCAGACAATTTTTATACATTGAGATTCCATATCACTATGTATTTGTAAATGGCCAATGGCGACAACGAAAAAGAGATACTCATAAAATAATACCACAAAGACATTGAACGTTTCGGTTTAAGATGACTTCTTTTAGGTGTTCCCGGTGCACAAAGTTATGAACATTTACACACAGTGAATGACATAGTTTATGATACTTTCCTATTAGTTGCAAGACATCAAAACATCATAGCAGAAGTTACAGAATGGGAGAGGTGTCTGGAAGAAGCAGCACTATGTCAAATGCCAAAGCAAAAGAGAGAACAATTTGCATTAATTTGCATCTTTTACAATGTACCTGATGCATTTGCTTTGTGGGAAACATTTAAATTAAATATGTGTGAAGACTTCTTGAAATGTTACAATGAGCCCATTGCACTCTTGGAAACTCAAGAAATCTTTCTTGCTCGCGGATTAAATTGTGCAAGTTTTAATTTGCTGCATTC
Source organism: Discoglossus pictus (assembly GCA_027410445.1). Classification (NCBI taxonomy): domain Eukaryota; kingdom Metazoa; phylum Chordata; class Amphibia; order Anura; family Alytidae; genus Discoglossus; species Discoglossus pictus. Next base: position 3,995,468 of record CM050165.1, on the reverse strand, counting down.
AGGACTTATAGATGACATCAACTTTGATGATTATGACACTGAGCTTCAACAACAAAAAACACAAGAAAAACTGGCAACTTTAAATACTTTATAATTGCAAGCATTTAATGTTATAACAAAGGCTGACATGGTCAAAGACCGTTACTTCTATCTAGATGGCCCTGGTGGATCAGGAAAAACGTAATTGCCGCACTTTTGTTAGACGGTGGCAGAACTGTGCATAGTGGATTTAAACTGCCAGTTCTCATTTTAGAAAGAGCAGTGTCAGATATTCGACTGAATTCTTCACAAGCAAAAACATTTTTAAAAAGTAAATTAATTATCATAGATGAGGCAACAATGATGTCATGTCATGCCTTGCAATGTATAGATAGATTATTAAAAGAAGTGATGGATAATAATTTGGCATTTAGTGGAAAGGTGATGTTGTTGGGAAGAGATTTTAGGCAAACATTACCTGTTGTGCCACATAGAAATAGGACTGAAATAATTGAAACATGTATCAAGACAAGTAAACTGTGGAAAATATTTACACACTCCAAATTATAATTAAATATGAGATCTGAAGGCCAAAACTAATTAAATGATTGGCTCATTCAAATTGGAGAAGGAAAACATCCACAAATACATTATTTACCCAATTATACCATTGAAATTTAATCACAAATGGTTTGCAAGGAATCACTCATATAAGCAATCTTTCTAAACACTCTTAATAACAACAATTACTCCGACATTGCAAACAAAGTGATATTAACATCCAAAAATATAGATGCCTTAAATCTAAATAACAAAATTTTAAAATTCATCAACGCACCCCAAAATAATTATTACAGTGCAGATTCAGTTCTGGCTAACGATAAAGACAGTGAATCTAACTTTAGTATAGAATTTATTCATTCTTGATCTGGAATGCCACCACCTGTTTTGCAGTTGAAAAAAGGGGCAATTTTCATGCTATTGGGAAATATGAATCCAAAAAAAGGACTTTGTAATGGGACCAGATTAATTGTACACGATTTAAAAGACCATTTCATACACGCAGAAATTATGACTGGGACCCATAAAGATGAACACGTTTTTATACCAAGAACTGATTTGGCTCCAAGTGAGAGTGGTTTGCCTTTCAAAGGAGACAATTTCCAGTTATCATAGCATTTGCAATGACCATAAATAAATCCCAAGGACAAACTTTTAAGTCTGTGGGTATTTATTTACCGGAACCTGTTTTTGCACATGGACAACTCTATGTTGCTTTTTCAAGGTGCAAAAATCCAGATGATATTAAAGTTTCAATTGAAGACAACCCAAGTCAGGGTGATCTACTACACAATGGACCTATTTTTCCCAAAAAATTGTGTACTATGAGGTTTTGTAAACATAGAGAATAGTGGTTTCATTTCCAGGACGAAATTTAATGTCACTTGAGATCATTTTAGAGGACCACTGTTTCACATATGAAACTCTATGTACAATTTTACAAAACTACAACAATAACAAAAAAAATGGAAAAAAAACAACAATAAACAGTGGTTATATCCCATAGACAAAATTAAAAATCTGCTGGGATCTTTTTAAGGGAACCACTTGGACATTGTATTGGAATGTCTTGGAAGTGGCCTTTTGCCAGGATTGGCCCCACAATACAGTTACGTTGCATTTTAGCACTTTTACTGTTTAAATTTTAATACATTTACATCATGTTTGTAATGTTAAAACAGTTTTTTCAAAGGTCACAAAAGTTGATTCATTGTATGTAATTAAACGTTCATGTTAGTAGGAGGATTATTATTATATTAGTAGTATTTTTACTAGCGACTTGCCCGTCAAAATGACGGTCAATACAATTTTAAGGGTGGGGATGCTATTTGTGACTCAATGTGATTATCTGAGACTTTTAACCTTTTTTTATCTACAAAGAAGTACCAAAATTTATAATAAACTTTTTCATTTTTTTAACAATGACCTGTTAAACCATATAAAACTTTTGAAATGTCATGTATGCAGTAGAAATGGAACAATACATGAAATTTGTATGTATTGTGAACCATTACATAAAGGTTTCTAACATACAACTTATATTATAACCATTACCATTACATAACGGTTTCTAACATACAACTTATATTATAAACAGTGTTGAATGAATTATTTGTAACAATACTAACATCAATAGGCCAACTTTGTATAAATGAGTATTTTAAATTATTAAAGAATGCTTCTTAACATGCGACTTGTAGTTTAACTACTGGTAAAGCACATAGGTATTGAATCAAGAGAAAGGCAAACTGTAACCCCCCCCCCCCCCCATTGAAACTTAGCCAATTGTATCAAAGTTAGAAAAAATGAATTCCTTCCTGGGCCAGTAACTGGCGATCGGATTGCTCCCTGGATGAATCCTGTCTATTTTATTATACATTTAAATGATTATGCTGCTCCTTAATAACATTCAAGGAATCAACTTTTCAAACCTTGTAAAATACAATGTTAACAATGCAAACATTAATGTAATGTAATAACATTTAAAATTAAATTATTTAAAAATATAGTAATCTTGAATATTGAATCCAGAGGAAGGCAAACCAAAAAAAAACAGTGAAACTTTGTCAATTGTTTCAAAGTGGGTGAAAAAAATAATTCCTTCCTGACCACATTAACTGGTGATTGGATTACTCCCTGGATCAATACTCTCTATATCATGAAACATTTAAATTTTGCAACAAATGATGATCCTGCTACTAACATTAAACCTTAATTATATATAATGAAACAACTTTTTAGTCCTTTGAAAATAGAATTGTAACATTCCAAACATGAACTTAAAGTATTAAAATGGAAACCATAAAGCTAGCAAAGTAACTGTTTTGCGAGGCCAATCCTGGCAAAAGTGACTTCCAAGACATTCCATTTTTTTTGTTTTGTCTGTCAAAGTGATTCCCTTTAAAACAGCCCAGCAGACTTGTAATTTTGTCTATGGGATCTAACCACTGTTGTTGTTTTGTCTTCTTTTTTTAATTGCTGTATTTGTTGAAAATGGCACATAGAGTTTCCTAACTGAAATAGTGGTCCTCTAAAAATAGACCGCCAGATATCAAAGTTCATCCGCGGGGTATAACCACTGTTCTCTATGTTTTTTGCCATTTTATAGAGTTTTCTTAGCGTAATAGTGGTCCTCTAAAAAAAGCCAGAGTGACATAAAATTGCGTCCTCGAAATAAAACCACATAGATATAAGAACACTGTTGCTTATTGAATTGGGTTCTTTGTGGCTTAGTTGCAATTTGGTTTTGTTTGTAAATGAATTTACATTACTTCATAGTAGACAATGTTTTTTGTAAAAATTCCTCCATCATCTAATAAATCACCCTGACTTTGATTGTTTTCAATATAAACTTTTATTTCCTCTGGATTCTTGCATCTTGAAAATGCAACATAAAGTTGGCCATGGGCAAATACTGGTTCTTCTAAAAAGATTCCAACAAATTTAAAAGCTTGTCCTTGTGATTTATTAATGGTCATGGCAAATGCCATGATGATGGGTGTGACGAAGTGCCATTCGCCACTTTGTCTTGGAGAGGACTGTTTGCCAGCCTCCTGCCCTGCGACTATGGCCCGGGGACATATTGCCCTTTAAACACAGTATTCGGCCATAACAGAGTGTATGTCACTCATTCTGGCCCTTTACATACAGGGGGGTCATTCAGTACTTGCCCTGTGTGAACCATGATACCACAGATAGCTATGCCATGGAGCCCATTCATATAATGAAAGACTATGGGAAAGACTTTAGCTACATGGCAATTGAACTGTGTGAAGATGATCTGAGCACTATTCGGTAGTTTTGTGCGCTCAGATCCCAGCTGTAATGGAACCCATCACTGTTTTACCCTGTTTATGGTTATTTAATTCTTGGTTAAAATATGATCCTAGTAATATACTGTATGTGTGTTGATTTGTGCTCTGCAGAATATTGGCCCCAGGCCAGTGCAGACCTTGGCAGGAGAGATAATCCTGTTACAGATAAGGGAGTCAATTGTGTGGAGTGTTTTCATTCTCAGATAAGAACAAAGAGGGCTGATTTAATCATTGTCTGATTATATCAAGTTGCCTCAGGGAGGGGGTGACCACACCTATTGTCCTATATGTGTATTGTGTGGGGGATATGTGAAATGTCTGTGTGTTATGTGAAAAACATACTTTTACTAACTTTTGAACCCCTGGTCTGATTCATGCCATTTTTTAATATGGTGTTCCCCTGGGTGAGAGATATTGAACGGTGCTGGACTTAAAGGTGTACCCCCTGTTTTTGGGGTACATCCAGAATGTGGTTAAAATTGTGTCTGTTTTAATTGTGTTACCTGTTATCTGAGGGGAGGAGACGTGGGGGTTGAACCATGTATCTAATTGGCTGTGATAATTATGTGGGTGTAGCCCTTCAGAGGGCACCATTGCATAAAAGGAGATCCCCTGTCATTAAATAGTTCTACTTGACCCTTCAAAACGTAGTCTCATCTCGTTCTTGGAGGGGATTGCTCTATCATACTGGGGATTGCTATGCTTTTGCATACTCCCTTGAGCTGTAACTACTGAACGCTTGTTCCTGATGTACTATCCTTGAAGGAGAGGTCTTCCCCACACTGTCCTGGATGCTGGAGATTCATACAGGGTGGAAGGAAGACGGCGTGGCTCCAGCTATGCTACGGCGGTTGTGGAGTCTGTGGTGGTTGTGGTGTCCGGTGCGGTGCTTGTAGGCCTCGGCGCAAACTAGGACGCGTCTATCAACGGAGGTACCCGGTCGGGGTGCCAGGAGATCCGATACAATGGGAAATTGTCTTCTCTGAAGTACAAAAGGCAAGCTACTTTCGCTTGGTGCCAAATCTATTCTTGGTATGAAAACTCTTTCACCTTTATGGGTATCATTGAGAATTTCTGCATTTATGAAATGATCTTTGAATTCTTGGACTATTAATCTGGTCCCATTACGTAGTCCTTTTTTTGAGTTCATATTTCGCAGTAACATGACAATTGCACCTTTTTTTAGCTGCAAAATATGTGGTGGCATTCCAGATGGAATTAATGAATTAATAAATGAATTTGAAAAGTTTGCCTGAGTTTCTTTGTCATCACCAAGTACACAATCTGCACTGTGATAATTTTTTTTTGTGGTTCATCTATTCATTTTAATATTTTATTATTCAGAAGCAATGCATCTTTATTTTTTGAAGTTAATATTACTTTTGTTTCAAGCCCTGCATAATCGTTGTTAGTTATTGTATTTTGGAATATAGCCGATATATGGCCTTATTAAATTTGCCCTCGTAGTTCCCTTGGTCCTCGCAAAAGGCAGTTTTTTGCTGTTTGCAAGGACCGATTCCTCAATACTTACCTCGTAGCCTGCTTTGCGAGAAAATGGCCGAGAATAGGATCCGAGAGAGCTACGTAGTAACACGCAGCCTTAAATCTATCAGGTGAATCTCGCACTTCGGAAGAATCCCTACGGGCACAAAAAAATGCTAGCAAGGGATCCTAAAGCCTCTACTTGTTGCCTCGGAGCATTCCAAGACAGCTGTGTCATGCTCCCCCTGCTCCTTATACACATCTCCATGCTGCAGCCCCCACACATTAACCCCTTCCAGCGGGGGTCCCCGAACGGCATAGATCAGGCCCCCGCTCCATTTAAAACTTTTAAATTCCCCACCACGGTTCCTTAAAGGGCCCACTTCACACTATCAGCAATCCTGGCTGCAGCACCTAAAATTAACCACACTCTATGCTGGGGACCCCATTAGGACCCCCAAAGTGTCCCCACATTCACCTCTTGCTGCAGGGTTCCATAGGGACCCCCGCAGCCCCCCCACATTAACCCCTTGCATCAGGGGTCCCCGATCTGCACCGATCGTGACCCTGCTGCATTTAAAATTTAAAATGTCCTGCCTCGCTGGTCCTTAAAGGACCAAAAAAATCATGAAAGGACTTGCGCTAAAAAATATTAACCCCAGGCAACTAAAATTAACCCCATAACTCATGGGGGTCAATACAGACCCCCATAAGCCCTAATTAACCCTATAACTCATGGGGGTCAACACAGACTCCCATAAGCCCTTAATTAACCCTATAACTTATATAGTCAATACAGACCCCCATAAGCCTTAATTAACTGTATAACTCATGGGGGTCAATACAGACCCCCATAAGCCTTAATTAACGCTATAACTCATGGGGGTCAATACAGACCCCCATAAGCCCTTAATTAACCCAATAACTTATGGCGTTCAATACAGACCCTTAATTAACCTTAATTAACCCTATAACTCATGGGGTTCAATACAGACCCTCATGAGCCTTAATTAACCCTATAACTCATGGGGGTCAATACAGACCCCCATAGGCCCTTAATTAACCCTGTCACTCATGAGGGTCAATACAGACCCCATAAAGCAATAAATAAACCTGTCACTCATGGGGGTCAATACAGACCCTCATAACCCTCTATTTAATCCCATCAGTCCCATAAGAGTATATTATGACCCTTATGGGGCAGTTACAACCCTAACATTAAACACATAAGTGCCATGACGGTCCTCAAGGACCTTCATGACACTAAGTACAAACACTACACTGCACTATACCCCCCAATAAACCATTAAATCCAAACTAACCCCCTCTACACTAATCTATTAACACCTACACTACCTACCTACACTACCTACCTATCCCCTTTATAAACCCCCCACCACCACCACTCTAATTACAAAAGAAAAACAAACCTAAGTCACAAAAAAGAAAAAAAGGAACATTACAAAAAAAAGAAAAGAAATACATTACAACCCCCCCACTACAGAAAAAAGAAATTACACGCCTGAAAAGGAAATACATACAGAATACATACAATACAAATAAAATACAATATCTATCTAAAATACATAACCCCTATCTAACATACAATAAATACTATATAATATACAATAAATCCTAACTATCTAAAATACATACCCCTATCTAACATACAATAAATACTATCTTTCTAAAATACATACCCCTATCTAACATACAATAAATACTGTCTAATATACAATAAATCCTAACTATCCAAAATACATACCCCTATCTAACATACAATAAATACTATCTAATATACAGCGAGTGCAGAATTATTAGGCAAATGAGTATTTTGACCACATCATCCTCTTTATGCATGTTGTCTTACTCCAAGCTGTATAGGCTCGAAAGCCTACTACCAATTAAGCATATTAGGTGATGTGCATCTCTGTAATGAGAAGGGGTGTGGTCTAATGACATCCACACCCTATATCAGGTGTGCATAATTATTAGGCAACTTCCTTTCCTTTGGCAAAATGGGTCAAAAGAAGGACTTGACAGGCTCAGAAAAGTCAAAAATTGTGAGATATCTTGCAGAGGGATGCAGCACTCTTAAAATTGCAAAGCTTCTGAAGCGTGATCATCGAACAATCAAGCGTTTCATTCAAAATAGTCAACAGGGTCGCAAGAAGCGTGTGGAAAAACCAAGGCGCAAAATAACTGCCCATGAACTGAGAAAAGTCAAGCGTGCAGCTGCCACAATGCCACTTGCCACCAGTTTGGCCATATTTCAAAGCTGCAACATCACTGGAGTGCCCAAAAACACAAGGTGTGCAATACTCAGAGACATGGCCAAGGTAAGAAAGGCTGAAAGACGACCACCACTGAACAAGACACACAAGCTGAAACGTCAAGACTGGGCCAAGAAATATCTCAAGACTGATTTTTCTAAGGTTTTATGGACTGATGAAATGAGAGTGAGGACCGTCATGACACTTATGTGGTTAATGTTAGGGTTGTAACTGCCCCATAAGGGTCATAATATACCCTTATGGGACTGATGGGGTTAAATAGAGGCTTATGAGGGTCTGCATTAACCCCCATGAGTTATATGGTTAATTAAGCCTTATAGGGGTCTGTATTGACCCCCATGAGTGACAGGGTTAATTAAAGCTTATTGGGGTCTGTATTGACCCTCATGAGTGACGGGGTTAATTAAGTGCTTATGGGGGTCTGTATTAAGCCCAATGAGTTATAGGGTTAATTAAGGCGTATGGGGTTCTGTATTGACCCCCATGGGTGACAGGGTTATTTATTGGCTTATGGGGTTCTGTATTGACCCCCATGAGCTATGGGGTTAATTAAGGCTAAAGGGGTTCTGTATTGACCCCCATGAGTGACAGGGTTATTAAGGCTTATGGGGGTCTGTTTTGACCCGCATGAGTGACAGGGTTAATTAAGGGCTTATGGGGGTCTGTATTGACCCCCATGAGTTATGGGGTTAATTTTAGTTGCATGGGGTTAATATTTTTTAGCGCAAGTCCTTTCAGGACCTTTAAGGACCGGCGAGGCGGGAAATTTAAAATTGTATGGGGTCACGATCGGTGCTGCAAGGGGTTAATGTGGGGGGTCTGCGGGGGTCCCTATGGACCCCTGCAGCAAGGGGTTAATTTGGGGACACTTCGGGGGTCCCGATGGGGACCCCCAGCATAGAGGGGGTTAATTTTAGGTGCCGCGGCCGGAAGTGCTAATAGTGGGCCGCGGGCCCTTTAAGGAGTTGCGGCGAGGAATATAAAAGTTTTAAATGCAGTGGGGGCCTGATTGGTGCTGATGGGGGACCCCTGCTGCAAGGGGTTAATGTGGGGGGCTGCGAGGGTCTCTATGGACCCCTGCAGCAAGGTGTTAATGTGGGGACACTTTGCGGGTCCCGATGGGGACCCCCCGCATAGAGGGGGGTTAATTTTAGGTGCAGGGGGGGTAGTTGAAGTACCCCCCACGGCAGGGCTTATGTGTGGGACTGTCGCAGAGGTCCCGTTTAGGACCCCCGCAGCAATTGATGAGGTGTGGGAGCCTGCAAGATCATCTCGCAGGCTGTCATTCCTTATGTAGATTTTCTCCGTTGATACGGATGGCCCTGCAGCAGGGCTAAATTAATAGCGTCGTAACTTTTATAAATTTGCAGCACGTAGGATTTAAGTAGAAGCCTCTTATCTACGAGGCTGGAATTTAATCAGGCTGATAATGTCCTATTTGCAAACCATATGAGATGGAATTTCCACGGTATCATAGGGTAAATTCTGAATTACTTCAGTTTTTCCTTCTCCAATTTTGATGAGCCACTCATTGAATTCATTTTGTCCTTCTGATCTCATATTTTGTTCTAATTTGAGGTGAGTAAAGAGTTTCAATAGTTTACTTGACTTAATACATGTTTCTACAATGTCTGTGCGATTACCATGGACAACAACAGGTAATGTTTGTCTAAAATCTCCACCCAACAACTTGACCTTTCCACCAAAAGGCAAATCATTATCTATGACTTCACGCAAAAAAAAGGTCAATGCATTGTAGAGCATGGCATGACATCATTGTAGCTTCATCGATGATAATTAACTTACTTTTCTTAATTTTTTTTTTGCTTGTAAAGATGTTATTCTTATATTCGACAATGATGTTGCCAGAATAGGAACTGGCAGTTTAAATCCACTATGCACAGTTCTTCCACCTTCTAACAAAAGTGCGGCAATTCCAGTGGTTGCAAATGGCAGTGCTATTTGACCTTGTGCCCGAACAAAACTCATCAATAAATTATATAGATAAGTTTTTCCTGATCCACCAGGTCCATCTAGATAGAAATAACGCTCTTTGAGCATATCATCCTCTAGTGCACTTTTTATGGCGTTAAATGCTTGCAATTGTAAGGTATTTAAAGTTGCAAGTCTTTCTTGTGTTCTTTGGTTTTGAAGCTGAGTATCATAGACTTCATAGTTTATTTCATCTATGATTCCTGGATCTGGCAGATAAAAATTTGCACAATTTAATCCATGAGACCTCTTGAATTTCAATTAATGCTTTTAATTCTGCAATTGGATCATTGTATTGTTGCAAAAAGTCTTTAGACATATTTGTTTTAAATTTGTCCCACAAAGCTAATGCATTTGGAGCATTTGAGAAGATGCAAATGAATGCAAATTGTTCTCTCATCTGCCGTGGAATTTGACACAGTGCTGCTTCTTCTAGACATATTTCCCATTCTGTATCATCAGCCAGGAAGTTTTTGTGTGACGCAGCTAAATAAAATGTGTCATAAACTGTGTCATTAACAGTTCTCAACTGTTCAAAACTTTGTGCACCGGGAACATTTAAAAGGCGTAAATGTAAGCAGAAACGTTCAAGGTCTCTTGGACTTACAGTGTATATTTGAGTTATAATTTTATTTCCACAGCTTTTTCTTTTTCGTCATAATCCATTAACAGAAACATAATGGTAGGGAATGTCAATATATAACAATTCCCTTGCCTCCAAGTCAGTACAATTTAATTGAAACCATGCAGTTAGTGTAGTGTGGCGATGCTCACTTTGTGCCAAAGCATTTGTTTCATTTCCAGCATGGAAATACACTAAATGTCTTTGTGGCAAATGTACAGCTAATCGATATACTGCATGTGATCGATCGTGCATTTCAATTTTGAGAAGTCGCCACATAGCTTCTGGCGCACTCACATAGCGAGCATCTACATAAGATGCAAGTTCATCATGTACTAACTTTATAGAAGTGCAAGCTTCCACATTAATGTGTGCATTATACTTCATGAGTAAATGTGGATTGTATGGTACCACATATCTGTTATCCACTTTTTTGCCACGAATAATGGCAGTTTGTCCTTCTCTTCTTCTATATAATGGATAGCCATCACAATTGGCATACGTTTTGTCTCTATAATCTTTTGGAAATTCTTTAGTGCATTTTTTATTTTCCATACATGGTGATTGTGGATTAATATCGCAACATGGTCCATGAATCATGCGATGAGTTACAATCTCATATAGTCTACCATGTATTTCTGGATCTGGTAGTTCAGCAATAATGACTGAATCCACTTTATCACCAGTATCCAATTTATATTTTTCTTGAAGAATTATAAGCATATGTGCATGTGGAAGGCCTCTTTTTTTAAATTTGATGGCATAAACATAAGCCAGACATTTTCCAAATAACTGAGTTATGGTTATGTCATGTATTAATTCAGTTAATTTGATTTTGAAGACTCTTGCCCCCAAATCGGGTCTATCGGAAGCAGTTTGTCCAATTAGCAGATTCGGTACAATCTCTGGCCATTGTGGATTACATGTAAATGTAATTAATAAATTTGGTTTTCCAAATTTAGTTACAAAAGCCATAGCATCATTGTATCTTTCTCGCATATTGCGAGGAGATCCTTGGAAAGAAGAAGGTAAAATTATGGCTTTGCCAGCTGTAAGCTCTGTTTGTAGCTACCTCGGTGACATAATGCATCAGTCCACAATACTGTTCTACATGCAGTTTATCTTGTTTATATTTGATCAAATTTAAATTATTTGCCTCAACTTGCAAATATGAATCAATGACCCATTGTTGTGTCAGTTTTCTACCATATAAAATAGGATTGAATCCATCTCGAATGGCAGTTTGAGCCACTTTAAATTCAAGCATGGAAATATTATTTCTCACACGTACTTTTGAATTTGGGTAACTCTCAAGTGTTAATTTGGGTTACCAACCGGCTTCCCCATTTGGAAAAAAAATTGGATATGTCATTGGATCTACATTTGTACTTAAGATACTTATGTTGATAAAAGGTTGCTCCTCATTTCTGGGATATATTCTAATATCCCTTTCAAAATGATGAGGGAGAACCACCATTTCAAAGACCATTGCAACCTTATTTGATGTTGGTAAGTTGTAATGGCGTTTATCAGTATGGCGATCTTTTTTAAGAACCATATTGACTTTTGGCATTGGTAACTGATGTAATTGTGCATTGTGAGTTATTTGTTCTTCTTCTATTTCTGAAATTTTTTTATAGGCTTGAGTGTACGGGTTTTGGGCCATAATTTTATCAAGCTCTATAAAAACAATGGGTAAGCATTTTTTTTTTCTGGAAGTTACATAGGTTGTCCAACAGCTTCCATTGCATCTAGGACATATAGTTGAGCAAATTTTATTTGCTCTCCTTCCTCTGGATTTAAATGAGAAGTAAATTTGGTAAATTTGTCCTTGTACTTTGAAACAGTAAGGGCCATGTCCTTGCACATTAGCAGCTAATTTTGCACCCATAGATGCAAAGGATATGGCACTATTATAGGATCTTATGTTTGTTTAGAAATTTTGGTAGTTGGGGAAAGTAGGCTCAGTCATAATGCTTTGTAAATATGTTGGGAATTGTTGTCTTTCTGACAACAACTAACAAACTTGCCATCTCTGGGTCTTTCCTGTTTGAAATGATAAGCCCCACAAAACTGACAGACAATATTCATATCACCACAATTATGAACATCTACTGTTAAATATTTAAATAAAGGACAATTGTGAGAAGATATATCAATGTGACTGTCTAAATCCTCATTAGAATTCTTATCTGATTGTTGCTCCACATTTTCTAAATGCTTTTGTTTTTTAGTAGGCTTCTTGGGCTTGGATGTTAGTTTGTCAGCCGCTACTCTTTTGCTTGCGAGTCTCTCCCGTTCTTTTTGTCATCGAATTTCCTTCTGCTTCGGTGTCTGATGCTCTGCCCATGTTTTGTGACGTTCTCTAGTTTGACTTCTTTTCTTTTCCTGTTTCTTGTCAGTATCTGCCATATTAATCTGTAAATAAAAGTAGTCCCTTAGAACTTTTGCTCCTTTGTTTATTGATTTGTTTTAACTTTATTTTTCTCATATCTTGTGTGCACCACTGTTTGCATTATGAGGTTAGGTTTGTGAGGTTAGTCTTATGAGATTAGTTAGGTTACAGTGTATGTTGTGAAAGGCGCACAGCAAATATGATAGTTCCTTCTATTTTGTATATGAGAACAGCATTTCTTGTGTTATCGTGTTTTGTTTGTGGCAGTGTTGTTATTATATGTTTAGTTGTGTTTTTTGTGCGCTACTGTTGTCATTAGGTTTTTAGTGTATGGAGTTGGGCTTAGATGGTTTTGCACCAGAAATATGATATATCCTTCCATTTTGTATATATTAAGAGCATTGTGGTTTTCTTTTTTGTGTGCAGTACTGTTGTCATTAGGGGTTAGGGTAGGGATTATTTTTCTTTTCTTCCTATCCTGTTTTGCATGCGCCAATGTTGTTAATGGGGGTTTACGGTTATGGGGTTATGTTAGAGTGTTAGTTAGCATGCAGAACGTTTGCACAAAGGCAGGCACAAAACAGGATAGGTACTTCCGTTTGATATGTGTAAAGAGCAGTGTTTTTTTTTTTTTTTTACTTGTAATACTGTACTTCTTTTCTTCAAATGTGTTGTGTTGAAATTGCTGTCGAGATGCTGAGAGTGTTCAGGCAGTGTCTGTTGAGAATTAAAGAGAGAGATGGAAATGTTAAAATAACATGTAAATATTTTTTTTTTAAGTAAGAGCATATAAAACAGGATATATTCTTCCATTATGTATGTATTCAGAGAGGTTTAGATTATGGGGTTAGCCTTAGAGAGTGGTGCACATAAAACAGGATAGATCCTTGCATTTATTATGTGTTAAGAACATGTGTTGTATTATTCTGGTTTGTGTGCACCACTGTTATCATTATAGATTTAGGTTATGGGTTAGGGTTAGAGAAACAGGAAATATTATTTGATTTAGTATGTGTTAACAACATTTGTTGTGGTATCCTGTTTTGTGTGCACCACAGTTGGCATTAGAAGTTTAGGTTATGGCGTTAGTCTTATAGGTTGGTGCACACAAAACAGGATTTATTTTTAGATTTTATATGTGATAACAATATTGGTAGCAGTATACTGTTTTGTGTGCACCCCAGTTGGCATTAGAGGTTTAGGTTATGGGGTTAGGCTTTGAGTTTGGTGCACAGAAAACAGGATATACCCTTCCATTTTATATGTGTTAACAATATTTGTTGTAGTATCCTGTTTTGTGTGCTCCACTATTGGCACTATGGATTTATGATATTTTTTGTTTTGTTTTACTATACCTCTTTTCTTCAAATGTGTTGTGTTGAAATTGCTGTTGAGATGCTGAGAGTCTTCCGGCAGGGTCTGTTGCGAATTAAAGAAAAAGATGGAAATGTTAAAATAACATTTAAATATATATATTTTTTGCACAAAAAGCCTATAAAACAAGATATATACTTCCATTTTGTATGTATTCAGAGAGGCTTAGCTTATGGGGTTAGGCTTAGAGAGTGGTGCATATAAAACAGGATAGATCCTTGCATATATTGTGTTTTAAGAACATTTATTGTATTAATCTTGTTTTTTGTGTACCACTGTAGTCATTATAGGTTTAGATTATGGGGTTAGGCTTTGAGTTTGGTGCACAGAAAACAGGATATATCCTTCCATTTTATATGTGTTAACAATATTTGTTAAAGTATCCTGTTTTGTGTACACCACTGTTTAGATGATGTGTTTTGATTCTGGGGTTAGGCTTATAGGTTGTGGCATAGAAAACAGAATATATTTTTCATTTTATATATGTTACCAAAATTTGTTGTAGTATCCTGTTTTGTGTGCGCCACTATTGTCATTGTGGATTACATTTTTTTTCTTTTTTCTGATATTCCTATTTTGTGTGTGTCACTGTTAACATTAGGGTTATGAGGTAACGCTTAGAGGGTTAGTTATGTTGCAGTACATTTTGACATTGGCGCACACCAAAGAGGATAGATGTTTTTTTGTTTTTGTTTTTTTTTACTTTTTATACTGTACCTGTTCTGTAGAATTATTAGTTGTGTATAAATGACAGAAGGTCCCCTGTTGCCAATCTTCCTGCGACCCTCTTTAGGCAGTGTCTGTTGGAAAAGATAGACAGAAAAGGAAATGTTGAAATATTCGTAGTAGTATACTGTTTTGTGAGCACCATAGTTGGCACTACAGGTTTAGGTTATGGGGTTAGGCTTGGAGTTTAAGTGTTCCCAGTAGGTGTTGTAATTTTACGTACTTAGCCTCGTTTTAATTTTTTTGTCCGCCATTTTTTCTCTCGCTTCGGCGTTTTTTACTTTTTTAAATTGATCCAAGTGAAATTGGCAACCAACCCCACAAGCAGATGTACTTTTTAGACCTCGTATTTTTTTGTTTCCTAAGTCCGCATTTTCCTTTGTAAAATGTTACGGCTCGTAATTATTTTTTTTTTTAAACTACTATGGGTTTCGCAATGTTATTGGATAATGAATGTTTTTGTTAAAGTGTACTCCCGCGGCTCGTAGATTTATGTTGAACTGTAGTCCCACGGGTCGTAGGGATGAGCGCCTATGTCGCTCTTCTACACCAGTGCAGTGAGCGCCTTCAGCGCTCCTTGCCTAAGTCGTAAGGGGTCGTAGGGATGAGCGCCTCCACCAGTGCAAGGAGCGCCTTTGGCGCTCCTTGCCAGCAACTGCGGCCCTCGCCTATATATGTGATAGTATCACTTGGTCATACTACAAGAGGACCTAGTGGTTTTATAATTATACTAGCGTATTGCCCGTCAAAAAATGACGGCAATCAGATGTGTATGTTTTAAAAGTTGTTTAGTTATTAATATACATATGGAATTGTAAGGTAGCTAATGTTGTTTTCTGTGTACTACTGAAATATAGAATTCAAATTAATAAATTAATTTACGTATTTTTATGCATTGTGTTGAAGAGCTGGCAATCTGTGTTGATGTTGCTGCAGCATTAGTGGTGTGGAGGTGCTGTGTAAGCGTGATAAACGTGTGCAGTGTAATAGTGTGCGTGCGCGTTCCGAAACCGTTAACGTAGCTGTGTACTTCCGCATTATCCTAAAATGGCGGATAATGTGTGGTATGTGTCTTAGCGGATTATCGGTATGTGTTTTCCGTGGTTATAGTGCTGTAGCATCGTTTTCGTTTTGTTTGTCCGGCATTTTTTCTGAGGCGCTCATTGCCAAAGTACTACGGTTTAACGGCTCGCCTCGCTGCGCGAGATTCGCCGGGCGATGATCGTCTGTGGCGCTCATCGCTAAGCCCGCTAAAGTACTACGGTTTAACAGTAAATATGGTAAAACGGTAAAATGACGGTCAATAAAAGTTAAATGTTGTGAAATTTGTTTGCCACACAACATGACGCTACATTTGTCCCTTTTTTTTTTTCTTAAAATAAATACAATTTTTTTTTTTTTTGTAACTTATATTTCATCAAATGCGTTGGTTTAGGAAGAAATCCGATGTTGCTCGAGACAAAGGCGTTAAATCTGTGTTAATGCGTAAATCTGTAATTGGGTTTCGTAAAATGAACTCGCTAATGTCTTTTTACTCATTGCGCAGTTAATCCGCATCCTTTATCTCGTTGTTTTTCAAACACATTCGTCTGTGGCTGTGTTTTACGCAGTTCGTAGTAGTATAGCCTCGTTTTCATTTTTTTCGGCGCCCATTTTTTTCTCGCTTAGCTGATTTTCGATCTTTGTAACTGGGCTAAATCGCTGTAAATTGGAGTTCCAACTCACTTCCAGACGTCCTGCCTGGTTCCCCATGCTGTAAGTGACCTTTTTTTTTATTTTTTAGTGTGTATTTAGTGTTTTTTTAGTGTTTTGGTTCCGCCGCTTATCTCGTAATTTTTTTCATCTCGTATTTTTTTTCTAAGTGCTACGGTTTAACGGCGCTCATTGCCAAAGTCAGAGCATCAAGATTTTAACCTTGTATTTTAAAGACACTATTAAATGTTAAGTTTTATCATTCATTGTTCTCTATATTGTCATTAGGTCTTGGGTGTGCACTATTTGTCAAGGGATACCTTTCATCTCCTCATCGAAGGTATAATGTGTGGTAAAAGAGGGAGAGAGGTGATAAGCGTGTTAGGGTGGAAGATGATACACTTCTTTAAAGAGATGAATTTTAAGTGAAGTTTTAAATGTTTAGAGGCAAGAGGATAATCTGATGGAGCAAGGCAAGGAGTTCCAGAGACTAGGGGCAGCACGAGAAAAGTCCTGGAGGCGGGAGTGAAAGGAGGTGACAAGAGTTGTAGAAAGAAGAAGGTCATTAGCAGAATGAATAGGGCGTGTGGGGGAGTATTTGGAGATGAGAGCAGAGATGTAAGGGGGAGCGTTATTGTTGAGAACTTTGTAAGTTAGGGTCATGTTTTTAAATGTTATTCTTGAGGCTAAGGGAAGCCAGTGGAGTGACAGAGAGGTGATGGCGACACTGAACGTTGTGTACGGGAGATGAGTCTAGCAGAGGCATTCATAATGGATTGAAGTGGAGATAGTCAGTTGGTGGGTAGGCCAACAAGAAGTCTAGTTGAGAGATGATGAGAGAGTGTATTAGGATTTTAGTTGTGTCTTGCGTAAGATAGTGACACATTTTGGAGATGTTTTTTAGATGGAGAAGACAAGATTTAGTTAGTGATTGTATGTGAGAGATGAAAGACAGAGCAGGGTCCAGTAGAACCCCAAGGCAACGGGCTTGGGAGGAGGGGGTGATGATGATGTTGTTGACAGTGAGAGAGATGTGAGGAATTGACGCTGTAGTAGAGGTGGGAGGATTAGGAGTTCAGTTTTAGACATGTTGAGTTTGAGATGGTGGGTGACATCCAAGAGGATATACTAGAGAGGCAGTTGGAGATGTGTGTTAGAAGAGAGAGGGATATATCTGGTGTGGAGAGGTAGATTTGGGTGTCATCTGCATGGAGATGATACTGAAGCCCAAAAGTGTACCAAGTGAGGAAGTGTAGATGGAGAAGAGGAGGGGGCCTCGGACTGATCCTTGGGGTACGCCAACAGTCAGGGGGTGAGGAGAAGAAGAGGTGTCAGAGAAGGAGATACTGAATGATTGATTTTGTAGGTATGATGAGAACCACGATAGAGCAGTGTCTTGAATACCGAGGGAGAAGAGGATATGGAGTAGAAGTGGATGGTCGACAGTGTCAAAGGCAGCAGGTCATTGGTGACTTTAGTGAGAGCTATTTCAGTGGAGTGTTGGGGTTAAAAGCCGGATTGGAAGGTGTCAAGAAGGGAGTTAGAGGAAATAAAGCTGGTAAGGCGGTTATAGACGAGCAACTCCAGCAGTTTAGAAGCCAGGGGAAGCAGAGAGATAGGGCGGTAGTTAGATGCGAAGTCAGAGTCAGATGAGCGTTTTTTGAGGGTGGGTATAACTATGGCATGTTTTAGAGAAGATGGAAACATGCCAGTATTTATGAAGCGGTTGAAAATATGTGTGAGAGCTGGGATTAGTGTGGTAGAGAGGGGAAAGATGAGCTGAGATGGAATAGTATCCTGAGGACAGGTAGTGAGGTGAGTGGATGGTAGCAGTTTGGAGACTTCATCCTCTGTAGCCGGATCAAAGCAGTTCAAAGTGGCTGTGGTATTATAGATTTGAGAAGACTGAGTGTTGTTGGTTGGTTTACATGGTGGAGTGTGAGAGCCACTATGAGATAAGAGTTCATTGCTGATGTTTTGAATTTTATGAATAAAATGGTTGGCGAAGTCTTCAGGAAGGGATGGGAGGAGATGGTGGGCAGAGGAGAATATTGAAAGTGGCATACAAACACTTGGGCTTAGAGGACAGAGTTGATATTAGTGATGTAAAGTACTGCTGTTTGGCCAGGTTGAGGGCAGCGGAGTAGGAGCGTAACATAAATTTGTAGTAGAGGAAATCTGCTGAAGTGCGTGATTTCCTCCATAGTTGTTCAGCAGTGCGGGAGCACCTCTGGATGTATCATGTTTGTGTAGTGTGCCATGTTTGTGGATGAGAGTGATGGCATCTGCGTGTGGTTATAGGGGCCAGAGTGCCAAGGGTGGAAGAGAGAGTCGAGTTGTAGAGTGAGGTGGCAGTGTCAGGGCAGTTGAGGTTGGTGATGGGGCTGAGAAGGGGTTGGATAATAGTGGAGAGCTGAGCAGGGTCAATTGCTCGCAGGTTTCTGTTGGTGGCAGGGGTTGGAGAGGGGTGGTGAGAGGAAGATATGGTGAGGTTGAAGGTAAGGGAGTGGTGGTCAGATAACTGGGTAGGAGGTTGTGCTGAGATTGGCGAAGATAAGGTCAAGAGAATGTCCAGCATGATAAGTAGTCATGAGAATCTGTTGTGAGAGGCCAAGGGAAGAGGTGAGTTCAAGCAGTTTGGCTGCAGATGGGGATGTGGGAGTGTCAACAGCAATGTTAAAATCTCCAAGTACCAGTGAAGGAACATTGTAGGAGAGAAAGTAAGGGAGCCAGGCAGAAAAGTGATCAAAAAATTGAGAGGAAGTGCCTGGGGGGGGGGGGGGGGGGGGGGGGGCGATGGATCACAGCTACACGTAGAGAGATAGGTGAGAAGAGGCAGATTGTATGAACTTCAAAGGATGAGAATTGGAGGGATGGGACAGAGGGTATGAGGTGAAATATACAGTGAGTGGAAAGCGAAATACCCACACCACCACCTTGTTTGTTCCTAGGTCTAGGTGTGTGGCTGAGGTGAAAACCACAGTGAGAGAGTGCTGCAGGGGAGGCAGTGTCTGAGGATGAGAGCCAGGTTTCAGTGAGAGCCAGTAGATTGAGGGAGTTGGTAGTGAATAGGTCATGAGTGAATGTGAGGATGATCATTTGTTGTAAAAAAAAAAATTATAATTCAATGTATAATTAAATACAGAGTATTGATCCAGGGAGTAATCTGATCACCAGTTAATGGGGTCAGGAAGGAATTCATTTTTTTTACTGTTTGCCTTCCTCTGGATTCAATATCTATGTGCTCTACCAGTAGTTTAAATAAAAGTTGCAAGTTACACACCATTATGTAACTAGCGACTTGCCAGTCAAAAAATTACGGTCGATAAAATTTTAAAGCTGTAAAGGCTGTTTGTGACACAATGTGATTCTCTGAGACTCTTAACCTTTTTGTTATCTTCGAAGAAGTACAAAAATTTTATATTTTTTTATTATTTTTAACAATGAACTGTTAAACCATCTTAAACTTTTTAATTGTCATGTATACAGTAATAATATAACAATGCATGACATTTTTTTCAGAATACGTATTGTGAACCATTACGTAAAGTTTTCTAATATGCAACTTAGATTGTAAACAATACTAACATAACATCTCTGAACTAAATGAGTGTCTTAAACCATTACAGAATGCATCTTAACATACAACTGTTATATAAACTCCTGGTAAAGCACATAGGTGTTGAATCCAGAGGAAGGCAAACAGTAAAAACCCCCATTGCAACTTAGCCAATCGTTTCAAAAGGAGAAAAAAAATAATACCTTCCTGACCCCATTAAATGGCGATCGGATTACTCCCGGGATGAATCCTGTCTATTTAATTATACATTGAAATTTTTTAACAAATGTCTATGCTGCAACTGACATAAACCCTTGATAACATTCTATAAATGAAGTTTTCAAACCTTGTGAAATACAATGTTAACAAAGCAAACATTAACGTAAGATAATAACATAATTTAAGATAATTTACATGAATTTATTTAAAAATATAGTGATCTTGAATATTTAGTCCAGAGGAAGGCAAACCCCCCAAAAAAAACATTTAAACTTTGTCAATTTTTTGAAAGAAAGTGGTGCAAAAAATGAAATCCTTCCTGACTCTGACATTAACTGGCAATCGGATGCCTCCCTGGATCAATAATCTATATATCATGAAACATTTAAATCTTTCAACAAATGATGATGCTGCTACTAACATTAAACCTTAAGTACATAGAATGCATCAATTTTTCAGTCCTTTGCAAGCAGAATTTTAACATTACAAACATAAAATAAACGTATTAAAATTGAAACAGCAAAGGTAAGAAAATGCAAGCTAACTGTTTTGTGGGGCCAATACTGGCGAAACTGTCTTCCAAGACATTCAATTTTTTTTGTTTTGTCTGTGAAAGTGGTTCCCTTTGAAAGAGCCCAGCAGACTTTTAATTTTGTCTATGGGATGTAACCACTTTTTTTTTTTTTAGTTCTTTCTTTTTTGTTGGTTATTACTGTAGTTTTCTCAAATTGTAGATATAGTTTTGTAAGTGAAATAGTGTTCCTCTAAGAAGACGCCAAGTGACATTAAATTGCTTCCTGGAAATGAAACCACTATTCTCTCTGATTAAAAAACCTCATAGTATGTTTTTTGTAACAATACGTCCATCATGTAGTAGATCACCCTGACTTCGGTTGTCTTCAATTGAAACTTTAATCTCATCTGGTTTTGTGCACCTTGAAAAAGCAACATAGAGTTGTCCATGTGCAAAAAATTGTCCATGTGCAAAAAATACCCACAGAAAATACCCACAGACTTAAAAGTTTGTCCTTGGGATTTATTGATGGCCATGGCAAATGCCATGATAACTGGAAAAGTCAAACCACTCTCACTTGGAGCCAAATCAATTCTTGGTATAAAAACTTGTTCACCTTTATGGGTCCCAGTCATAATTTCTGCATGTATAAAATGATCTTTTAAATTGTGCACAATTAATCTGGTCCCATTACAAAGTCCTTTTTTTGGATTCATATTTCTCAATAGCATGACAATTGCCCCTTTTTCCAATTGCAAAACATGTTGTGGCATTTCAGATGAGGTTAAAGAATTAATAAATTCTATACTAAAATTAGATTCACTGGCCCTCATTCAATTGCAATTTGGCCAATTGAATAGGGGTCTAAATAAGCACATAACATATTTTTTTAAAGAACTTTTTAGTTAGTAGACATCTATCCAAAAGCAAGATTTTCACTAACTAAAAACTAATTAAAAAAAAATATGTTATGTGCTTATTTAGAGCACTATTCAATAGGCCAAATCACAATTGAATGAGGGCCACTGTCTTTATCGTCAGCCAGAACTGAATCTGCACTGTAATAATTATTTTGGGATGCGTTGATGAATTTAAAAATGTTGTTATTTAGATTCAAGGCATCTATATTTTTGATGTTAATATCACTTTGTTTTCAATGTCTGAGTAATCGTTTAGAAATATTGCTGATATGAGTGATTCCTTGCAAACCATTTGTGATGAAATTTCAATGGTATCATTGGGTAAATCATGTATCTGTGGATGTTTTCCTTCTCCAATTTGAATGAGCCAATCATTGAATTTGTTTT
Organism: Discoglossus pictus; assembly: GCA_027410445.1. Taxonomy (NCBI): domain Eukaryota; kingdom Metazoa; phylum Chordata; class Amphibia; order Anura; family Alytidae; genus Discoglossus; species Discoglossus pictus. The sequence goes on along the minus strand of CM050165.1, from coordinate 3,973,438 downwards.
GGCCTTCAGATCTCATATTTAATTGGAATTTGAGGTGTAATAATATTTTCCACAGTTTACTTGTCTTGATACATGTCTCAATGACGTCAGTCCCATTTCCATGTGGCACAACAGGTAATGTTTACCTAAAATCTCCTCCTAACAACATCACCTTTCCACCAAATGGCAAATTATTATCCATCACCTATTTTGATAATCTATCAATACATTGCAAGGTATGACATGACATCATTGTTACCTCGTCCTTGATATTTAATTTACTTTTTTAAATGTTTTGGCTTGTAAAGAATTCAGTTGAATATCTGACACTGATTATTTTTAAAATGGGAACTGGCCATTTAAATCCACTATGCGCAGTTCTGCCACCCTCTAACAAAAGTGTGGCAATTCCAGTTGTTGCAAATGGCATTTCTATTTGACCCTGTGCCGAATGTAACTCATCAAACAATTGTACAGATAAGTTTTTCCTGATCCATCAGGGCCATCTAGATAGAAATAATGGTATTTGACCATTTCATCATCTGTAGCATTTGTGATGGCATTAAATGCTTGCAATTGTAAAGTATTTAAAGTTGCCAGTTTTTCTTCTGTTTTTTGTTTTTGAAGCTCAGAGTCATAATCATCAAAGTCGATGTCATCTATAAGTCCTGGATCAGGCAAATTAAAACTTGAACAATTTAGTCCATGAGCAAGAAATATTTCTTGAATTTCCATTAAAGTTTTTAAGAGTGCAATTGGCTCATTGTAACGTCTTAAGAAGTCTTCACAAATATTTAATTTAAATGTTTCCCACAAAGTAAATGCATCAGGTACATTGCAAAAGATGCAAATGAATGCAAATTGTTCTCTCATTTGCTTTGGCATTTGACATAATGCTGCTTCTTCCAGAAACCTCTCCCATTCTGTATCATCTGCTATGAAGTTTAGATGTCTTGCAGCTAATAGGAAAGTATAATAAACTATGGCTTTCATTGAGCGTAAATGTTCAAAACTTTGTGCACCGGGAACATGTAAAAGAAGTAATCTTAAACTGAAACGTTTAATGTCTCTTGGACTGACGGTATAAATTTGTGGTATAATTTTATGAGTATCTCTTTTTCATTGTCGCCATAGACCATTTACAAATACATAGTGATATGGAATCTCAATGTATAAAAATTGTCTGGCCTGGGTGTCCTGGCAGTTTAATTGAAACCATGCAGTAAGTGTTGTTTCTCTGTGTTCACTTTGGGCTAAGGCAGTCCTTTCATTGCCTGCAGTAAAGCAAACAAACTGACTTTGTGGCAAATGTACAGCTAATCAATACAAAGCATGTGACCGATTATGCATCTCAAATTTCAGAAGACGCCACATTGCTTCCGGAGCACTGACATAGCGAGCATCTAAATAATTAGAAAGTTTGTCATGTAAAATGGGATTTTCACTTTCCTTTGCTGCACCTTGCACAACAACAGTTGCTGCATCATATCCTTTGTATATATATTTATACACATATTTGATGGATTTAATCGAAAGGCAAGCTTCCCCATTTATGTGTGCATTGTACTTCATGAGCAAATGTGGATTGTATGGAACGACATACCTATTATCAACCTTTTGTCGACGGATAATAGCTGTTTGCCCTTGTCTTCTTTTATAGAAAGGGTATCCATCATAATTAGCATAAGTTTGCCTTTGAAATTGTTTTGAAAATTATTTAGTACATTTTTTATTTTCCATACATGATGAATTTGGATTGATATCTCAACATGGCGCATGAATCATTCTGTGTGTTACAATCTCAAAAAGTTTCGAATATTTTTCTGGATGTGGAAGTTCAGCAGTAATTACTCAATCCACTCTCTCGGCAGTATTCAACTTATTTTTGTTCCTGCATTATTAAAAGTATGTGCATGTGGCAATTCCCTTTTTTTAAATTCAATGGTATAAACGAAAGCCACACATGAATTGAGTTTTATTTTGAATACTCTTGCCACTAAATCTGGTCAGTCAGAAGTATTTTGTCCAAGATTCACATTTTCCTTGATCTCTGGCCATTGTGGATTACATGTGAATGTAATGAATAAATCTGGTTTTCCAAATGTTGTGACAATAGCCATGTCATCATTATATCTTTCTTGCATATTGCGGGGAGATCCTTGGAAAGTGGATGGCAAAATGATTGCTCTTCCAGCTGGAATGGACATAATCCATCAATCCACAATATTGTTCTACTTGAAGCTTATTTTGTTGAAATTTTATAAAATTTTGATTATTTGCTTCAATTTGTAGATAGGAATCAATAATCTATTGTTGTGTGAGTTTGCCTCCACATAAAATAGGATTAAAAGAATCCTGAATAGCAGTTTGATCCACTTTATATTCCAGCATAGAAATATTGCATCTAACATGAACTTTACTATTGGGAAAACTTTGCAATTGTAATTTTGGTTCCCGTCCAGGTTCACCATTTGGAAAGAAAATGGGATATGCCAGTGGATCCAAATTACAACTTAATATATTTATGTTTATAAAAGGTTGTTTTTCATTGCGTTGATATATTCTAACATCACGCTGAAAAGGTGGTTCACCATCTTCATTTTTAATGACCATGGCAACCTCATTTACTGTTGTTAAATTATACTGTCTGTTGCGATCTATTTTAAAACCGTATTTACTCTTGGAATTGTCAATTGATGTCTTTGAGCATGTTGCTGTTGTTCTTTTTCAAGCTGTGCTAATTGTTTGTATGCTTGAGTGTATGGGTTGTTGACCATAACTTTATCCAGCTGTTCAAAGACTATGCGCAAACACTGTTTATTTTCTGTAAGCGTCATCCTTTGTTCTACAGCTTCCATTGTATCTAAGACATATAACTGTGCAAATTTCCTTTGCTCTCCTTCTTGTGGGTGTAAATGTGAAGTGCGGTGTTAAATATGTCCTTGAATTCTAAAACAGTAAGGACCATGTCCTGGGACATTTTCTGCTAATATGGCACCCATTGAAGCAAATGAAATTACACTGTTATAAGACCTTATGTTTTTTTTAAATTGCTAACATTTTGAAATGTTGGATCGCTCATGATACTTTGTAATTAATCTGGAAATAGGTGTCTTTGTGGAAGTCTTACGTTACCTTTCTGACAGCAAATAATGAAGTCTCCGTCAGTTGATCTTTCCTTGAGAAAATGATAGGCCCCACAAAACTGACAAACACTGCATCCAACATATCCCATCGAAGTCCACCTGAATGCAGTTTAAAGCAATCTAAGATACTTTTAAAGCATACTGCAGACCAACATATCCCATAGAAGTCCACCTGAATGCAGTTTAAAGCAATCTAAGATACTTTTAAAGCATACTGCAGACCAACATATCCCATAGAAATCCACCTGAATGCAGTTTAAAGCAATCTAAGATACTTTTAAAGCATACTGCAGACCAACATATCCCATAGAAGTCCATCTGAATGCAGTTTAAAGCAATCTAAGATACTTTTAAATATCACTGCAGACCAACATATCCCATAGAAGTCCACCTGAATGCAGTTTAAAGCAATGTATGGTAATTTCAGAAGAACAGCTGCTCACCAGACCCATATCTACTTTTACAAAGGACTATTTATTATTATTAATATCTGTGTTATGATAATTGCTGAGATAGACATTTTACTGTTAGATTGTTCTGCTATTGTCATAATATACTGTTGCTTATCTGTAAACCAGAAATGCTCTGTGTTCACTGATCCATTTTACAGCCCCAAAATCTCCACCCCCTGAAATATCTCCTTGTTTTGTCTTATAGATACTTTTAAAGCATACTGCAGACCAAGATATCCCATAGAAGTCCACTTGAATGCAGTCCCCTCCCCCTCTGCCCCTCTACCCACCCACCCTTGTTTACACTTAATATATTGAGACATACTAATTACCTGCACACGTTCAATCAGTGACATCTGATTATCACCTCTAACCACCCCCTTCAAGAATACTTGCTTACACAGTGCCATTATGTTTTCTCACACCACCTTCCTTATTATAACCTCTTGCCTCTTTCTCAGACTCTCTTATACTGTCTCTACACATCATGTCTCCAATAATATAACTATCTCACCTTCCCTGCTTTGCTCTCCTCTTCTCTGCTGCCATGAGCTCCTCTCCTTCCTCCAGTCACTATCTCATCCCTCCCCTAAAGGTGAAAAGCAGAAATGCTCCTGTAAGTCCTATTCCCATCTCCTTTTACTCTCTCTCCTTCTTCTGATGGCTTGTGGGGATATATCCCCTAACCCAGGCCCCTCACTCATTCCCACCTGCTGTCAGCCACGCAGAGTCCCCAGGGCAGCAAATGCCCAAAACACCCATAATGAAATACCCATCACTTGTCACAAACCATCTACTTTGCCCTTCTCATGTGCCCTCTGGAATGCAAGGTCTGTTTGCAATAAACTTACCTTCATTTCCAACTCCCTCAATTTACTGGCTATCACGGAAACTTGGCTCACACCATCTGACTCTGCCTCTCCTGCCGCACTCTCTTATGGTGGTCTACACTTCAGCCACACTTCTAGACCTGGGAACAAACAAGGTGGAGGTGTGGGCATACTGCTATCCTCTCGCTGTACTTTTCACTGCATACCCCCTGTTCCCTCCCTTCAATTCTCATCTTTTGAAGTCCACACTATCCGCATTTTCTCTCCCATGCCTCTGAGAGTAGCTGTGATCTATCGCCTGCCTGGATCACCCTCTCAATTTCTGGACAACTTTGCCACCTGGCTCCCTCACTTTCTCTCCTCCAATATACCTTCACTCATTCTTGGCGATTTCAACATAGCCACTGACACACCCACCTCCCCAACAACGGCAAAATTACTTGCACTTACCTCTTCCCTTGGCCTCTCACAATGGACAGATTCCGCAACTCACAGTGGTGGACACTCCATTGACCTTATTTTTACTAATCTCTGCACTATCTCCAACCTTGACATCTCCTCACTTCCCCTATCTGACCACCACCTGCTAACTTGCAACCTCACCTTATCTTCCGCTCACCTCCCTTCTTCAAATCCTGCCACCAGAACACACAGAAACCTGCAAGCACTCAACCCACAACAATTGTCAAATGTACTAAAACCCCTTCTCAGCCCCCTCACCACCCTTGCCTGCCCTGACATCGCCACTTCACAGTACAACTCTACTCTAACCTCCACCCTTGACTATTGTGCCCATAATCACAAGCAAACGCCCTCGCTCTTATCCACAACCATGGAACACTGCACAAACACGCTATCTACAGAGATGCTCACGCACTGCAGAACGACTATGGAGGAAATCTCGCACTTCAGCAGACTTTCTCCACTACAAGTTTACCTTGCGCTCCTACTTGTCTGCCCTCAATCTTGCCAAACAATACTACTTCTCATCACTAATATCAAACCTGTCCTCCAACCCTAAATGTTTATTTGCTACATTCAACACCCTCCTTTGCCCACCCCCACCTCCTGCCCCTTCCTGTCTAACTGCTGATGACTTTGCCAGCCACTTTAAAACTAAAATTGAAACTATCCAAAATGAGCTCTCCTCCCAGCTTGGCCCTATACCACCATCCTTTCCACAAGCTGACAACACCCAACCCTTACCCTTCCCCAATCCCTCCTCAACTATGGATTCCTTTGACCCTGTAAACGAGGATGAAGTATCTATGTTATTATTAACCTCTCACCTTACAACATGTCTACATGATCCTATTCCATCACAGCTAACCCCTCCCCTATCCACCGCACTTATCCCAGCTCTCACACATCTATTCAACCTCTCCCTAAACACTGGCAGGTTTCCATCCTCCCTAAAACACGCCATAATTACACCCATTCTCAAGAAGCCCTCATCTGACCCAGCTTCTGCCTCCAACTACCGCCCTATCTCACTACTTCCCCTGGCTTCTAAACTGCTTGAGCGGCTTGTTTACAATCGCATCACTCAATTTATTTCTTCCAATTCCCTTCTTGACCCCTTCCAATCTGGTTTCCGTGCCCAACACTCAACAGAAACAGCCCTCACAAAAGTCACCAATGACTTGCTAACTGCCAAATCAAAGGGTAACTTCTCCATTCTAATTCTCCTGGATCTCTCTGCTGCCTTCGACACAGTTGACCACCCTCTTCTAATCCAAACTCTCCCCTCATTTGGCATCCAGGGCACAGCTCTTTCCTGGTTCACATCCTATCTAAAAGAAGGTACATTTAGCATCTCCTTCTCTGGCACCTCTTCTTCACCTCTCCCTCTGTCTGTTGGCGTTCCCCAAGGTTCTGTCCTAGGCCCCCTCCTCTTCTCCATCTACAACTCCTCCCTTGGCACCCTCGAAAAATCCTTTGGATTTCAGTATCATCTCTATGCAGATGATACTCAAATCTACCTCTCTGCACCCGATCTATCACCCTCTCTTCTAGCTCATGTTTCCAACTGCCTCTCTAGCATATCCTCCTGGATGTCTACCCATCAACTCGAACTCAACATGTCTAAGACTGAACTCCTAATCTTTCCACCCTCTACTACAGCTTCCACTCCTCAAATATCTCTCACTGTTGACAACACCATCATCAGTCCCACCTCCCAGGCCCATTGTCTTGGGGTTCTACTGGATCCCGCCCTCTCTTTTATTCCTCACATCCAATCGATAACAAAATCTTGTCAGTTTCACCTAAAAAACATCTCCAAAATTCGTCATTATCTTACACAAGACACAGCTAAAATTCTAATACACTCTCTCATCATATCTCGACTCGACTACTGCAATTCCCTCCTTGCTGGCCTACCCATCTCTCGTCTGTCTCCCCTCCAATCCATAATGAACGCTTCCGCGAGACTCATCTTCAATACCAAACGATCAGTGTCTGCAGCTCCTCTCTGTCAATCACTCCACTGGCTTCCCATAGCTTCCCGAATCACATTTAAAATCATGACCCTAACACATAAAGCCTTCAACAACCATGCACCCCCTTATATCTCTGCTCTTGTTTCAAAACACTATCCCAACCGCCTCCTTCGTTCTGCTAACGACCTTCTTCTTTCCTCCTCTCTCATCACCTCCTCTCACTCCCGTCTTCAAGACTTTTCTCGTGCTGCCCCTACTATTTGGAACTCCTTGTCTCGCTCCATTAGATTATCTTCCTGCCTCAAAACCTTTAAAAAATTACTAAAAACACACCTATTTAAAAAATCATATCACCTTCAGCCTTTATAATTACAACTGCACACTCCACAGCTTAATATCACTCCCACCCACAATCTACAGTACAACACAGACACCTCCAATTGACTAAACAAATTGCATTCACGTTGCCATTTTGTATTTGTCACCCTCTTGTATCACACTTAAACCCTTAGGGCCTCATTCTATTATCGGCCGTAAAACGGCCGCAAGGCTGCGATTCCTTGCGGGGGTTCCGTTACCTTGCAATTCTATTAAACGGCCCCGCAAGTATCTCCTCTTACGGCGGCCGTATATCTTGCAACCGGCCGTAAGCTCAGAATCAGAATAAATTCAAGACAGCCCTGTAAAGCTCTGTAAATGCTAGGGATCATATTGGGGGACATGAGGATTAATAGTAACCCACTCTCAAGCTTGCACATCAGCCAAAATCCGAGTTTACATTAATTGTTTATTTTCCGGCCGCAGCGTGGCCGGGTCTGAGGTGCTCCAAGCACTCTGGACTTTTTACATGGATATTTGACATATGTAAAAAAAAAATGTTTTCACGGATTTGAGTATAGGGGAATGTTGTACTATTTTTGCTATCACCTACAATCACTTTATAGTCTCCTCAGAGTGCAGGATGCCTTTATTTCTGCTTTATAATGTGCTCAATTGGTGCTAGCGGGACCTTTTTCCTGCAAGTAAGCTGCGGCTCGCTTTTAGCCTTGCAGAGAGGGTTCCCGGAGCAATAGAATAGCAACCGGGCTTTTCTTGCGGCCGAAACTCTTGCGGCCGTTTTAGATCAAAGGCTTTCCTCCGGCGCGAGCGGCCGCAAGGGATAGCAAGGCGCCGGCCGCAAGCCTGCCTGGAATCCCCGGCCGGAGGGGAACAGAATAGCCGAATAGCTTGCGGCCGGTCCTTGCGGCCCCGCATCTCCTACGGCCGTTAATAGAATGAGGCCCTTAGATTGTAAGTTTGCGAGTTTTCAATTGTGTGTCCGTGTCTTGGAAACAAGCATTTGATTATATGCTCAAAAACAGGGCCCTCCATTCTTTATAAGGTGTTAAGGTTATAAGGTGTTTTTTGCCATGTACTAAACCCCTGTACAGAGCTACGGAATATGTTGGCGCAATATAAATAAAGACCATAATAATAATAATAATAATAAACAACATTGAGTAATCCACAATAATGAGTGTCTACTGTTAGTGCTCTAATCAACGCATTATCCTGAGCTTCCTCAACATAGATATCAGTACAACTTTCTATATCTACATTGGTGTCATGTGTATGAACATTGGTGTTAAGAGGCAATATTGGATCATTAGGCAATGTTTCACAGACATGTTTTTGTTTACTTTTTCTTTTCTTTGAAGCTCCAGCACACTCACTTTGTGCTTTCTTTCATTTTTTTTTTATTTAAAAGTCTCTGTCGGTCTTCTTCTCTTAAGCGTTGGGAAGTCTCGGGGGACTGTGCATCTCTCCACCTTTGCTTCCTTTCCCTTGCCGCTCTTATTTTGCGTTCAATCCTGTCTTTTCCGCCATTGTAATCTGTAATTGTAAATACAGATGTAAGATGTAATGTTTTTTTGTACTGTACATATTGTTTGTAGCTGCTCTCAATCCAAAGCTAAATAGCATTAATTAAAGAATGCAATGATTTGAAAAGCATTTTGAATTTTTCCATGAAATAAATTAAACCATTTTTTTTTTATTGGCGTACATTAAAAAGCAAAGCACTGCAAATATATATATTGATAAGTCTTTTTTTTACTAATTAATTATTACGTCATTACTAAATGAATATACGTTAATGAATTCAATAACTGACATCAATGGTAAACCTAAAGAGTTAATTATGTTTTCATAAATAAGGGCAAACAGAAACAGCTATGAGCAAAGTATAGATGGGGCTTAAAAAAATGTAAAATTTTCTTAGTGATGAAATCAATTTACTTCTGAGGTCTAATTTACGTTCTTTAAAAGTTAATTAGGTAAGCATATACATATGCCTACATTCTTCTTTTGTTATTGTAAATGAAAAATGTAATACTAAAGGCCTCATTCATTTGCAAGTTGTGCAATGCAATAGGGCACTATATAAGCACTAAGCATATTTTTTTGTTACTTTTTTTTTAGAAACCTTAGTTTTGGATAGATGTTCATTAACTAAAATGTTATGTCAAAATAATATGCTATGTCCTTATATAGAGCGCTATCAATTGTCATCAATACAAAACAATAAGGGCATCATAAAATCATATACCTGTGAAATTGATGAGAAAAAATCCTTGAGATATCCCTCTCTGTCTTCAGTCAGGTGCAGAGGTGAGGAATCTGTGAAATAACATGAAAATAATTTTTAATGTTTGTATTCAATTAATTTGTGCGGGAATTAAACTATGATGTTTAATTTGCATAGATGTAAAAACATAAATGCATAATCATCAATATATTCATAAATAAAATCATTATAACATTTTAAATGTAGCACATGTCAGAATGTAAGAAAGTGCTTTAAATGTTTGTGCTTTGAAGGTCCTATCCCTGTCAGGCAATTATAAGCACTCCAGATATGTAAGGGCTTTGTAAAATGTACATTTTAAAAAAAATATTATTATTAATTAATAGTTCCAAAAGCAATGTACATGAATAAGCAGTAAGGCAGATATATAGATATATAAGTGCATGTTAAAAATTGTTATTACTTTTATTGCAGTATAATTTTTTTTAATGATTACTAATTATTAATTAATTTAAAAAATATTATACGTTAATTACTCAATAACTGTTATCAATGTAAAAAAAATTAAAATGAATCCTTTTTTGTTCCCTAAGTACATAATTAGATGATATACCTGTAAAAGTGATCTTTATGCTGTTCAAAGGCTGCAAACGTCACTCTGTGTGTTGAGTCAGCTGCAGAGACGATGAAACTGTCAAATACGATGGAAAGCATTTGTACTATTTTTGTATCAGGCAATCAGCAGCAACACAAATATATTGACATAGATGCAAAACATGAAAGCATACTCATCAATATATTGATAAATAAAAGCATTATTTTTGTAATGATTACTAATTATTAATTAATATATTAATATACGTTAATTAATCAATAACTGTCATCAATACAAAATAAAAAGACTTAAATCCTTTTTTTACCATAAGAACATAATTTCATGATATACCTGTAAAGGTGATCTTTATGCTGTTGAAAGGCTGCAAACGTCACTCTCTGAGGTTCAGTCAGCTGCAGAGACGCTGAAACTGTCAAATAAGTTGGAAATCATTTGTAATATTTGGATTCATCCCTATCAGGCAATCAGCATCAACACGGATATGTCAGTGCATAGTAAAATATACATATTGTTTGTGGTCCTTTTTTTTTTTTTTTAATATTACTTATTCAGATAATGATGTACTTTCCCTACAAAGGGATTTGCATAAATTAGAGAAATGGGCGGCTAAATGGCAGATGAGATTTAATACAAATAAATGCAAGGTTATGCATTTGGGAAGGAAAAATAGCCATGCAATTTATAATCTTTATGGAGCAAATCTAGGGGTATCAGATATTGAAAGGGATTTGGGAGTACTAGTGGACAACCACCTAGGTAGCAGTGCTCAATGGCAAGCAGCAGCTGCAAAGGCAAGTAAAATATTAGCATGTATTAAGAAGGGTATAGAAGCAAGGGGAGCAAATATAATTGTACCACTATACAAATCCCCAGTACGCCCTCATTTGGAATATGGAGTACAATTTTGGACACAACTTCATAAAAAGGACATTTTAGAGCTGGAAAAAGTAAAGAGAAGGGCTACAAAACTAATAAGGGGAATGGAGGGGCTAAGTTATGAAGAAAGACTAACCAAACTAAACTTATTTTCGCTTGATAAAGGCGTCTACGAGGGGATATGATTACCTTATTTAAATACATCCAGGGTCAATATAAGGCTTTGTCAAGTTAACTTTTTGTAGCAAGAGATTTTCAACTGACAAGAGGACATCCTTTGAGGTTAGAGGAAAAAAGATTTCACCTTAAACAAAGAAAAGGGTTCTTCACAGTTAGGGTGGTTAAACTGCGGCGCATTTTAATGGTTTAATGGCTCACCTCACTTTGCAAGGCTCCCAGGCAATGAGAGCCTCCTGACGGTCGTCGCCTAAGAGCTCCTCGCTACGTGAGGCTCACCGACGATGAGGGCATTTGAGTTTAACGCCTTTGAGTTTAAGGCGACAATCGCTAAGTCGTACGCAACACGCAAAGCGTGACGACGTCTCGTAGTTCGACAATTATAATATGTAATGGTTTAATATACTTATTGATATAAAGTTGACCTAATGTTATGATACTCATCCATACCTCAGATTAAATTTTTTTTAGTATTGTTAATAAAAATGGTTCCATAAAAAATCACCCTAATAAGCCTCTACGCACCCACCACTGCGCCACACAAATCCCTAATCAAACTACTGAATACCTAATCCCTCTAGACACAGGGAAGATAATTTTGGGGGGAGACCTCAATCTCACTCTACAAGCCACACTGGACAGGTCGGGAAATAAATCAGACTTAAGATTAAGTAAGCAACTACAAAAGATTCAAATGCTAATGCAAAATAATAACATAATAGATGCATGGAGGGGACATCACCCCCTGGAAAGGGAATACACCTTCTTCTCCCCCACACATCAAATGTACTCCCGCATAGATATGATATTTCTGGACTCTGGGTTGTTTGACCACTCTAGCAACGCGCAAATAATCCCCTGCCCATGGTCCAATCACTCTGCGGTGGCCAACACTTTGAAACTGAACACGAGGTTAAAATCCAAATTTAACTGGAGACTAAATGAGTCCCTTATTGCCATACCAGAAACAAAAATGCAAATACAATCAGAACTGACACGATACTTTGAACAAAATGAAAAACCAGAGACAGGAATAGGCTGGCTCTGGCTAGCCCATAAGGCTTATATGTGAGGATCCATTATAAGGATAGCCACCACTTACAAAAAGACCCTTAATCAAAAAGAGGCAGACTTAACTAAAAAATTACACAAACTAGAGACCTTAAACCAAATGAGGCTGACCCCTACAAGGACTGCGGAAATAGTAAAAACAAGACAAGAATTAGATAACATTCTAACAATTAAAACAGAAAGAATAATGCACAGATCCCAACACACATTCCTAAAGCAGGCAAACAAATTCTCCCCAATGCTCGCCAGGAAACTGAAAACAAAACAACACAACAATCAAATATTCCAAATAAAAACAGCAGATGGCCATATAACCCAAAGCCAATCCAAAATACAAGAAAACTTATACCAGAAAATCTACACATCAGAGAAAACCTCTACAACACAACAGATCCAAAACTATCTTAGCTGCCTAGATTTACCAGAAATATCAACCACAGATCTAGAAGCCCTTAATACAGAAATTACACTAAATGAAGTCAGGGAAACAATTGAAGGAATGAAACTAGGAAAGGCGCCAGGACCAGATGGGTACCCAAATATTTATTACAAGACATTCAATGATCACCTGTCACCATACCTAGCCAAATTATTCAACGCCATACTCAAAGGGGAACAGATAGCTCACAAATTCACACAAGCAAGCCTCATTTTCATCCCCAAGCTAGGCCGTGATCCCATAAAAGCCAAGAACTCTCGACCCATCTCCCTATTAAACGGCGACCTTAAGATACTAGCAAAAATTATGGCCTGCAAAATCTCAAAATTCCTCCCAAAATTGATACACAAAGATCAAGTTGGTTTCGTGCCGCACAGACAGGCGGGGGACAACATCAGAAGGATAATGAATGTTATGCATATAGCCAAGGCAAACAACAAATCACTCTGCACCATCGCTTTTGACCTAGAGAAAGCCTTTGATTCCCTAGAGTGGGGCTATCTGAAAGGAGTGGTACACAAAATGGGGATCAGGGGAAATGTTCTCAACGTCTTTAACACCCGATACAATAAACCCAAAGCATTCCTGAAACTAGAAGGGGAAAACATAAATTACATCAACATAGAAAGAGGGACAAGACAGGGGTGCCCCTTGTCACCATTACTATTCACTTTGGCGATAGAACCTCTTGCACAGTGAATCAGGGCGGATGGGGGTATCAAGGGGGTTTGGGTTGGGTCCCACCAATTCAAATGCTGCATGTATGCAGATGACATTCTATGCACTGTGACCGAGCCGGAATCCTCTATACCCCCCCCTGCTGGAGACCCTGGACCAATTCGGAATGATTTCGGGATTAAAAGTTAATTATAATAAAACTGAGGCTATGGGCTCCAACATTCCGGAACAAACCTTAACCAGACTAAAAACAAAATATAACTTTTTACATGGTCCTCAGACCAAATCAACTATCTGGGAATAAAACTGACCCCCAACCTGTCTGGGCTGTATGAGGCCAACTATCCACCTATATTCAAAACCCTATATGCCGACACAAAACATTGAAGTAAATTCCCGATCTCCTGGACGGGACACATAAATTCCATCAAATTAAACATATTACCAAGGCTGTTGTACTTGTTTAGGACCCTCCCTATTCCCATAAAATGAAAAGACTTAGACAAATTTCAAAGGCATCTAACAAGATTCATATGGGACAACAAAAAACCTTGAATTTCAAAGAAGCTGCTATATAGCAATTATAACACCGAGTGCATAGCGTGCACTGACCTAAAAGCTTACTATACATCAGCCCAACTAGCATTCCTTCCCCAATCCCACTCCGTGGAGCACCAGCCAATCTGGGTATTTGTGGAGAACATACAAATGCACCCACATAAATGGGACAATGTGACATAGTCGCCCACCATTCCACACGCATGCGAGAAACACAGCAACCCAATCATCAGACATATATTACACACCTGGTACAAAACCAACAAGGCACACCACATAACAAGAGGCCTATCAAACTTAACACCCACTTTAACAATCCCAACAATATGGGATACATTAGACAAGGACTCAATTAACTTGTGGTCCTTGAACAAACTAGACACCCTAGACAAATGGATACAAAATGATAAGGTCCTTACCTTTGACCAGCTCCGACATAACCATAACATCCCATTAAGAGAACATTTCAACTTTTGTAAGATAAAACACTACATAACAACACTTATTAGGAAATGGGGAGCCCCCAGACCAAACTGGCTAAGCGTGATCTGCCAAAAAGCCCCACTCACAAAAGGCATCATAAGCACACTATATGCAGCAATTAGAGAGAAGCACAACAACACAGCTCCCTTTAAGTGGAAGTGGGATCAAAACATAGGAACCCCAAAAGACGATAAGGCCTGGGAGAAAACCTGCCTCAAACTTGTGAAGAGCCCCCTGAGCTATTCCCTTAGGGAAACATCCATAAAATTCCTCCATAGAGCATATTATACACCCGCAAAACTACACACCATTAACACGCGAATCCCCAAACAATGTTTCAGGCACTGCCAGGATATGTGGACATTCGAACATATATGGTGGGAATGCCCCATAGCCCTAAAAATCTGGAACAAAGTGCTAAAACTAGCCTTAGAGACACTGCATACACCAATCCCTTGGTCAATTGACACATGCCTCCTAGGAGGACCTATTACAAATATTTTGAAAAGCCAGAATGAATGGTTTCAGTACCTGATGCTATCAGCAAAAAGCCACATAGCTCAAAAATGGCGAACCCCAGACCTCAGGATACAAGAGGTAATACACAAATTAAATGGCATAATGTTGTTTGACAGATTCACACACACGACTAACAACACATACCCAAAATTTCTAGAAATATGGGGGGCATGGACAACCTCCACACAGGCAATAGAAATATAACAAACATAAACACAGATAGCAGACAAACTAGGAGATAAACCAATTCAAGAAAAGTGAACTGGGGCCACCCCCTTGCCGGACTTCACAGCCCAGCGCCAAACGGCAAGACTCAGAGGTGAGTGACCTACTTCAAACTACTGTCTAGTATACATACAAACACAGTCCCTCGACATGAAAGGACAGAAAGAAGAATCATTAGACACAAGCACATGAATGACACTGTAGTTAAAGTTGTTATATCCAGTTAATTTTATTTTGTATGTTAAAAACTGTAACAAGAGGTAGCATATCATACTAAAACCATCAGAAATCTCAAAAACAGGCAAACAACCATGCTACCAGTTTATTGCTACTTAGAAAGGTTAAGAAAAAGGAAAATGTAATGGAGCTGTCACTAAATGAAAATGTCACCATCATATAAGTTTACGGTTAAGCAATCTAAAATTTGGCCTGCAAGCCATCACTGAAAGATTTACAACTCTGTGACAATAAAAACTATTGAAACAAAAATGGTTCCATAATGTTTCAAATATAACTTGCATGTTGCAAAGCATTATGTAATCGTTTACAATTTATTCATACAAACTTCCTCCATTGTTACATTATTTCTGCATACATGACAATTACAAAGTTTAATATGTTTAAAAAATGATTGTTTACCAGTTGTTAAAATACAAGTTGACTGTTGTCAGAGAATCACATTGTGTCAAACAGCATTCCCAGCTTTAAAATTTTATTGACCGTCATTTTTTGATGGGCAAATCACTAGAATTTATATATATCCAAGATTTAAAAAAAAATTACAGATAGAACTAAGAGTTTATCCGGAACTAAACTCTCTTAAAAGGACCACTGGTTTGTGAACAGTGGTATGGTGGTCAAACTCGTTTCACCGCTCCTTTCACTGCTTTCTCGGTAATATAATGTCATTTAAAACATATGCACACACATATATATGTATATCAGTAAATGTTCATATGCACACATGCGCACCTTCCTACACATATAAACATATATATATATATATATATATATAGTATATATGTGTGATATCTGGAATTTTTTTAACCATGGTCAGTAGCGGCAACTATCTACAGTCTACAAATACATCATTATAATGGCAGAATGACAAGGACTTTTCTTATCTTAATATGTTTCCCTATGTGACCTGTGTTTATGTCCAGTAGCTTATTATGGACCATTTTACATTACAGACGGTAGCCGGCCATATAGCGTGTTGGGTTAATGTGTTCCTGAATATTATGTGTTTATTTTACTGAGGAAATTGTCTCATGTTTCTGTCTTCGTTCTATGTTCCGTGTAGACAACAAATCATCTGATCTTATGACATTCTCAAGTAAACACTTACAAGGATATGCATAAGTATTTAGGTGTTTGGTAATAATCCGAGAGTGTACAGCAAATAAATGTGACAGTTAATATCAGAGAGTGGAAATCAGCTAAATGTGACCAGTAGTATCAGAGAGAGGACATCAGCTAAATGTGACCAGTAATATCTGAAAGTGGACATCAGCTAAACATGACCAGTAATATCAGATAGTGGACATCAGCTAAATGTGACCAGTAGTATCAGATAGTGGACATCAGCTAAATGTGACCAGTAATATCAGAGAGTAGACATCAGCTAAATGTGACCAGTAATATCAGAGAGTGGACATCAGCTAAATGTGGCCAGTAATATCAGAGAGTGGACATCAGCTTAATGTGACCAGTAATATCAGAGTGGACATCAGCTAAATGTGACCAGTAATATAAGAGATTGGATATCAGCTAAATGTGACTAGTAATATCAGAGAGTGGGCATCAGCTAAACATGACCAGTAATATAAGAGTGGACATCAGCTAAACATGACCAGTAATATCAGAGAGTGGACATCAGCTAAACATGACCAGTAATATCAGAGAGTGGACATCAGCTAAACATGACCAGTAATATCAGAGAGTGGACATCAGCTAAATGTGGCCAGTAATATCAGAGAGTGGACATCAGCTTAATGTGACCAGTAATATCAGAGTGGACATCAGCTAAATGTGACCAGTAATATAAGAGATTGGATATCAGCTAAATGTGACTAGTAATATCAGAGAGTGGACATCAGCTAAACATGACCAGTAATATCAGAGAGTGGACATCAGTTAAACATGACCAGTAATATCAGAGAGTGGACATCAGTTAAACATGACCAGTAATATCAGAGTGGACATCAGCTAAATGTGACCAGTAATATAAGAGATTGGATATCAGCTAAATGTGACCAGTAACATCAGAGAGTGGACATCAGCTAAATGTGGTCAGTAATATCAGAGAGTGGACATCAGCTAAACATGACCAGTAATATCAGACAGTGGACATCAGCTAAATGTGACCAGTAATATCAGAGAGTGGACATCTGCTAAATGTGACCGGTAATATCAGAGAGTGGACATCAGCTAAATGTGGCCAGTAATATCAGAGAGTGGACATCAGCTAAATGTGGCCAGTAATATCAGAGAGTGGACATCAGCTAAATGTGACCAGTAATATCAGAGAGTGGACAACAGCTAATGTGACCGGTAATATCAGAGAGTGGACATCAGCTAAATGTGACCAATAATATCAGAGAGTGGACATCAGCTAAATGTGACCAGTAATATCAGAGAGTGGACATCAGAAAAATGTGACCAGTAATATCAGAGAGTGGACATCAGCTAAATGTGACCGGTAATAATCACAGAGTGGACATCAGGACGATATGGCTGGAAATAATTAGAGAGAACATCAACATTATGAGACTGGTAGTAATCAGAGAGAGACATCAACAAATGGTGACTGACATTAGTGTGGGGACATGGACAACATCAGACACACAGTAATAAGAGGTCACACATAGCACATCAACTACACGAGACTGGTAGAAATCAAATATAGGACAAAAACTAGATGTGACTGTTAGTAATGAGAAAGGGATGTGGACATCATATACTGTAATGCATGGGTATAGGAACTGGGGGGTGGGAGGGACCCCCCGCGCGATCTCTCATTGTGTTTATGTCTGTGTACAGAAGCTGGTAAATGTTCTTTGTATCAAGTGAGCTATACCCCCCCCCCAGAAGTATTGTGGTCCCTACACCCCTGCCCTTTGTATCATGTAAGTGGTCATTACACAGACATAAGACTTACTGGGACATTAGATAAAACATCATCCTAATCATTTCACGTCAGTTTAGTCAGACTGAGAGTTCTCTTTTTATGCAGATTTATTTCTATTTCTTTCTCGGTTTTAGCTTTCTTGGCATAATATGAATAACTGTTCATAGAAATCTATTTTATAATGGATAAAACATATAAATGTCTGATATAGGTTTTGGTGCTACAGCTGCCCTACTTACCCATGCCCCCCCCCCCCCCCACACACACACACAACAACTCACCCATGCCCCCCCCCCCCCCCAGTACAGCAGGTGCCTCCTCCCCAAGAGCTGAGCCGGACTGAACGAGGGAGGTGACTGGGGCTGAGAATGTAATAAACTGGCAAATAAATGACATATATATACACGCTCCTAAGTACAGAGGACCAGATCTGCAGTGTATCCAGGAACAGAGAGGAAGAGATTGGCCCATACCTTCCCTACAGCCTGGGGTCAGCACAGTGACCGTGTAATGTGAGTATTGGAGACAGATTATTAACCCTTTCAGCACCCCCATCGTCTCTGCCTGACTAGAGTAACCAGAAATCCCCATTTTATGATTGGCAACTGAAAACAATTTTTTAACCTGTGGCATTTATATATATAATACATAGGTGTGTACGTGCTCACTTACTTACACTGAAGTCTTTATATGAGTGTATATCATATCTACAGGTATGTATACAAACTCTCACACATGCGTGTATAATCTGTATGTGTAATAATGGATATATAAATTAGATAAACCCACAAGGAATAAGTCTTCCGATTACAGATGCCACCGCCCTAAATAATTCCCAGATTTAGTGAACATGTTGGAGATGTCCATTTAGAAAAATCATTGGCAAATAATGCTTGGAGACCAGGTCTCCAGACACGATGGGAAGGTCCAGTCTCTCTTAGAAGGTCATCTGTCACGCAGATCCTGGCAGTTGTTTGTTATCTACCAGTGCTCAGGTTTGCAAGTCACACATTAGATTGAATAATTATTGGGAGGGGATGGGAATAACCTGGTGGTCTGGGAAAATGACCCAATGATACAGAAGATGAAGTATTGTAAAAATAAGATTGTATGGATCTAGGAAGGTAATACTGCCAGTGGTATGTTCCTGCCAGATGAGACAGAGGGATCTTAGGGGGTCAATCTATGGCAAAGAAAAGTAATGTGTCTTCTCCTTTGTATATCTCTTGTTCCCTCCTCCTTTGTGTCCATCACACACTCAGTCTATCATACTTTCTTGCATTCTCACTATCTTTCTCTCAATCTCTCCTTCTCTTCGTTCACCTATTTCACCTGCCTGTTTACCATCTTTCTTTCAATTTCTAACTCCTCCATGAACACCTCTAGAACTACGATACAAACTATGTCCACAACAATGTTTAGAACAGGACGAGTACTTAGAGATATGCTATCTGCTGGAGGGGTAGGGCTATATCAAGATGGATACCCTGCTCTTTCTCTATCTTATCCAAGTGTCAAAACTAAATATTTACACTATACAAAATATTTATCTGGTACAATTACAAGACGAGTCAGGTATTGCCTTCATCTAAACCTTCAAAAGCCCAAGGCCTGGCTGGCACGGATTCCAACATACAGGTGGGCCAAACATTGTTCACCATAGTGGTGCATCAGAATCCATAAACATCTGTATTAACATGAATGTAAAGGAGATAATATGTGATTTACCTAACCCGGTAATGTTACGATGGATACAGTTTTATACATCTGTACAGTATCAAGACTTGGTGTCTTCCAAGCAATGGTCAGACATGGATCACAACCTGGGCAAAGTTCCCTCTAATTTTTAATAAACTGTGTGCTGTACTCTCTCCATTCCCTCAGTCCCTTTCACTCACATTATCTTCACCTCCCTATCTCTGACTCATTTGCTTTTCTATTTTCAGTATAATCCGTATGCTTACCCCCCCAGTTCGATTTCTCCTTCGCACTTTTCTACTTACTGACTCTTATTCTCCATAATTCTCACTATTTCTCTCATCTTTCCATCGTACAATTTCTTCTCTCTCTCTCCAGTGATCAATATGAAGCCATTTGGAGGTATAGTATCCAAGCTGATGACGGATCACCTGAAGGCGTCTGGAGCTGGCTCTCATGATCTTCCCTACAAATACATGAACCAGGACTATGAGAGCCTGAAACAGGAGTGCCTGAAAAGAGGTTCTCTCTTCGAAGACCCCTACTTTCCTGCCATCACCTCCTCCCTAGGATACAACAAATTTGGCCCCGAGTCCAACACCATCAAGGGTGTGGAATGGAAGAGACCCTCGGTGAGAGCTGGGCCATGAGGGGGCTATGTCTTATATACTTTTATGTTCATATAAAGTCTTTGCACTTTGATTAAGCTGCCTGATATTGGGGTGTCCAGCCACACAGAGATTCTAACTGGACATGCCATAAAACAGGTTAATGGTGAAATATCATGGTGAGCAGGAAACGTTGCCAGGAAACATTTAAATAGAGGTGTACTCTGATATCTATTAGAATATGATCTCTTCATTTGTTTAATAATGGAATGTAATCTCTTTCCCTGTTTAGTGACACCATTTGGAGGTTACTTTCCTCCCTTGTACAATGACACCAGTTGGGTTGCCATTTTTTGCCTGTACATTGAAGCTAGTTGGGGGTTTTCTCTTCTACTGCACAGTGACAGTTGTTTTCCTTCCATGTAATCTTCACTTACGTCTCTTTGTTTCTGCAGGAAATCGTTGATAAGCCTCAGTTCATTGTTGAAGGAGCCACCAGGAAAGATATCTGCCAGGGCCAATCAGGTACGTCTTTGTCATCTTTTACACCTATAGACCATGCTGCGGTTGTACTTTCTGTTTCTGTTCTTCTCTGACAGTATTAGGACCTTTAAAGGACCACTGTAGTTTGGTAAAAACATCACGTGCTTGTGAAGCATATAACAAAATAACAACATTAGAAGGTATACATGGCAGGAATATAAAATATTGTTAATTACAACCTTATATGTAGATGACTCTGATTATGTCATGTGGTATTCCATCTTAGACTGCTTGTCTGTCTGCAACTTGAAGGGAAGGGTTACCCTATGGGGCGTCTGCTCTCCGACTGAGCTCACAGTCAAATGTGCTAATTAGAGAGGCAGCTTCTGAATTCATGGTTACCCCCACTCATCCCATTTATCTAATCATTTCAGAAACAAAGATGCAATGTCTGAAATCATTGAATCAACAGAACTAATCTATCTATTTATCTTTCTACATATCTATCTATCTATCTATCTATCTATCTATCTATCTATCTATCTATCTATCCCTCTATCTATCTATCTATTTATCTATCTATCTATCGATCTATCGATCTATCTTTCTACATCTCTATCTATCTATCTATTTATCTATCGATCTATCTACATATCTATCTATCTATCTATCTAT